>JTDE01000192.1:240485-290043 GCA_014338405.1 Paragonimus skrjabini miyazakii | reverse complement strand
TCACCATATTGATGTACTACCCTTGTCGAACCCATGTAAATGTGTTGTATTTAGCCTGATGATGAAACACTGAAAACTAGCCTGTTTGCTACGCGCTTCTTCTCAATTTTGAATTGCTTGGTCTAACTAACCAGACGAGAAGCTGTTGTTGGTAGACAATATCTATGAGATTAATAAAAATCTCAAAATACTTCGTTCCACCTAATAGTTCACTCGGTTGTTAAGTATTGATTTCAATGCAAAAGTGACGAAAATGACTGCAATTATCTTCAACCCACGCCGATTAGATAAGGAAAGCATTGATAATTGGAAAAGACGACATTGACGGTTCAGAGTACCAGTTAGATGAGAAACTGTGAATATCCAGTCGGCCGCATATCAAACCGGGCAAAAGTCTGAAACATGATGATTCACAGGTTGTGATTGACAACTACCTTCAGCGGTAAACCATTACAAGAATCCTGGTGATCGATTCTGTGTTATTCACCTCCTAGAACCACTGCGAATTTAGCATGTTGAGAAGTAGGTTAGGGATACACTTTCAGTTCATTATTGCTTAGGTGATAGTTGTTTTCTTAAGAAGAAAGTTTCGGTTGACAGTTATATACGGCGCATTAAAACGTTTAAGTAAGTTTAGCCTGTTTGGTAACCTGCTCGCTCACAATCAGTTTAAATCTACCCATTATTTTCATGTTCAGCTTGTGTCGGTTAATGTTGGACTTTGTCAATTCAAAATTTGTTTTGCAGTTCGGTGTGATTCAGAGCTAACTTTTGTCACCTAAAGCCAGCTTGATTAGTCTATACAATGCAGTCGTAACATTTATGAGCTAACTGTTTAACTTTTTCAGCATTCAATTTGGCCCACATTGCTGCAACCGGGAAAGCTGAGGTGTTCAGTTGCTGCTAAGCCTGACACGGTGCTCCTCAACCATCTTGAGAACGACAGCTAATTCAACACACTGTGATCATTATTGTGCCGTTAGTTTGTCTTGGGTGATATGCCAACCCCATGCAGAAGTTCTAGGAATCAGATATGTTTACCCAGATGAAAATGATGAATGAACACCAGATGAACACGAGTAAAATGTTAGTGGGGTAGGGTGAATTATTAGTATTTGCCACACTTCGTGTTCCATTTAGCGGTAAACATTTCGCCGAATTAATCTGCTTCTTACCAGACAAATAGCTTTCTGTTGATTGCAGACAGTGTTTGTTTTGTAGTTGTTTAGAGGAAACTGTTCCACACTAACGCAACGGATGACTTTCAGGTTAGTCCTGTAACCTGATCTGACCATACAGCATCCATGACAGTGGTCGGAAGATAACTATTGACGATGCCGTGAAAGTGAAACATATATCATGGAAGTAGGCTTTGCATCTCTTTGTCCGGTAAGAAGAGCAACATCGTACTTTCAGCCGCCCTCAAATCAGATAAAACTGCCCAGCCGAATGAATGATTAATTGCGCTTTTGAACAAACAAACGTACGGGGTTATTCGTCATTTGTTTTGATGCTGAATGTCAGATATGGTATGCTTATGGCGCTTGTTTCCAAATTTGTTACAGATTCACTTACACACGTTAGTTTGTCATTTCGAGTGACATTTGCTGAATACCACTCAACGTTCTAGTTCAGTTTTGGCAAAATATACACAGTCACACTCCACAATCTAAGCAAGCACCCCGACACGGCGATACTGGTCTACACGGGCCAACTCTTTTATTCTCGGTATATTTATGTATACCTCAAAAGTTACGTGGACTTTTGACGCCAAAAATCGAGACTACTGATGTGGATGTACAATGTGCCACAAGCTCACACAACTGGTCTGCTCTGTCTAACTGGTATGAAATGCTCTTGTTCGTTTTTTTTTGTTCTACGATGGTTGTAATCACGCATATTCTCAAGCGATCTGATCTGCTTATCAGAACGGCGTAAGTCATTGTGTGGTTCATTTTTCCAGCGTTGTAGCAGTCCTAGGCAAGAAATCAAGAATGCGGTTACGGCATTAGATAGAAAGCTCCATCGACGTTAAAATTATATTTGCACTTGACGTGTGTCATATATAATCCAATTACTACTACTCACAGACATTCTCCGGAATGTGCACGCGGATGTTAACATAACAATCGAGAGGCCTGTGCAATTTGCGACCGAAACCAGCAGGCGCACATTAGTTGAATTTGGATTGGTGACGAAGCGTGCTGCTGTGTTGTCGGCGCCGTTCTAGTTATCGTTTGTGTAAGTCGTGTGCATGGCTTACTGGGCCTTTGGCTCATGCTTGTTGCTTGTTGTTTCCTTTTACAGGACAGTTGTTGGAACCCCTACTTCGGAAAAACGTTGTCTCCCGGTGTCTCCACATTACCTTAGAGTTGGTCCGCTGGCGTAACGGAAAACCAGAGTAGAGACGGCTGGCTTGCATGTCACAGCTTGCACTCTGGAGGGAACCACTTACTCAACAGGGTTGTTGCAACTGTCGGATATACGTGGAATACTATGTATAGTACCGAATTGGATAACCTTGGTCCAGTAGAGTTGATGGCAAGTAGAAGTAAACACAAGTGTTGCAGCTGAAATAATTTGCCTTCGGGCTCAGAACCTGTTCACTCAATAGAAATAACGAGTAGTTAATGCTGACAATTTTTAGATCTGTTCACAGACGAGGTGCCTTGAGTGTTCTGTACATCAGCAACGGCCCCAGCATTATAAAAATGGACTCAGATCTGAGTGAATTGTTGAAAACTTTGACTCGTGGGAGGCTCGGTGACCATTTGCTGTGTCGTAAGACAGTTTGACACTTCGGCTTATTTAACACTGACCATAGAAGTGGGAGGTTGGAAAGAATCTTTAAAACGATCGGACTGATACTTGTTTTTGTGACTCACCGGCCGGTGATAGACGAGGAGACACTGTATGCTAAGGTTGCCGAAGCTGAACAGAAAGTAACAATATTTCGGTAATGCCAACGCATGAAGGTTCGCAGAATTATATGGTTTGAAATCTTGCTACGTTCTCACTTCGATCAAATTGGTGAGATAACAGTGTTGGGGTGCTATACGGAGAGAAAGAGGAGAGTCTGTTATCTATAGTGTGGAGTTTCGAAACAGTATTGATGCGAATATCTGCTCTAGCTGAAAGCGTTTTATAAGAGATTCAGTACCTTAGACGATTAGCGCAAAGAGAATTTATCCCACATTATGACGCATCTACTGCTATGGATGTTCGATCGAAAGCCGTAGTATTTACTCCATCTCAAGAATCGGAGGATAGCCCAAAATATATAACTGGGTAAAAGGGACAAGGTTATAGGAGAATGGAGATATCAGATGGTTGAGTTTGTTGGAAGATTACGGCAGATGCTATTATTGGCAGATAAGAAACTGTTCTTGACTTTCTATTCCACCACATTATGGTAACCTTAGTGGAGCCGTTGGTTGGAAATTAACGGTGGCTTTCCAGATACCGTGATGAGTTTGTTGGGATTCATTAATTAAATTTGAGTATTTTTGTTTGTTTTAGCACACAATACTAAATTCGCTGAAGTTTATTTGCAAAAAGTTCATTATAACCTTATCTTTTTATGCAGTTACCGCAAGTATTGTACAAGTATAATGAATTTTATTTTGTGACTGTTCATTTATATTTAATTTCAGCTTCCCACCTACTTTCAACTATCAATACTCATTTGTTAATAATTTGTTTGTCTATATTGCGTGACATTCCATCATATTCATCTCTACCTAATGCTAGCCCACCTCCGGTTGACTGATGGCTATTTCGATAAGTCGTTTTTGGTTTCTCCATTCTGAACGCTTTCCTGTTGGATAACTTGAGTATATTGATAATTCATGTTAAATGCGAAATAGTATTTGTGTTATACGTTTGATGAGTGGTATCGTATAATTTTTAACAATATAACCGCGAGATTTACGACATGAAACAGTTCTAGTAACCAGACCGTGTGATCCGGTGCCCTTATCATTACCGATAAAGCATCAATAAATCACCAACAACAATTTATCGAATTGGTTTAATATAAACGGTCAAAACTGTTGATGTGTTTCAATTCGATTAGGAAGGTGGGAATAATACTTACTAAGTTTTGTGTGCAGCGTCAGTTAGTTAACAATATGGATCACAGTGTTCCAAAGTGGCTATTCGTCTGCGTCGCATCCACCCGGACCTCATTGTTACCTGTAAGTCTGAACGAAGCAAACTAACCTACTTATGAAACTCTCGACCTTCAATATATTTATCCTCTCTGACATTAGTTATTAATTACTTAGAGGTGTGTACACCGGATTGCTGTCTAAGAAACATTGTTCATCTGTTAATTTACCCGTCTGTTTCCCATTGTGGTGAGTTCAACAACAGTCTCACGTTTCTCAATCTTCGCATCATCAGTTCAACCTTCAGCATCAGTTCATATCTACACGTATATGTTTCATGTGTCCTGTGGTGTTTTTGTTTCAGTTGCTGCCTGCTGAATTTTGACCCATACACAAAATATAACTAGTTTTAAGCTGTACAGTGTATGATCATCTATTATATGATATGATGAATTGTTCGAGTTTGTGAATGAGTTCTGTATTGTGTGAAGTAATGTAAAATTGATATTCATGCAAATTGAGTACCCCTAATAGTTTCTGGACTTGAATTCACTCTAGTGCGTTCGAAAACAAAAATCACTACGTGGCTATACATAACAGACCTCTTCGTATCAACAAGTGTAAGACATGTTCGTAGGTTCACCCAAATATATCAGACTAGCACAAAGCGTGTACACTGATCGGTTATAAACTACTTTAGGTGTGAATCTTTCGGATCTCAGATGATTCGTTTGGGGTTCCACATCAGGCGAGTTCCATAGCCTAAGGGTTCAGATGTTAAACAGATTAATATATCAAATTACACCGTCCAACTTGACAAGAGGGATTTTAGGCAAGAAAGACAACACTTCGATAGATTTTGTTCACTAATTTTAGTTGCAATCCGACGCACCCATACCAAAAGCTGTAAACGTAACAAATGATCAGTTCTATCAGGGAGTTTCTACGATGCACTGATTGAGGCTAGGATAGCAGTATACGGTTCAATTCACCAACGGCTTGGCCAGTTCAACGTCCACTGGGGCCATTCAACTATCTTGTAAGTATTCCTGAAACTCTAGGTGCACTCCAAGATTAGTTTGTCGGATTAATGACAACTCTGTTGAATTCAGCTTGTAAGTATGGTGTTCTTTTCCGTTTACTCTGTCAGACTGGTATAAATATGATACAGTCGAGGTTATCAAGTTCCTTGACCTGATCTAACTGACAAAAAGCGATGCCTGGTCGATTCCTCACCGCCTAGGTTATTTGGGTGGAGACGACTGACAACCTGCACCGTGGCACATATATATAACCTTGTAACCTAATGCTTTCGTAAAACTGCAACCCCACTGCTCTAGCTAGCTGCATATAGCGAAACCGTACTGCTTTGGTTTCTGTGCTGCATTCCAATCGATTAGCAAAGGTTGCTCCTTGACCGTCAAAATGCCCAATCGATAGACTAAGTCCAAGAGATTGTGAACTTTCAGTTAACAACCTTCGACCCAGATTGCCAAGGCGGCAATTTGTACGAAACGCTGTTGTCGAGTGAAAGTTCGGGCACCTTTTACTGCCTGCAGTAATTGCCGGTTGTCCCTGTCCACGTTTTCTTTCAGCGGTGTATTTGGCTGATTATCTCTTATGGTTGACACATAACCACATAATAATTTGGGAAGCGACTATCTGTACAACCCATCAAGTTGAAACGTTCCCAAGTTTGTTTTATTTTTCCACCGATTGGGTGCGTAAACTATCTCGGAAAATGAATTCCCATGTTGCAGTTAAGTGCGATTTGATCTGACTGCGTACACGTCCATCACATTTTATGCAAGCTTGATTGCTGTGCCAAAAAGCACACAGTTAGCACGAGCTCAATCACACGATTTGGAAATATCTCAGTTGACCTTAACCCTGTGATAGTTAACGGATTTGTTTATCACGGCTAGATAGTTTGAAAAATCTGTCCGTAACTGACTGACCAAACAGCATTTATGGCTTCATGGTATAACGGTTTTGACCTCATGCATGTTGCAACCAGTCAATGTGAACATAGAAGTGAAGCGATGGAAGATCGTGAGCGCACAAGAAAATGCACGTAAACGAACTGATTTCAACAACAAACAGGCGATCAGCATACAATCCATCGTTTTATCTGATCAGTCATCGTTCTCATAAGAAACGTAGTTTGAACTTTGCTCAATCAGGAACGGACGATTTACTGTCTGCAGTCAGGTGCCAAATTGTACAAAAAACGATACAAATTAGACAATTTTTAATCCTCTGTGACAGTCTAATAAGCGCTAGATCCTGTATTACATAATTTATATTCCTTTACAATGATGGTCTAACAAGAACATGGTTAACGAATCACGTGAGCAGTTAAAAAATGCGAAAACCACCAAGTGATCGTTGTAATGGTAGAAACCTTCAAGCGCTATTCGTGGTATTTGATAGTTCGGACGCAAAGTATACAACATATTTAGACAAAGCAACTTTACTTCACAATTTCAACAACCAGAATCCTACGCTGAGACGGTTGTATGGTGAAACAGCACCTTTCACATGGTAATGTGGGTCCAATAGAAGCGCTACTACCTCTGTTGTGACCGCAAAAGGGGCATGGCCTGAAAATTGGCAAATTGCGCAAACTCCCTTATATGTCATGTCAAAAATCGAACCAAAAACTCTGACACTCATTTGCACGTCAGACATGCATTCACGTACATCATTGTCATTCGCCTTGGTGGAAATTCTGTCGTAGTGCGTAAACACTATTCCGATAGTCTCTTCTTGTCCGTCGTCTTCCTAGCGTTGGGAGCTTGCACTTTAGTTGTTGAATGTTGCCTGTGGGTAATATACTACTCACAGCAAAACTGCCTGTCATACAACACATCTTGAGAGATAGCAAAAGATTATAACCTGTATGTGTAATATGTCCAATAAAACGGCTGGTTATCATGTTACGAGTTCAGCGCAATCAACGCTTGGGAATCGAACTAAGATGTTTTTCAAACCGGATAAAAGAGCCATAAATCGAAACCTTTGTTAAAGAATCAGATCTCGGGTTCAAAAAGAGCCTACTATCAACAAGATGGAATATAAAATGTGCAAATACAGTTTCAAGTCATTAATTGCAAGATGTAATTCTGTACATCTAGTGTAAAATAACATCTGAAAAATTATGAAGCCACGTCCAGATATTTGGTGGTAGATGTCGTTGCTAGTCCCAGTGCAGTCTGACAATTTGCATACACTTTCCATCAGGACCAAGGTGAATTATAGAGCAGACAGCAGCCTTATTTTGATAAGCAATGCAGTATGATTGAAAAGCTGGAACAAATTAGCACAGTAAGGATAATCTCCAGTCCGTGTTGTAGAGAGCAGAAAAAATGTGGTACTCTGTTGTTACCTGTACTTTTGGGCATTCTGTCAAACGGCCAGTGGTGTGTACCTTACAGAGTGGTAACATACAAGTACTTCAGGAGTCACAGAAGAGGACGATAAAATCGAATTTAGTTAGATGATTAAGGAAGATTGAAGGCTTGTTCTGCCGAAAGTGGATCAAAAATAATAAGCAGGTGGCTATTATTTAGTTCTAACTTTGTGAGGAAATGCACCTATATACTTATCTCATTAAATATCTGGTCAGTAGAACAGAAATGCGTAAAAAGGTTGAGAGTGTTTGACAGCAGGCCTCGCTGTGTCGTGATGAGCAGTTCCTTGGTTGCCTACTGCACTGTCTGTAGGTCAATTTCCAAGGTTTCGGTTTGTTACTAGACTAATCGTAGGATTTGCAGACGTCCAACTATTCTGTCAGTGAATATGTCCACAGTCTCCAGTCTTATGATTAGTACAATCAGTCTTAGTAAAAACTAATCAGCAGTGAGGTACCCCAAAATAAACTGAAAATCACAATGACGACTGACACGCTACTGTGCTGGAAGCCGTTACACCAGGAAGTATTCACAAACTGGACATTCACGTGAAACGTTCTTACGTGTTTTGCAAATTGGAAGGTAAGAAATTCCCATAATGATAGATCGGTAAATGCCTCGCAGTTGTCCCAAACAGCATTCATTCTGTTGGCTAAACGAGTAAAATCACATGCATATTGTGATCTTCACCTCCTAACCACAAATGGAGAGTAATAAGTCCTAAATTGTTCCTCATCGTGTGGTATTCATTTATTCGAAATATCAGTTTTTGTTTGTCCGTTCAGCTGTTCACCTCAGTTCCACGCAATGTATAAGGTGAATTGAGCTAATAGTCAAGTTGTTCAGATACGTGGACATAAGAGCCTGAGGCTTTCAACGCTTCGATTTCAGGATTTTCTGATTTGAATATTCGCGTTATCCCTGCAATTCTCTTTTCGAGGACGTATAGTCAAAGGTTGCAACGCACTTGTTGCACTTGATAACCAATAATTGCAGTAGATCGCAAGTATAGGTACCACTACAAGACAGCATAGTGCAAATCCCCAGT
The DNA here is from genome assembly GCA_014338405.1 of Paragonimus skrjabini miyazakii. NCBI lineage: Eukaryota > Metazoa > Platyhelminthes > Trematoda > Plagiorchiida > Troglotrematidae > Paragonimus > Paragonimus skrjabini miyazakii. Next base: position 281,473 of record JTDE01000192.1, on the reverse strand, counting down.
GATCATTCATATGTGCTAGCACACACAATACCCCAACCTTTACGCATTAGGTAGATGTACATCCCACCCACAGTCAGTATGTATAAGTAGTGCCACGTACTAAGCCATTCAATCGAGATAAATCAGCACAGGAATCTGAGCGGCATTAACCGGCCCCAATTTATTGGAAAAACCTTTTGATCGAGGAAAAGCAGTGCTTACGACTGCAACTAAACGGGAAGCCTCCTCACGCCTTGATTGGCCTGTTTGTTACTTTGGTTTTCAAAGACCTTGTATCTGGCAACTCAGTTGTCGGAAACATATTCAACTGCAGCTAATTGCTGTCTATGATTGTTCGGTGCCAAGTTGACTATAATTCTATATGTAGCAGCTTTTGCGCGAACAATCAGAAAACCGTTCCAGTCCAAACGTATTACATGGATGTGGTCAGTCTTTTGCTACCTAATCATAATTAGCGTGTATCGAACGTACCTAAATTTGGATAACTTGATTTGACTTTGGTATGGGATGATAACCACTGGTCTGATGCTTATGTTCAATGAAAAGCAACACGTGGTTGTAGAGGACAGCCTGCAGATTTGCATTGTATTTGTGCGTACGTTCGATAATTAGTGAACTTTTCCCACCATTTATTGAAATTCTCATTGTTTGAAAACAGAGGACAAAACAGAATTCACTAACCATAAGGGATAAAACAAACCATACAGTGGTCGTGAGAAGGAGGTCGTCTCGCACAAGATTTAAAATATTCCTTACGTACACATACTATTCTGTGTGAATCAGTAGCAAAGGGGCAGTTACTTGTACTTGTGTCAACCAATTTCCGTCGTTCTATATATCTTGAACTTCAAGAATCATAGAAGTTATTCTACTTATAAATAACCTGATTATGCATTCACCTTCACAACCTGGATCAAAATAGCAGACGCTTACTGGTTACTGATTGGAAAACCAACGAATATCACGTCCTTTCTATCAGGTTTTAATTACTTGGTGTGTAGTTCTGTTGAGGTACCATAACTGGGCAATGGTAAAACCTTAGCAACATCGATTACACCTGTGAGCAAATATTGCACACTTGTGTGGGCCGTAGGTTTCAAGACCACGGTTCTAGAAAGTGAATCGTTCGTGTTAAACAAGACGTCAAGGTAAAGAAGACGACACACGTGAAAAAGATAAACCGTTGAAACTTCGCCCGCCTGGCTTGTTATCTGAGAATTCTCAAGAGGTTGTTGGCTTTTCAGGTCGATAACAGCATCTATGATGGACTGGTCATCGGGACAAAGATCTCGTAATATGTTAAACAGTGATAACGTAGCTAATGTCCAAACTTCTGCTAAGTATAAACCTCAATGCTAGTTAAGACAACTTGCCTTAACCCATCCAAATAAATGAATGTCATGTTGACGTGGTTGCCTTGCACACCAACGGTTGATCTAAGCAACTCACTTGTCATATTCGGCATTAATTAAGAATTCACGTGTACGTATGGAGTCAAGTACGTCGACCGGATATTGGGAACGCCTGGGACACGAGTCTCGGAGCATATTCCAAAGTTTTCCAGTGGACAACTAAAATGTGGCTGCTCGGTCTCATATGACACGATATTTGAAAAAAAGACACGAAATTCAAGTGGAGAAACCCTTTCATGTGTTGTATTGCCCACACAATAAGCAGTTTATTTTTCGTTGAGACCGTCGCAGTACACTGTTACACACATTCACTTTGTGTACAGAATAGATGGTATTTAACCTGTCACTACCATGTTATCAAGTGTTTCTATTTATAAGATTGTGTTACTTACTGAGTGATTATTATTATTCGAATGTTTTATTTGCGCTGTTTACATAAATTTACTACATTATGTTTTCTCACGCTTACTCTTAGGCTAATTATTGGCTTCCGGGTAGCTCAATGTTAGATCGATACTGTCTGCATCAGAAGTTCCCCGCCGAAACGACTTAAAAATTAGCGTTTTTTGTTGCTTACTCGTGACAGCCCATTCGAACATGAGTAGTTGTATGTAGTATTGTTGTATGACAGGCAGTTTCGTTGTGAGTAGTGTACTACTCATAAGTAGCATTATATCCACAGGCGACATTCAGGAACACAAGAGGAAGCTCCGAACACCATGAAGACGACGGACAAGAAGAGACTATCAGAATAGTGTGTACGCACTACGGCAGAAGTTCCACCAAGGCGAATGACAATGATGTATGTAAATGTATGTCTGACGTGCAAATGAGTGTACGAGTTTGTGGTTCGATTTTTGACGTGATATATAAGGGAGTTTGCGCAATCAACGAATTTTCAGGTCAAGCGTCTTTTGCGATAACAACAGTATCACCTTTGAAACCAAATCACTCATCCGTGTTCTACGTTCACCCATATTAATGCGTCCGTGTATGGTCGGTCAAAATGTCTCTGTAGATTACATTTTATGTAATGTTACTTACGCATCATAAAACATGGAAGAAATTTGATGAAATTCTCACGATATTTTTTGTAACGTGCACTCGTTTCATTCATCTTTTTGTATTTAATACGTAGATCTTCGACGAAATCGCGGCAGTGAAACAAAATTTCCCTTATTTTTCCCTATCACGTACAGCGTTCTCAAACGAAAAGTATTTGACACCATCTGGAAAGCTATGATACTTTATTCCTTACAGTGTACTTGTTAATCTGGCTAAATATTTGAACAAGGTGATGGGAATTGAGAATCAAAATTCCAGTGCACATGTTATCAGGAAACAAGTGCCTTTTCTACCGCTAAAAGTAATCTCTCATCCAAAATTACGTTATGCTCTTAACATTTGGGCAAGAAGAAGAGGGTTGGTGTATAGAGTCATCAGTACGTTACATAAACGAGAAACTAATCTAATCATTGGGCTTCCTATCCTGGTCATCCGGTTCATGTTTAACATATTTTTCGCTCTCCCTGAACACTAATAGAACTGTACACATGCGATTAGGTAACACGTTCTATCTTTCAGCGTTCGTAACTTGAAATATGTTACCAAAAATGGAAATCATTCATTGTCTCTCTAATGTTTCCCGGATCTACCTTTTGATCTCAGACATCAATGGGCGCATCGTTAATTCATGTAGCTTTTATTAACATGACTGGGTCACTAATCGTAACTACTGAAGGTCATCCGAAGACAATTTCTGTTTTAGTCCACAAACAAGATTGGCCAGCAAAGTACTATGGGGTATTAGTGATAGTCCAAGAAATGCCTGGGCATTTCCAAGTGGGCTTTCCACAAAGTAGGTGAAACCTTCAATTTTACACGAAAACGAAATGATCGCTGGGGGCATAGTCGCTTCATCAAATCATTTCAAATCTACTAGAACCAAAGTCAAGTTTGCGCAGCTGCGTCCTAAGTGATATGTATTTTTGTTTACTTTGAACTATCAGATACGGTACCTGAGAAACCTGTACATTTTAAATCAATCCGTTTGTTATTGCTTGAACACTATTGCTGTCTCTGAATGTATAATCATCATCATCATAATCGCCGATGGAACATGTGTTGCCACGATTAGTTTCCTTCATCCAAATGAGAAAAAACGCAAACAAAAGATGACAGGTCCAGAAAAATAAAGCGAGTTATTTGAATATTGAAGAAAAATAATTTGGAAACCGATGACAACTGGTAACATTGGCTAAAGTCTAAAAATGTTTGAGTGCATTAGGTTAACTTTGTTTTTTCTAATTAACTCATAAACGCTTATTGAAAGATGAAAGGAACAAATTCAAGGAGCAAACGTTAAAGTGTAATGTTTGAGGCATTTGTCTGATCTTTCTGACATCCTGGTTTGCTAATCCGGGCATTGGTTGTACTTCTATTAACTTTTCAGGTTTTCGTTAAAATAACCTCGATACTGTGATACCGTGACCATAGCTTTTCGAAAACCTAATAATTCCACTACTGTTTTAGAGAGGCTTCAACTATATATATATATGTAGGGTAATATAATGTGTTCACTTTTATACGTTTGTTGGAAAGAGATTGATACTGCCACGGAAGATTTTAGTTGCAAACTTTGCTTTCAGAATTCAACCACGTGCGCTTTAATCCACGACCACAAAGTTACCTTCAATTAATTGTCCATATACCTCTCTTCAGGAATAGGTGTCCTTTAGTGCCAGCTGATGATGTTACGGTTCACTAGTCATTTCACTGACGTCGCGACCCGTTTTGACAGGATTTTGACAGATTATTGAACGTCCTCAGGATTGTTGCAAAATATTACGCGAGATGGAACGCCTCTATTGCTAAAGGTTTTTAAAATATTGAAGGGAAACAAATTAACCGTCTTTTTTGCCTGCTTGTTGGAGGTAGATTTTCAGCATCATTCTGGCATGTCAAGTTTCTCACTATACCTATATTCATTCGAAACCTGAATACAAACAGCCAATCTGTGAATCGTCATGTATTGGTATTTGTACTAATATATAACGGAATAAATAGTCGACAGGGAAAGTAAAAATTCGCCAATCATTGTTTATTGAGGTGTACCATTTAGAATCTAGCAAGTAAGCACCGTTGTTTCAGCGTATCGTAAAAATACAACTCATTGCATTCAAAATAACCTAACGAGAGGCTAACACCTGGGCCGATCAAAGCCAGATTTTCCAATGTTTGTCTGTTTATTACTAGGCAAGTTGCTCAGGTTTTCTAACGTTTTCACCCACAGGCTCTCCTTGACCTATGAATCAACATGACACCGTAGACAATAGGCGGTGAATTCTGAATAAATAACGATTATTTCGTAATTTATCAGCGGTCACATTTGAATAGTCATTTTACGTTTTTAGCGTTTTTTGCATGATACGTTTAATGAAGCAAGTGTAATCATAATGGTTTGCTGAAAACGTAGGGCAATCAACTATTCACCATTGTTTCACTTAATTAGAGATAAAAACGTCTTACAATTTTGGTGCTCGCAGCGTAAGTAGGAGTTGAAAGAATAGAAGAAATATTCACAAGTCCTAAACTGGTTAACACGACGAACACATTGCTCGTCAAGTCAGCAGGAAAAAGGACTGATAGATTTAAATTTCGGGTATTTTCTCAGCGTCTGCCAATTTCCTGTGATTTATTAAGACTCATTGGGGAATGTCAGAACATGTGACTTCGCGACCGACGTTGTCGAGATACTAGTCACAACGTGCTACGCGAGGCTTTTGAGGCTGTGATCTCATACATGGTGATGTCTCTTCAGTTGGGATTATCACCGTCAAAAGAACATGATATTTTCAATGGTTGCCGTTGAATGCCATCATTTTTTCTGCACATATTGCTGACCCATGCAAGTTTTAAAACTCTCTTCTCCAGGATTTGTTGTTGAGCAGTAATATTGTCCATACCCAAAAATTTTATGTTCTAATCTTCGTGATGATTTTATATGAAATATGAAAAATTTCGTAAAAAAAATTTGAAGTCGACTATAATTCTGTTTCAATTTGGCATACCGAAGTGATTAATGGCTAGGAACTATATCTATCAGGAATACATTTTTGTAAGTCAATATATGCCAATTTTCAAATACAAACTAAGCCTAAACACCAAAGGCTCAATTGGAAGAGGTTTTATTTTGGCAGACAGTTTGGTGAAGCGCCACATAATTTATGGTTTAATTTTATTGAACTGAATTCGTTTTGCTTTACACAAAATTCCACTGTGTTTACTCGAATAATTTATGAGCTACGTTTTTTGATTTATCGTTTACCCGGTACGCTAAGAAAGTGTTTATCAAACTTGCTGGTTAGATCAAAGCATGCAGTCTTAATAGTGCATATAAGGAAAAACAGCATGACAGCGTGCCTATTTAGATTACGGAAAGTGATAAACAAAAAACATGGACGTTATCGGGAAATGTTGATGAAAACTTGAGCGTTATATATTCACAAGTACAACATGTATCCATTCGGTACTTGAAAATTATTTTGTTTGCAGTTACGCCTTTGTTTAATATGCACCCTATGTAGTGTTGTGAGCAAATTCTGGCATAGAAACCCGTATTACGTCGACGTTTTGATGAATACGTAATTTGAACGGAACGATTAGGTAAGGAGCAGTGGTAGCTATTGGCAATTTTTATTGGCTTTTCATTACTAAGTAACCAGTTACACGGAAAACTTTCAGTTTGACATCCACGTAAAGATTTCAGCAAATTTTGGGAATCGTTGGTTGTGACGACGAACTGTGATGACGAAGTTTCAAATCAAGTTCACGTTATTGCAAGCTAACAAGATGTCTCCCGATCGACGAAACTAAATGGCCAGGTTGCTCTGTAACTACAATGTCCGGTTGTGAGACCTTTTTGTGAGCCCACTTAAGTGCATGCTCATTCTTTATTGAGGTCAATGATTTATCGCTTCTGCCTGTGCGACAGTCTCCACAGTCATACAAGAATTGATATCCACAGTGTAATTTGGCGCCAATAAGCAGATATCCGATTGTATGCTTATAAAACCTGCAAGTCTGATTGGTGATCATCAATTCCGTAGCACCGCCAGTCCGTTTCAACGAAGAGGCGGTTAGTCGGGTTATCCGCACCGACAAAATATCCCCTTTGAAAGTCAGGTAAACATATGCTAACAGTTTGGGGACCCCATCAAGTTTACTGCTTTTGGGTCTGCATTCTGCTTGACTCTACAGTGTCATCGTGTGAATTGCTAGTTCTTAGATTTGCCAGAGAAGCTTGATCTGATCAGCCAATGCGAACTGCTCGCATCTACCAGCGTTCGTTTTTTGTGTGTTCAGTTGTCAATCAAGTAAGATATGAGAAAAATATGTAAGAAATCTATTCGCACTTGCAAAGACCTCCTACATTTGCATCCCTTTCGTCGGTATACGCAATGCGGTGCGCATGTTTCATTCGTAAGTTTGATATATGCACGTGTCCAACTGCTGGAGGGTTTGCTATCCACACAGCCTTCCCTCTACCGTTACTCATGTGTTACCTGTGATATGTCCATCTATTGAGACAACATCTGGTGCACAACAGCCAAGTACCGACACACTAGCCGAAAGTGTTTATATAAATTTCACCACAGAAACCAATTCTACTGAAAAAATTGAGTCAAGAAAAAATTAACAATTTTCACCAAACACATCTGAAGGTTTAGTTGTGTACGGAAAGCTCTTGCAATTTTTGTAAATGACACTGAATATCTTCCAAATTAAACAATTCCACGTGTTATCATTTAGACCAGGGGATTACCATCAGGCTAAAAGCTTGGCCAATCGAAACGATTTCGTAAGGCGAGAACTGAACCATAACAAGGGAAGATGTCCTTACTTTACTCTGAGAATGCTGTGAATAAAATTGTGTCAACTCAGCATGTAAGCGAGGAAATCCACGACCTCAACTGTTAGACAGAGCAAAGCGAATGGCGCAGAGAAGTCTCAGGATCTTATGGAAAGGGAAGTAATTTCTTGCTGATCTCTGCATGCGAATCCTAATATGGTTTCAATTAAAAACAGTGGTGGGCATCTGAAGAAAATGCAGCATTTGGAAGGCTTATCAAAGCAGTGATAACTCTGGTTTGAAGAACAACCACGGAAGATTAAAAACCTAATACGTATCCAGCAGCATATTCCGACCAACTCAACATAATGGGAAGCACCAACAGTTTGGGCAAAGAAATTCGCTGAAAGCTACTGCTGTGCTGACTTTATCTGCCTCCGTACTGTAACATTTTCGGAGTGTGAGTAAATGATTAGTACTCAATAACTGATGTTATCCCAATGGAAATTATGAGAATCCTTGTTCACAACAGATATCGTTTAGTGGTTTTCGTTCAGTTCACCGCACAGGAGAAGAATCTACTCACTACTAACACCACATCTCTGATTAAGAAGCCGGGCGATTAGCTATTATGGGCAACGTTGGAGAAAGATGTTGTTATGTGCATTTGTTAAATCATGCTCACCGACTTTTACTATTTGTGAAACAAGTTTGTTTAGTCAAATTCAAATATTCTAAATGCACGATAACTGAGAGAAGAATTGCGATTCCCTAGACACCAGCCAATGGATGCCTATGGAAGGCGACGCTTGCTATCTAGAGGCTCGTGCTGTAACTCGAATTTGCCATGCATCTCATGGATTGTTGAACATGCAGGTCGTTTCAGAAACCAATTGATTTGCACATATCTGGTCATTGTGATCTGTGTCTTTACACTCTAGACGAGATGAACGTAGTTATTTGCCGAAAGCTTGCTGGGTCAACTTTGGGTAAACCAAACGTTCGTTTGAACTAGCTAGGCCAACCAGAGTAATTGTTGAATTTTTTCCTATCCTTTCACAACACCAATTTTGGTTACGGATACATTCACATGGGCGTTTGATCCATAAAGACAGTGGTGATATGTAGTCAACGGCGGTAGGATAACGTACGCCTTTGGGGAATAACTGTTAAAGAAAGAGCATTTGATAAACCTTACCACAAACAAACGTGTAGAAAAACTAGACTTTGGCTGGAGTGAAACCAATGGCGGGATAATAACACCGTCACGACAAGGGTTCCATCATGTGAGCTAGAGATTCAAACTAGAAACTAAGATAATCACACTTTCACTGCGGATTGGTTGAGAGTACTGGTGGAGGCAGTCACTCCCTTGAATCGGTTGTTGGATCCCAACTAACAGAAAATTGTTTGAATAACTGACTTCATATGTGACATTTTTAAGTTCGTTTCATGGGTTCCTAAATCGGATGATGGCGGACTTACCGCTTCCAGGGATTGCTTGTTCGACAGTTTTTCATTGTTAGATCCATTCTATTTAACAAATCTATCCAACGAAGTGCCAGCAGTCCGTAGCAGACTATACGTGATTGGAAAAGCGTTAAAAGGCAGAAAACAACACACGAAACTTGAATTGTGAGAACGTGGTCTACTACTATGGCATGATATGCTGCCATTATTTCAAGGAATGTGAGTGCTTGAGAAAATGATTAAGAAAAATGAAAAGCCATGAGTACGTTGTAATAATCTACGTTTCAACCACTTCGGGTGGCCTACTTCAGGAGTATTGTAATCGAAATCACAGTAACAAAGGAGCAGACGTCACGTGGGACTTGCCGTGATTAGGTCAATCTGCGCTGCAAATAAATTGGTTGGTCGATTCGTTGGCCCATTAGGTGGAGGTAAGACTGATGTAAATAAGATCCGTCTGTGTCTGGTGCTGTTTGTCCATCCACGCGATTAATAAAAACGTGTTTTGTGTTAATAGTGAGAGCCTCAGCGTAGCAACGCTCCCCAAGGGAAGGCAGACCCTGATGAATCACTCGAGCTTGATCGAAACCTAGGTTGTGAGTCTCTGACAGTGCAGGTAGTGCGATGGCCAAATCCTTCTCTAGCTTTTGAAGCCGACATGCGTCCTTAGGAGGAAATTGCGTATCACAAAACGGTATTTGCAAACCAGACTTGAAAGTTCTGGTCGTTTTGGTTACCTCCTTGGTTGACATGCGCTTAATTTTGTTCTCAACAAATGCGTTTGGATACTGATTGGCGGCTAGCATTTCTTTGATGCGGAGAATGTCTATTGTTCCGGAACGTTCAGTGGTGCAGATATGCTTAGCTCTACTGACGAGTGATTCAATGACTGTTCTCTTCATGCTGGTTGGATGTGGTGAGTTGACGTTGAGAGACTGACCAGAATGAATTAATTTTCAGTACACAGATACCTGGACTCTCTGGTGCACATCAACTTTCACTAGACAGTCTAGAAAACTAAGTGAACGTTCATCAGTTTCAGTTTCGAATGTGAATACAATGCCGTTGTGTTTTGAGTTAAGAAACCGTAGGAATTGGTCGCGAGCACTCCGATTCATGATTACGAATGTGTCATCTACATACCGCTAACAAGTTCGAGGATGGTTGGTAATCTCATTCATTATCTGTGCTTCCGGATATCTGAGAAAAAGGTTAGCTACTGCAGATGCAGCGGGGGAACCCATAGCTACATCATCGGTTTGCTTGTAAAAGTGTTTTGTTGATTGCGAACAAGGTTGAGTACAGACAAAGTTCAAGACCAGATACAATTTCTGAAGGTGATAAATTAGTACGTGCATCCAGAGAGTCTTCACTTTCTAATAACTTTTTAACAACACAAATGCTAAGTTTTACTGATACACTGGTGTAAAGAGAGGTAATATCAAAACTAAGAAAGGTTTCATCATTACATAATGTCACATGTTCGAGTTTCTCAACAAAATCGAAAAAATATTTTACGTTGTTTACCAACTTGTTTTGTAATCAAACAAGTTTTCGAGCACCTGACTGTTTGAATGTAATGACTTCAAGGGTGCCTATTTCGCGAAGCGCTAGTCAATAAAATGCTACAAACACGGGCGAAAATAATTAGCAATATGGAGAAAAAAATCGATCAGAATCCACAGGCCTTTCTTAGTAGATTTACCTAGCTTTCAAGTTGTGTTTCATCGTTCACAATAGACACAGTTACCATCTGAACTGGTGTGGTAAGACGTTTAAACCTTGCATAACATTTATTAACAGTAATTGAAAGTAATTGCTTGAGATTGATTCCGTTCCTTACATGAAATTGCTCACAGAGTACTACTTGCAATCCGTATGTAGCCATCGGTTATTCATTGATCCGCACGGTATCTGTTTCACCATGTGGACTGCCTGAAAATGAGCATTTCATGCATGCATTTGATAGAAGCTTATGCAATGCGTTATGGGACAGTGTATCTAAGCACATACGTTGTGCTTACCTTCCAAATACTTCGGGGGTCATTTCTGCTGAGCAGCTAGTTCATTTGCTTGATAGTTAGATATATTTGTCTATCTGTAGCCCATGATATGTATTTACGTTGATGATTTGAATCAAAACGACCAGGTAAAGCTGAGAAATACAACTTTAGTTACCGGGACGTAAGCTACACCCTACTGCAAACATGTTCAATAAATTGTTCAGAGAACACCAGTCCAAGTATCAAAAAGGGATTACGAATGGGGAAGTTTTGTGGATTAAAAATCGACAGTGATGTTTTCATTCCAACCGAGTAACAGCAGTGATAAATCAGTTAAAACAACAATATGTAACTACAATAGCGACTTCCCATTAAGGTTGCGACGAGAACTTTCAAATTGATTTATCACAAGATGTGTATGTAATCGATATTTGTGATCAGGTATGGCTGGTACTGACGAGACCCAGTCAGGTTGAAACACCTGTCCACCATTTCATTGGTGGTCGCTGAGAACAACTGTTTACAAGATACGGCTTGATAGAATACTCGTTGGAATTTATTGTCGCGCCATTCATTTTTACAACGTTTTGCACGCATGTTTTTAATTAACCGAGATCAAATTAACTCGAGTAAAATCACACCTTTCCGAGGGTTGATTGCGGTGTATAGATGAACCATTACTACAACAAGGGTATTCGCCAATATCACGTACCTTTCGTAAGTTGTTTTCCTGGTAACTGCTTTAAAACAAGCCATCTATATTGTAACCGTGAAAAGTGAATTGAAATGATTATCAATGTTTAGAAGGCGGACAGTTATCTGTTTAATTGTATAATGGAAGTGATGAAAAGATGAATGTGAACTGAGTTAATGGAGAATAAAATGTTCGAAAAGCGTTACAAGAGATTCTTCCGAAATACTTCAGAAGTAGTAAAGTGTTTTTCATGAATCACCAATATGTTTTCATGCAGGCTGAAATGATCTTACAAAATGTGTGTCATATTTTCTGTGGATCACATGCAGAATTAGGGAGGAGTAGTATGACCACTATATACGAACAAGGTAGAAATAAACAGGCTACATTGGACGGTAAGGTTCAGATTTTTGCACCCAAGGCGCAAGGCATATCACGTTGACAATCCCATGTTATTGGAAATGGTTGCTATGTGAGATGACCGAATACCATTCCAGAATAAATTGGCATCTGTACTTTGTTGAGGCAACATCTGCCAGTAGTTGAATGGTAAATACATACCAAGTTATTTGAGAACGAATGAAGGAAAAGTGGAAGTTGAGCACATTCGACAAAACTTAAAAGACAACCGAGGATGCAAAAATTTGCTGGCAGTTTCATCAACATATGTCGATAGAAATCTGTTGTTCAGTGGTATAAACAGAAGGGAAAATGTGAGAATGAAAAGTGGCATGCGACCAAACAATAGTAACGTGCCCACTAGAAAAAAACTGAGGTATTCCATCGGGTGATCTGCATTCCATCAGTGTAATATTTTGAAGGCTTTCACATCAGCGAATAAGCGAAGTCAATAAATACTAGAACTTTTAACAGGAAACAGCTGCCGAAGCCAATGGAAATAGGAAAAGAATTGAAGTAGTAAACAATCAAACTTGTGTATCTTTTGCGGGAAGTACAAGCCCGTGTTAACTTATAAAGACCCAGTTGTAACTTTCAAAATACGTTCAGTGACTGATGTATGAGAAACCAGGGGGAAATTAAACAGCCATATTAAGTGTACAACCAATAGTTAATGAACTGTCCGTTAGAGGATTGTGCACACAGTCTGAGAAATGTTGATTATATTTGGGTCAGAGGTCGGGTATAAGTTGTACCTTGTATAATTTCGAATATCTTTATCGTTGAGGTCTACCTATGAAGTGTAGGAATCTACATTTGGACACATACCTAAAGTAAGTGGATCGTCGCAGTACAATCCAATACAATTTCGAAAAAGGTTTCACATATCTACCAAACCGTGCTTTACATATCACGATGTTCTACTTTCTAGTTTCGGACATTATCCCCATTTAGAGCCAGTCGTTCTATATTGTTACTCTATATGAACCAGCTGGTACCGCATTTTACTTATCTACCTTGAGAGGTATTGTAAGGAAAAATTGTAATGTCGTTTTCGTTCACTCCTCAATAATGATTGCAATGAAATTGATTGGGAGCGGTTTCATGATTGAAAATATTCAGTTACTCAGAGGTCATGTGCAAACTACCGCAAGTGGAACTGTGGTCATTTGATTTCAACCAAATAAAACGATGTGCAGATACTACCTCGAATTTGTTTAAAAGATATGGCAATAAAAACAAGTTGTTTCAATGCGTCACGCTTTTAAGCCACCGCGTAGAGTACTACTGAACGGACCAATCAGAATGAAACACAGCCATCGCCTGATTGCTATCGTTCATTTAAGCACTGTTAGTTCCCCACAAAATGGATGTTTTTGTAAAAAGAACAGGTTGTTGATGGCAGCTCAGGACACGGTTGCTTTGACTTTCTCGTCACGGCAAAGTGATACGTGAAATGGTCTTCCTGAATGTCCATAAATTATAATTCTGATCTTGTTACATTTGACTACGATTGAAAATACAAGATTAACGCATACGCCCAAACGCCTGACTGTGACGATGAGTGAAACAAAATGTTTTTCAAAAATATAAGTTCATCCGGTTAGTTAATGTACTCATACTAACTCACCGACAATCTCAGATTGCCTAACCCACAGTGAATGCGAGCCGACTCAACAAAAGCAGTAGGCGAACGGTTAACCTGTTTATAAAACCTCTCCAACATATCTAAAGGATCACAAATTAATGGGGTGAAATGACTGTGAGCAGTTGAACCAATTAAGATCGGCGTACTAGACAATATATATGTGTAAGCGAACTTTGACATAAACACTGCGGTTTCAAGAAACATATTTTGATGTTCGCTTGGGAGGCCCCAACAAATGGGACAATAAAGCCCGAAACAAGAACGACAACATTCCTTGAAAATAGTTTCCCTATTTGAGCCATGCAGTAACCAAGCCATAATCTGAGAATCTCGTGTCACAATAAAAACCCACCGCTTCTGAATGAGCTAACTTGGGTTGCCTTCACTTGGAAATGTCTGTTGCTTGCTGAACATTAGCTCATGAAAACCTAATTGTTGGACACAGCGGTCATCCATCAAACTTCTCTCCGGCAGCGTTGCCTGACTGAATTTTGGAAAGATTATGCAATTCATGTATGCTTAGCTGAAAAATACGGTTAACATGGCAACGTTGACATCGCATTATGGAAAATCGAACGTATTATAACACGTGAGAGATTACTGCCTTTTGAGATTTATGTAAATCAATAAAACTGTTCGCAATGACGGATAAATTTGGATTCAAACGGTGTTCTAAAGAAATGTTTAACTTTGGACAATGATTGAATATATCACCTTTCAATGACGAGGAATTATGTGGATTGTCCGGTTGAACTAAGAAGTATTTTCAATATTGCTTCGTAAGCCAATCAGCATACAAGCAATATACCAACACTAGTGAACACATTTTTAACCTAGAACGGTACCACCGAACAAATGTATCATGAATGGATTGGTTGATAGCTAGTCTTAGACAAGATTGTATGCATACGTAATTTGGGTAGATTCATCAATGTGGTTCAGATGTTAATTTTCTAATGGTTCTCATGTCGTTGAAGTTGTGCTCAGTTTTCTGATTAATTGTTCGACTTAACGTTTTGCTTGAATGATGTTACTACTGCAGGCGTGATTCTCCTTATTGACATAACTTGACAACTGAGTAAATTACTGATGAGTGGTCGAGGATTTGGTTTATTTCAATTTGAACATCGCTCACAATTGATCTCGAGTCTAGTGCTTCTTTTCCAAAGGGTCCGACTGGATATTCTATGAGAATGCGACAGCTACGATCAATTGTGGGTGATGTTTAAATTGAAATTAACCAAATCCCCGACTATTCATCAACCATCCAAAATATCGCCTAACAGGTTTAATGAGATCGGGGATTTCGACCTGTCCAGAAGGTCCTATTCGCGGGGTTATCGATTGGAGGTAACAGGACAGTTACTGTGTCTCCATTTCGAGACGATCGTGCAACCTGATCATTACTCACAAGCGAAGGTGGTTGAGCGTTCACATACGATAATCCGGTCGTGCCTAACGTGAGGTCAATGGCGCAGTGGTAAACACGGTTGCCTCATGAACTGAATGTCCGTGGTTCAAGTCCCGGCAGTGGCGATGATATGCACTACTGACGAGCTCTAATAAGAGCGAAACTCGAGTCTAGTGCTTCTTTTTGAAAGGGGCCGACTAGAAAGTCTATGGGAATGCGACAGCTGCGATCAATTAAGGGTGATTTTCAAATTGAAGTCGAGTAAATCAGTGGCACAGTTTAACGCTGATGATCTACAATCGCATAGAATTAGTTCAATAATTTTTGTACAACAGAAAAACAAGTTATACAGGCGGTTAATTTGATAATTCAGACAAGATGCATGATTGTTTGCTAGTCCCGAGCCAATCTAAAAAAACGTGTAACGTCAAATAACTGGCTCTGACATTTTTTATCTCAAAGCAGTTCCTAAGAAATCGCATAAACGATGCGAAATCTGGCAGAAGAACTACCTGATGTTAATCACGCAGAAGTAGATGAGCGAGCTAAGTAACCGGCCAGTTGTGTACAGCTTGTCGCTTGGCCAAGTGCTCGTCTTAATATACCACCCATATACGGATGCATATGCATATGCTATATAATTATGACTACGACAAGCTAGATAAACATAGTAAGATTCGGTGTTTGCAGAACGCTCACGTTCTTGAAGCTGGCCTAGAATCCGGATCCTGGGGTGAATTTATTTCGTGACTTTTACATGTTGTGCTATCGATCATGCTATCGACCTGACTCGCTGATTAGTATGAGCTGGGAGAACAGTTCGTTTCTGGCGATTCACTACGCGAGTACAATTTAAAGACCATCAGAATGTACCAGTTCGCCTGGTGAGTGCATACCCAGATTGATTGAAGTGCATTGGATATAACGTTTTTCTTACTTCAGGCCCCTCAGGAAGCCTCTCTTATTTCAACGTTTTGACCAGGAATCGATTAGAGTATCCATGTTAAAAGGGGAGGAGGGCTGAAAGATAATGCCGTAAAGAAAACCCGTTTGATGCTTGCAACTCAGTAAGGTACAGTAATACGTATAGTTAGCACATAACTGAAATTTAAGATGCCTCAAAATCATCAACTTGTAAGTGGAAATGTCAGATGTTGTTGAACGGCTAATTCCAAGTGCATGAACCTCGGGGTCGTTCATGAATCACACCGAGGTAATGGATGTTGCGCCTTCAAAAAGTCGAACGTTTATGGAATAATGAATGGAACAGGCAAAAATTAACAACCACAAAAACAGGCTACCGGCGGTTGATTGAAAGAGAGTGCGACATCAAACTAGGTGAGTTGATAAAGTACGCACATGACATTATGTCACTTAATGCTGATGGGAAACTAAAAGTTGTCAAGTGTACCGTAAATGTAAAGAAACAATTTGTGTGTGATGGGGAAAACGGAATTTCATTTCGTGCACTATCTCAACCATGAACAGTCGACCAAAATAGGTCAGGAAGCAAATAACCGGACCACATTCAGTGGTTCTCGTAAGTACGTTCATGCTGTGGTGTGAATGACTGAAGCGCAGAATGTCTGGCGCGTCTATGCCCTTTCAGTAGAGTGTTGAACACCTCAGCTAATTCAGTGATGGATTAAATAATGCGTTGCAACATCTACACATTCGTGATCAAGCGTTTTGTGTTCGGCATTTGAAATAAGTTGATTTGAATGACCCCATAATTCTTCATTTCTGATTTATTAAACAAAATCTGCCAGTAAATGTCCCACTGTTTAGTCATTTTTGTAGACTATAACCTGACACCCTTACACATTTCTGCAGGCAAGCCAGAGTTGGTCTAATACAGCCAACAGTTTAGGATAGATGCTCAATCTGAGTCGCGTAACTCTTATTGCAATCTACCACTAAGAAATCTAAAAGTAAACTGCAGTTTTTACTAGACAGGATGTGTATTTTAACAAGTGTGTGCCTAAGTTGAAATGGTGTACACCGGAGATGGAATCTTGGTGAAATTGTCCACAGTGTTTCTTTGCAAAAACAGTGTGTGTGAATTGAAAAGGGGTCATTGGTGTTCGAAATGAAACTGACCAAACAAAGCAGTGCTGAAGTTTCCAAAGCAAGTCCTAAAATTGGACGTGACGGCGCACTTTTATCAACATAGTCCATTATCAAAGTAGGTAATCACCCGATGGAAGTACAATTAACTGGGTGTCGTAGATATTTGTGTTAGTTGATGCAAGTAGAGGCTAAGGAAGAGCCGATGTACGTAACAACGTTGATATGATGACGAACAAGTGCGATAGTGCTTCCAGTGTGCGTTGGCTAAATACACCCAAACCTAGTCTTACCACAGTTTTCTGCCAAATAACGTTAACAGTGACATGCAATTTAATCACATAGTTTGACTGTAATAAGGGGTTTGCTTTTTCCCGACGCTTCCAAAACAGTATCTGATAGCACATCGTACGGTTTGTCTGCTTGAGAACAAACTTAACATCATGTAGTTTTTGATGAGATACGTACCGATTTGTGACGTGTTTTGGAGCGACAATTCACTTTCAACAATATGGGTACCAACGTTCATAGGCAAACGTCAAAAGCATGCTGATGTTATCCGTTTTCGTTAATACAACTTGTTTTGGCGACTACTTCCCAACTTCGGTGTTGCACGGGTACGAACCTTCTGGTCACCACGTTCGTAATGATGATTCCAATGCAAGCAGCCTTACCAATGACAGTGAATGAACGACTCACCTGATTAATTTATTGATCACTAAAAATAAAGTTACCTGGATTCAGCTCTGGAGGTAGATCAGATTACGAACATCTTCGAGGTTTTTACTAGGCGATGGTTTGTTGATGAATGACTAAAATGACTTCTTTCCGGTACAGTTAATTGAGTTGGACGAATATCTGAACGCTGTTTTCAAAAGTTTCTGACTGGTAGTGTCAGTTTGTCGGCGGGAAACCTGTTCGACAGGCCCTGTTTGTTTGCGATCGCTACGCATTTGATCGAGTCAATCCATCTGATCAATCAGACCGAATCGTTTAGGCCAATCTACCGAATATGTGGGATACAATCGAAACAGGTCAAGGGTCGTATACTAGCAAATGCAGAGGCGATTACAATTCGCTTATACTCGCAACCACTGTGCGCTCAAAAACGGCTAGTCAAAACGTTGAACCTTCCGTGGTCGTGTACGCAAACCCAGGATAGAATAATTTCATAAATGTGACGTATCTCTCGCAGATTTCGTACAATTCACGTGGTAAATATTATGTAACTAAGTCGCATGACTCAAACCAGACAGAAACTGATGACTGATACATTTTGCTTCAGTAGTATGTTATCTACCGCCTCGTATTGAACCCATATAAATGTGCTGTATTTAGCCTGATAACAAAACATCGAAAACAAACTCGTTTGCTACGCATTTCTTCTCATCACAAATTCGTCCGCATTTGTGAAAATAATAACGGACCTCACCGTCGCAATGGATGTTCGGTCACATACATCGTTGTAATCTCAAACAGAGATGTTGATTACCTTGCTAATATGTTTTGGTAAAACGACATGTATCTTTTTTATAATTGTTTAACAAACTTGTAGTAAGAAAATCATTGATCAAATAGAAGCAGTTCATTGATTGAATGCGAAGATCTCGGATAACAACAGCTTCACTTCTTGCTAGTAATAGACAAGTGCCTAACTGGCAGTTCTATTTTCATAACATACACATGGCTGGTAAATTCCGATCTATGAGCCCGAAAAGTATGGAGTTTAGGGAATTAAGACTCATTGGTGAGGTCAGAGAGCATCCATGGATTAGAAGGGACTAATTTTAGTCGAATTCATCTTATTGTTTGCGATTACTTTAGGGTTTAGATACACCAACAATGTGACAAAATCAGAAAGGACGCCTACAACCACCTTCCGGTAGAGAACGACAAATAGAATATATAGCAAACGAAGCGCGATTCCGAGCAAGCAAATTACGGTCAATGAAGAAGTGCCACGATTTTCAACTAACTTAACGAATAGAACAATACACGCACAAGTTGCCACACACAATAATCCATACAGTGCAACATTTCGGCTTGCTTGTTCTGCAATTTTGCTGAAACAGACCTATCAAAGCACTAAAACTTGGTTGATTGAATCGACAACCTACGTGTTAGTTCAGCAGCTTTTGCTCATTCACCTTGTCACAGACTTCGTTCCACAGAATATTGCGACTAAAGTTTTCTTTCAAGTTTGGAGTACCAAACGTTCTGATGAAAAAGTAGTGTAACGACTTTTTAAGTTGAATCATGTGGAAATCCGACCCAAATATATCCTTTCCAAACGTTGTCTCTGTATACTCTACCTCTCCTGTTTTTGATCATCATTTGGACCTTGACCCGGACGTTTTTGTTTTTTCGCGTCTACTTGGTATTTGTGCAAATAGCAAGCGGTCTATTCATGTACTTTGCTTGAGTGGTGCGTGTATCACTTTTATGGAGCTCTGCTTTTTCCCATTGTTTTTAAACCTTCTGACTGCTCGAAAGTATTCTGCTAGGTATGAATGTTATATTATATGATTATAATTTACTTTTAATCTGTTAGGAACCAACTTTTAATCCATTTCTGTGAGACGATCTGTCGATCGGAACTGTTGAGGTTGTTGACTTATCCATTCTGATAATCTGTTCAGTAATACGGTGGTATTATGATCAAATCTTGTTTTAATTAGATGGAATCGTTGGTTTATCGGTACGCGTTACTTAACGACTTCGATAAAATTTGTACAATCAGCCCATACCAATCCTCAATCATACAGAGCACCGGCTGAAAGCAAGTTTGATTCACGTTAATGACAGAATGCTGAATGTTGAGTGAGAGAATAATAACCACTTTAAGGTTGGCTACAAACTCTTGTCTTAAACTAAGTACAGAAGAAAAACTGTTCAGTGAACCTGACTGCAGATGTTTCCGTGTCTCGAGCTAAGAGATGTTGCATCATAAAAGGAGGTCACGTGTCGGAGATAGTGTGCCATCAAAATGGCAGTTACATCCGATTGAGCAAGAACATTATTTTTAATGGCGGTGGAGTTGTCGAGATCAAAATTGAACGTGCGAAAATGTGTAGGCCGAATCAATGAAACGGTTTTATTTGTGTGTGGTTTGCAAGTGATATATACATGTCAAAAGCATATAGAATTGTGGTTTTTCCAATAACAACCTGGCGCATATTACTGCTATCTGCGCAGTTTGTAGCTAAAATTTTCGTCTTCATTTTTATCTTTCTGTTATGAATAACTCAGCAAATTTGAAGCTCGGCCTGGAATTTTTATTAATCCGTAAATCGAAACTCATTCACAATACCAACTGAATGATCGAGGGAAACATTCACGGTAATCGTCTACCCGAATTATTATCCAGACATTAGTTAGCGGAAATTCAGACACACTGGAACTTATACGTATCAACGGACACCATGGACAACTGTAAAACATGTTTTTGAGGCAAAATGTTACATTGTTCCAGCAGAATTGTTTGCCAATTCCCAAGGAACGTCCAATCAAACACAAACGAGTTATTCTCGTAGGTTCTACAACATATATTCATACACTGGCAAACTTCTGCTTATATTGACCGGTTTATAACACGATGGATACTCTCAATTATATTTCAACTAGAATCACACAACCATCAACATAACAGACATTCCTGATTCGGTGAAGAAAGTATTCGGTTTACTCGAGTTTTGAGACAATAGGTTTTGCGTATTGCAATAACAGCTGTGATAAGCTAACCACACCTTCACATTGTACGTGCGTGGCATTGTTGTGGTAATCATTTGTACAACTCATGTTTGCGCATAACCGGGTACGAGAAATCCCACTGAATATGTTGTTTTCCTATACGTGAAACGTCTAAATAATGGCGCCGTTGGTGAGAATGGTTTATCAATGATTTACGGCCTCATGTGTTGTGCTACTGATGATGTTGGGAACAATGTGAGTGTACGGATACTGTCCACTTCAACTCGTTGGGTACGATACCGCCGTCAATAAAATGGCTCCTCAGTTATCATCAGAAGTGTGATTATTAAAAGTGTGATTGTCTGATCTGGCGTTTCATCGTATCAAGTCAAAGAGCTCGTGTCCGATCGTGCACTTATGAATAGTGAACGAATACGTGGTTCAGAATAAAACGAAATTGATTGATCGGGTTGAAGCTGTTGAAACTAATGTGCACATTTGATATTTTACTTGCATGACACTATGAGACTGGTCTGAACAATCTTCCAAAAAACAAATACCATTCCGTGATCTGTCCCAGCAGTAATTCTCTGGTCACTGTTGGTGAACATTGCCGCCAGAGCAATTAGAGGTAGTTGCTGCTATCCGCAATAGATTAATTGAAATGTCTCCAAAATGCTGCCCGCTACTATTTGTTGGTTAAAAGTTGGGTAAAAGGGTTTCGATTTGTGTAGTACTTGTGACGCGTCTTGTAATAGTGTATTTTTTCATGTGAACTACTCTTCATATAACCATACCGAACTGTCTTCATATAAGCAATATGTGTCATTGGTGTTCTCACAATGTGCCTGTTAGTTTAGCAAAAACATTTGTTTGCGTTGCTCATTGAGTTTCTATTCCTTTTACCCAAATATTCTGAATATTTGTTTTCAAAGGTTGGGAAGAATATGTGAAATATGCATAATTCATAAATAGATGAGGATAAACAATTTTAAAAGGAGAAAACGTTATGCCAACCATGCGTAAAAAAGAAGAGGGTGACAAAGCACTCGGTCGAGTTTCGTGGTAGCCAGTACAATGAAGTTAGAGAAAGTGTGAGATGTCCTGCCACATAAACAAACACTTCGAATTAGTTCAATGAATTTCACAATCTCATGATTAAAAATAGATATCACTGCAGGAACGCTCAGTTACTTATTGATTCTTGGAAAACCAGTTGTGAAAAAGTTGAGGAAGAGTATTTCGTAACGGCACACTCGTTTTTAATCCCTGTGGCTACCAGCCCGGAGAAACGTTTCAATAAATACTTAGTAAATGCCAACTAATCACTTGGCGTGCGAACACTTGACAGAACTCAGTCGCATGAGTTACTCGACCGACACTCGGAGGACCGTAGAAAAATGTCGGAAACAGAGAAATACACTGAGTTAGGAACTGGACAATAAAGCGAGCACGTCATTAAAGTAAATTCACTTAATCGTGCTCATCCAACAGACCAAGAAGCACTAGTAAGAAGACATTTTGGAACACATACCTAATCGTACAAAAAGATTCCGCATCTTAGCTTGTTAGAGCAACACTTGGCTTGTTTGCTTCTTCGTGCGCTCCATTCATTCAGCCAGACTATTCGTGACAAGTGTGAAGTTAACGTGAAGAAAGACTAGTTTTTATTTTGTGGCTAGTTCAATGTTTACCGGCCGCATAGTATATATTTTTTTCAGCTGAATTTTCATTTGACATAAAGATCAGCCCAGTGGCACCGTCGCTAAGGCTGCATTACTCTTGTTTGAATGGTCAATAAGCCGTGTGCCCGGCAATCTTGTTATTACAGTGGCATAATAGTGAGACGATATGAATAGGTTTGTATTCAATCACCTGGGTAGTTACGGAACACTGCGACATTATTTCAACACATGCCTAATGAAATGTTTCATGAATGTAGTGGTTAATACTCATGGCAACACTGAATGTTTGAGAAGGACAGTAACACAAAAGTTGTGAAGCAATAGGAAAAGTTACCCAAGCATGGTTTATTCAGGAAAGCAACACATTGTCATCCAATTCAACGACGTGTACTTCATAAACATATTTACATAACACAGTTTGTCTCAGAACAGCGACCGATTCTTTTGGGGGAAAACACGGTTGCTTGTCAGGTTGCTTACCAACGTTTTGTTTAACATTCTGTCCTAATTGCTGCAACATTCCAGTCCATTCAACTGCTCGAGCACTCCCGAGCAGTTTAAATCTGTTCCTCTCTCCATAAAAGATTGCTTCAGATGCGGAAGTAACCTTATGAACACTCTTTTCTATCCAGTTGATTGGTGAACCGGTAAGCATGGTGTTGGCATACTTTCTCGTCGGATCACTGATAATACTACTTCTATCTGTGGTTTCTGTGTGAACAGGTTTCCACCAAGTATTATTAGGGCATCATATATAAACCATAGCCAACAAATTATTAGTCAAACCAACTGTGATAAACCTATCATCGACACAGAACAATGCAGGCAAATCAATTTCGACTGTGAGCCAAGTTTAGTTACGGTCGGTCTCTCAGATTTTCGTGCAATATCAACCTGATATTTTCAACGATCATGAATTGTAATTAACTCGTTTTAAACGTGTAACGTTTCGGTGTTTACTGACGCGTTTTCGCAAGTGCAACTATGAGATATATGGTAAGTGATCTGAAGGGAGATATGTGTAGCATGTGCCTCCAATATTTTCTCCATCATCTGCTGGGTACGAAGCGTGTTGGCACTTTAACAATTGTAGCCCGAATCGCACAACCGCCCATTACGTGCTATGGACATTTTTTATTTCAACGGCATTTCATGCAATCAGCCAAATTGTTTCTAAATGATTAACTTAACAGGAAATGAGCTTGGAAGTTAACCGTCAGTACTATCTAATTGTTTTTAAAAGTGTTATATTGGCTCAACCTAACGCCCACAGGTTAGCACAACAGAAAACTACACTAAATACAATGCAAATAAGAAATCGGGATGTATGTGACACGGCTTGAAAGTTATTGTCGTCTTTTCACTGTAAAACAAATTTGTCTACCTTATCTACTGCGTGAAGTGCACTCAGACATCTTGTTAATAATTCAGTGTTGTCTCGCATCCTACACTCTACAGAAAGCTCTATGATTTAAAATGTCTGAGAAGAAGTGGAAGAATCTGTTGAGTTGGAGAAGGCTGAGTTCGGTCTTCATATGTGATGGCAAGTGTTCACTGCATATTTTTTACCCCGCAATGCGCTGAAGTGGTTTAGATTAGATAAAGCGATATTTTCGTTTGTGAGACCGGATTTGGTTGGAGGAAAACTCAAACCGATGTACATATCAGTGGCTCAAAAGCTGTAAGCAGGCAGATCCAGCCAGAGTTGAAATGAATGAAATAGAAGGAGATGTGTGGCTTGACGTATTCTACTGTCCTTGTCTGGAAGCTGTTTGTGGTCCGTTGGCTAATCCAACTGTTTGTGCCGTCAGAAGTTTTCCGGAAAGATAAACAGCGAACCGTTGAGCTACAGGAAGTAACGTTATATTCCTCGAATCTCCAACGCACTTATTGCTAGTTTAACGCGGCGTTCTGCTGGCGTCGATTTTTTATTGTTTATGTCGTGCGCATAACTTGTTGTGTCTTTGACTCATGTTCATTTTTGCTGTCTTCTTTGACAGGGTTATCGCTGTCTCCCAGCGTCTCCATATTTCACGATGTTTGCTTTCGAGTACAACGGCAGTCGAAACCAGTACGTGCGACCTGCTTGGTGCACTAGTAGTCAACACGTTCAGAATAATAATAACTAGTCAATCGTACAACAGTCAGTTGAAAAGGTAAAATAAAAAACATTCGAATCATGATGAAAATAGCTATCAATAGCACGCGGATAAAATTTGCGAAAGAAAGTAGTTTTAGCTGGGGTAGTGTTGGTTAGTAATTTAACTTGTTTCGTCATGACAGATAAATACTCACGACGTAACCTCAAACGATGTTATGAGTATACACAGAAAACGTAACATGCATATTGGTGCATTACTTGACAAATGTTTTGTACTTTGTATGCAAAAATAATGTCACTTCGCAGATGCTGTTGGTGTTGTTGTTTACAGTCGCGCTGTTTGCAGATGACCGTTCCAAAATTTTAACTCATCCGTAGTTCATTGTTCATATAGAGTAACCCTGTTGCAGATAAGCCTCATTTTGAGTTGTTCTTTTTATCACTCGCACGATACGACCTAGATGAGTTGAAACTGAACTGGTAGGCAACACCCTGAGGAACCCACTAATTTACTCTCTTAGGTATGCGTCGCACAGATTCATAATGCAAGAATCTTTGTAAATGAAAAATAGCGCGATATTAATACCAAGTAAAAATCCTCCTTTTTTGAGTACTTCCTTGTCAACACTCGCAGTATTATAGTCGATTTATAGGTTTTATGGATATTTTCCTACTCCCAGAATAACTGCAAGTCAAAACGTTTGCTGTCGACCTTTACCATTAGCGCAACAGGTGTAATAGCTTATTACTAGTATCCTCTTCGGGGATAACACCGCATTACAGACATAACAATGTTATTGCCTTCTACTTACCTACATCGTTCGTACAAATATAATATCTTGAATTAACAAAGTTATTCTTTATTCTGTTCTGTAGTGTAGTAGGTATGTCACAGGTGAATATTCTAAATGGTGAACAAAGTCCGAGAAAAGTTCCTATTGTACAACTTTCTAAATTATTGCTTTTTTGGGTTGTCGGCTATGTTTTCTATCCAGTTTAGTAGGGATAATTCTCCACGAGGTTTTGACGATTAGCTTACCTAATTATCAAAACCCCTTCGTGGTTTCCACTTAAGAGGTCAAAAATGAAATGTGGAACATTTTTGACAGAATATGTGAACAAATAGTAAAATGGTAAATTTTGTCTTGACAAGTTGTGCGCATGTTTGCGATCAATTACGGACAAGGTGTCAAACGGTCCAGAAGGGACCGTGAACTCCGTACAACAGCTGTCATCCAGCAGAACACAGTATGGAGTTATACTACAAGACACTGCATTTTGAAATGTGTTGGTATCCTATGGATATTTACACTAGTCTAACAGTATATTGCTATCTTCTAACCAGCACATCGACATTTATGCAACTTCTAAATAACATTCCATGTTCGAAATATTTTGAGAATTTTTCATAGAAAGAAAATCTGAAGTATCTTAGCTGTATTGTCCACAAGATTTCAATGAACAGTTTCATAATTTGGACAGTCGACTATTCATCCTACGCCCTTTAACGTTCTACGTAAAAATACCGTTCCATGTTATTATAACCTTGTTGCCGATGAAATATTATGAATTACTTACATCTATCGATTTTCGTGTTTGACTTGTTTTATTTCAAATTGCGAGGGGAATAAACAGTTTGATTTTCGTAATGTCCCGTAAATTCTCACCAATATTTACAGGGTCGATACCATTTAAGCTGCCACGGCAAAGTGAAAAACGTTGAGGAGTACAGGAGTACACTAAACGTCACTATATGTTAAAATCAATCCAATATTTCCATATAGTACACGAAGGGCTCTGGTAGAATAAATATCGTTTTGTACTTTAGTCAATTTTTTCGGTTGTTCACTTATACACGATCTCCGTAACACCATCTGTAACTTCAGGACAAACAGTTAGCGTATACTAGCTTTTACAAAACTGACAAGTAAAAATCTGATGCGTCGTGCTTCGTAGTATCTAACGAGTCAATACATTTATTTGCTAACGAAAATGAAAGCGCACATCTCACTTTTACACAGTTACGATCAGTGTATTACAATTCATCCATAATGCACACAGTCACAGAATACGTTGAGTTACAACGTATACTGTCTCCTTAAACCTAGAATGATTTTCAGCATGTAAACAAAACGATTTCTTATCTGGTTGATTTAAAACTATTCCCGGCAATTTAGTCAAGTTTCAAAATTAGTTATCGAGTATATACTATTTTGAACGTTTCACGGTGTACCTAGGAATCTTTTCATCACTTCAAAAATTACCTGAACACCAAAAGCACTTCAAAAACACTCAGTTTAATGAAACGGCGTTGACAAACAGTTTTCCATTGTTTTTTTGAAACTCTTAAAATAAACTTCGTTTTATTTTTGTATACATGGAAAAGGCCTGTTTTGGTAGCCGCCCTGCTAAATGTTAAGGGTAGCTTGAGTTTGTTCAACGACCGTAAGTAAAAGACGTTTATTGTCAATTACATAAGCGTTACTAACATAAATCTGCTATATACACCTATCTCAAAACTGCTGTTAATGACCACGTCTTAATCCTTGAGGTTAGAAACCCAACTGGTGACATACAAGTCACATGAAAATATGAAGCCGTCCATTTGATTGATCTCATTATCCAGGTAAACAGCGGTCCGTTTACTGGTTCAAAAAGAACGATGCCCACTCAGACGCAGTATTTGTTAAAAAATATTTTTGCAGCTTGCGGTTTACAAAAGTAATAGCCGAACGCCAGCTTTCTTGTAGTTTGAGCTTATCAGTAATGCACTGGATAGGGTTGTGATATGAACACCCACGTTTTCCTAAACAACTTTATATCGTGCTGCCATAATTTGTGTGAACAGATCCTTTACTGGCTTTCACATGAAATTATAGAATGGATCAGGCAAACCTATCAAGCAAATATTGCCTAGCATTTAAGTCATTCACTGGCCCTCATCGTTAGGTCAGCGAAGTGATGTTCATGAAAACGTGGCTGGATTTCCACTCCTCGTAGCAAAGAAATCTGCATAACTTACGAACGTACATGAAAACTAGATCTAAGTACGGTGTTTCCGTTTGAAACTGATTTATCAAATGTAGGCTTCCGTCTCTTGCAAAAAATTTTAAAATATACTGAAATAAATTGTAAAGAAAACGTTACTTAGAAAGAAGTGCTGTTTCTCTCCCGCTATCGGCATGCAAAACAACTGGAAGCATATCTCGATTTACATTGGACTAACAATACGTATTTACTCGCGGTCCACAAACACTCAATTTAGTAATAGTAGTCTATGTGTGGAAACGCGCTTCCCCATGGGTTGCAGTTGGAAACACCCCACATTTTTCTCTGTGTGTAGAAATTGCTGGATTAGACGTTTGGTCTCATCTCGATCGTCTCAGTAAACTTACGGGAAAGGGGGCCTCATCCGATTTAAATTTGCATGTCTATGGCAATTCTTCTGTCTGCAGTTGGGTAAGCTGACTATCTAGCGGAACCTCTGCGCCACTACTCGCTTTTCTAGAGGAAATTGCTTCAGTTACGCTCAACTTCGCCGCTTCTATAGATATTTCGGTCACTGTCTGATGAAAACTCTGGAGTTGTTTACTTGTTTCAAACGTCCTACTGATGCGGATGGTAACATTTGGAGATAAACGTAACTTCAAATTCTGGGCAAATCGAACATTCAACTTTTCAATACCCGTCCCTTATGCAATCACCCATCATGTTGGGTGGCAAAATCACATCACCACTCATCGTTGACCTTAGTGTTTTACACGATTCAATACTCTCTGTCTTGTTATTGTGCGTTGTGTCGCATTCTCGCCAAAGTATGAGCACACCTTAATGATGGAATATGCAGATGGTCGAGCCTTAAACCGCATCATTGAAATTTCGATACTTCGTTCACTAATTTGGCCACTGTATCCGAATTCTGGTGGTGATCGGAGTCCCATCGTTTTTTGAATGCCTGACTGTCAAACGCTTAGTCACTTTGTTTTCCTTGACTGAAGAAATTCAGTGTTGAGAAGCTTTGAAGTCTCTTCCTCACTCGATCTTCCTCAAGATATGATCACTTCGTTTATTGATCATTCCACCAGGATGCAAATTAATCGATTATTTATTGGCGTCAAAAAGGTCTGTCAACGCTACATCATTTGTCCACATTAATTTATTGATATCCGCTTGCTGTTTCATCGGATGCACTGTTATTTGGTTGGTTTTCCTGGTTATTTATCAAAGTATACCACACATTTTGTCAGATCTCCAAAACGTTTCCAACGCCGTAGTGCAAATTTCCGTAAACAATTCCTTTCCAGTTCACTCTGTGTTAACTCAATTAAGCAAAAATCTGACACAACCAGTTTATTTATTCTTTTCCATCAGAATCCGGTCAGGGCATTTTTTAACACCTCCAGTCTGTATTCTGCTATTCATTTTTAGTGTAGCGTTTTGTACAGTTCTTTCTGTTTCATAACTCTGATTGTTATTCATGCTTTCTATTTTCCTCAAATGCACATATACAGCCCACGTTTAAACCAAGCGATTCGAATTAATCAGTAATCAATAAATACAAAACACACATCTTGGAAAGCGATGGGATTACATGAGTACCAGGTCAACACTAGAAAACTTTGCCGGAGTCCCAGATTTTGAACGATGGCCACTATGAGGATTAAAACTTTCTTTAAACGGAGGTTAAAGAAACATGTGCCCATGGGTACGACTTTAAGGTAAACATCCGTGCATCCTAGTTTGCAAATGATGTGCCAAAGATGAACACGGGAAGCTAACAACACTGTGCAAACGTTTTCGCGCTATCATCGTCGACAGCAGTACGTTATAGGATATTGTACACATTTTCATATTCCGCTTTGTTTTTATGTACAGTTTGCACCACTTTCCCCTGTACAGAATGAACATCACCTGTTTGAATTGATTCTGCCTAGCAATACACTTTTGGTGCGCGCGTCTCGTCTCCTTGACGTTCCTGTTTCGCATAGATTGGGATTGCCTGTAGCGAGTTATTCGGCTACTGCGTTTTGAACTGAATATTGGCATTTATACATTTGTATTCGGTTAGTCTTCTACATTAGCTCGATGTCGACATAAGATTTGTCATATATTTCCTGAATCAAATACAAAATTGATTCAACAGTTTTTCTCGGTTTATGCCGATTGAGACTGCCTTCTCTATGAAGAACGAAGTTCATTGTCTGTATTACGTCCTGACAGAAAAATAGTCCGTCGAATATGTTAGCTTAGCTGATGATATGAGAAAGCAAACGCTGAACAGCCATCATGCAGGTGAACGACATGTATCTGTGACTTGAGTTGATTTGAATGTTTTTTGCATTCGGTTTTATGAAGATTATGTGTTAACTGCACAAAATTGTTAATTTACTACTCAGCTCCAAACCAAATTTCTCAAGGTTGCAAGCTTGAAATATCACGTACGTATGAGGAAACCAAGCAGAACATGTTTTCCTAGTCGGTGAAAATCCTTGTGCACCGCCACTCAAGCGAACGGAAAACTAATCCGATTCAACAATTTTTTGCTTTGCAGACAAAGCAACCTTGCTTGTTGCTAATCAGAGTGGCCAGGTAACACTTATGGGAACTGCCCATTCTTATAGAGCGCTGTGAGGTACGCATAACAAGTAATGCTGCAGAATACCAAACTGACAACGTAGATGAGGAACAGATAAATGACAACCTCTCATACAATGGCAATTCAATCAACGACTTGCAGAATTGTCACGTGTGTGATACACTTCAAAGACCATTTTTTGAACACACGCTTCAAGGTGCGAATAACTGTAAGGCGTTTTAAATTACTGAAACGTATCTCAAAGGATTGCGTAAAATACGTACATTTTGTGGAAATGCACACCAGCGTTAAATTATATCATAACAGAGGTCAAAAACAGTACATTGCACGGTTTGTTGCTCAGCGAAAGTTGCTGCATCTCATTAGATACACACTGCAATTTAAGTATTAATATATCACATGCAGACAAGCTAATTGAGGCTTACATCAATTGCTAAAATGACTTGCACACCTTCTGCACTTTGCACGACAATCATTTGCTCGATGCACCGTGCAGAGTGTGTCCTAAACGACGCTGACTTCAACGTGAGGCATACGATTGCTTCCAGTAAAAGTGTTATTACTTCCTTATTCTGCATCGTATTGTGTTTACCAGCCCCAACATGGGCATCGTACCACTTACTTGGACAGAACGCAACGACAGTTGTGCAATCGAACAGCCGAATCCGGTCCGGCATGGGTTGAACCTGAAATGAAACAGGTTTCAAAAACACGTGTCGAACAATCTGTGCAACGCAAGTAACCAAGATCCCCGATGACACGTTGACCTCTGGTCACGAGGTAATTAGTACTCGATGTCAAAATCATTTGAGTAACCATCACGTGATGACTACTTCAGTTCGCTGAGGCTGTTGCTATTCTTAGGTGGCAACCCCTTGGCAGACAGAAACAGCCGCGATTAGCGGACTGCTTCACTGCTCTTACATACGTGTGCGTCATGTGATGTGTCATGTGTGGTTGTGCGTTTCTTTTCACTGACCTCACTTAGTTCCACAATATAAAATTACCAGTATGCTGAATGTACATGTTTTCCTCAGTCCATGGTTATGTCTAACTGGACAGAGATGTAGTAGCCTAGTAAGTCTACCGGGTTTCACGCTATTCAGTGATCACTTAAGCAATATTTCCTTATCTGTAACCGCATGATTTGGGTTTGGCAGGTTGTCGTTATCCATTTCTCAGTAAATAACTTTTCATCATGAAAGTTTAGGCCAAATACTATGCAACTGCCACAGAAAGGATAACAGACCGTGATGGCAAAACAGATGTGAGAATGAGAGGAAGAGAGACTGCCGCGTTTCCATCAATGATCGATGTAACTATCACAGTAGTAGGTGACAGCAAGTTCGTGAATGTGAATGCATTTATTGCAGCTGCACGGGAGAAGACTTATACAATCATACTTGATAACAAAAGGTGTGAGTCCCGAATGAGTGAGAATCTGAAATAAGAAAACAGTTGACACAAACACTTCTTAATCAGCTGGCATGCCTATATTGCCAGGTGTTTAGATAAGGGCCCAATATGATGATACAATATTACTGATGAGTAGTAGGGGATTTTGATTTTCATATAGACTGAACATCACCCACAAATGATCGCAGCCGTCGCATTCCCGCAGATACAATATTAGCTACACATGTTGAAAAGAACGATATGTTATTGTGTCAGAAGTTAGAGACTCAGATTATTTCATTTCATAAGTGGTAAGCTGCTTGATTTTTCAATGAATACCTCACTAGCAGTTTGTACGAAAAGAATATAAACGCTTCCTTGCAATTACTTGTGAAGTTTGCCGTTAGGTCGATAGCGATGAAGCATTGTTCGAAGCAGTCGAGTTAACCGTGTGTAACGAACTAGTTCCAGACAAAGATTCCACTCAGTGGAATGAGAATGGAGGATGGGGAGTTGTGTTAACAGCTAGTTAATACAAAGTCAAGTAATATTATGGACGGTAAAGCCATCGGTTAGGCGATATGGGATGGCATTGCATCAGTCACACGATCGTCTCCAAATGGTTGGATAGGGGGTGACTCTTATGATTACCAGCTGTTAGAAGGATGGTATTATGATAATCAGGTGAACCACATGGGTTATAATCGTAATGAGTTGACTCGACCTAGTGTCAGTGCTGCTAGAGAGTTGCATTTTTCCGTTTAGGTCTCCAATATGTAAACGGGTGGGTAACTTACTTCGGTTGTGAAGGTTCGGAACTCTTGATGGTCTAAGTAGCTCATTTAATTGAGCACTAGTCGCATAGAGGCCGCTCCTTGCTGGTGCTGGTTCCAGTCCGATTGAAACTCAGAAGTGCCACAATTGTCTCTCTAATAAAACTCTGCAGATAACTGTTTCTAATCAAGTAATGACACTCGTATGGAACATAGACTGTATTCGCTTATGCCACTTATATTAATGATAATTATTTTTCAAAAGATGGTGAAGCAAATTTCAACGTTAGAAGAAAGTCGAAAACTTTCGGGGGGAAATTTTACCATCTAGGCTGAGCTATCAGAGGTAGGTATTTATCAAAACGTCGACAAAACTTTATAGACAGATTTATGGTTGAAGTGATTTCAGTCTGCTTCGTGTACGCCTAACTGAGTAGTAACCTCAGTATTGTGAACAGAATAATAAAGTAATTTCGGCATGGAAACAAAGGGGACTGAAGAAGGAAACATTGTTTATACCATTGTGTATTTACCCAACATTTTATCAAGTAGACTATTCATTTTGTGTGCCATAATCCACGCGGGTATGTTACAACAAACGAATAACCTATATCCCTCCACCAACATAAATCTATCATCAGGATGAAGTAGGCAACATTGTTGGGACTAGTGACGGGGTTGACAGCTCGGGTTGTCGGTATAGGCATCCGATTTATACAAGTATTCAATGATTTCAGATGTTGATGGTGCTTGGTATTTGGGTTGTGACCTTTTCATCACCAAATGAGGTGGGATCATCAATGCATAAGTCTGAGAATGAAGACTGGCCATCTTAAATTCCAGGCTGGAAAAAGGTCCAGAGTAATTAATTATGTACATCAGCGTATCATGCAGAAAACAATAAATTTGTTAATTCAGTATGGATGTCAGTAATAACGTTAGCGGTTATTAGTCTGCGGGATTCCACCTGCTACATAGAGCGGTTTGTTGAGATACATAGTAAATCAATCCAAGCTTTGTCCCCGACTGCTCATTTATACGGTTCTATTTGCCTCACGCAAACAGGTCAGTCTGTCAGTTAAACATCTTGCGAATGGTTGAGGGCTCGTGATCTAGACAGATTTATCGTGTAGCAGGCAAGCTAGAAAGAAATAGATTTGAATTGATCGTATTATTTACCTTAAGAAATCTTTGTCATTGTAGTTTGTGCGTTCGAAATTGGTCGGTTTCAGTGCTTGGTCTACAATAGACGTAGAAGCGCATGTAGTGGTCGATCGACTCATCCATTAGACCACGAAATGTGTTTGCTTTGTTTTAGAAAGCAAAAATAACTTCCATTCTAAAGTAAAAAATATAGAACAGGTCATTCCCACCTCTCATGAAAGCGTTTTGCAAAGTATTTGCTCTTGCAAGAAGGCCTCCTACCCAAAGAACATTAATGAAAATGATCAATTAATCAGGACCAAAAACAGGGTAGCTAACACCGTTATCAAAAGCAGCAGAGCATTTACTCGTGGTGATTATGTCAAAGACAGTGAATGGGTTTGGCGGAAAAGATAAAACGTCCCCGAAATTAATTGTGGACGGAACATTCTTGCATGCCGAACTGCAGATACTGAAGCCAGTGTACATCAGCAAATTGTGGACAAAATTAAACATGCTCAGTTGTATGCTATTTCGCATCACAAATCGAGTAATGTACATTTGACAAACAATACTTAGTCGCAGTCATCCGCAATGCCCATATGGAATTTCAGACTATCTGAGGATAAGCGTGACCATACGTCATGCACGCAATACTGACCGGAAGTGACAAACTATATCTGGCAGTTGAATAATCTGTAATGTATAGGCTACAATTCAACAAGGCCGTGTCTGATATGATGGACAACACCCAAAGTCTTGTGAGGTCGGTAGGTTCTCAAACTATGTTTACCGAATGCATATCTAATCACTAGACACTGTGTGAGACATTTGTGGATATACTTTTAGTCTCATAAATTGTGTTCGCTGTGAACTTTGTCAAATTTCCTAAAAGAATCCTCTTCAGATTCATGATATTCCTAAAGAATTTGATTAACAGCTTATCGAGCTCTTCTGCGTTGTCTAATATGACAACGTTTTACAAGTTCGATTTGCTCAACTGTGGAATTGCTTCGTTTTGCCAACTAGAAAATCAATCTCATTCAATGCTAACTAGAGTCAAGAGGCCTTACAATCTTGCAATCCTCGCAGGCGACATAAGTTAATTAAATCCGATGTTGTGAGGTGATCAAAACATGTCGACGTTAATATACACTGTTGGTTAGCAATGATTAGAGTGAAACTGGAGTGTGATACTTCATTTCAAAAGGGACCTCTTGAAAACTTATATGAATGTGAAATTAGTGATCAGTTATAAGTATTGTTCACAATGTACTGGAAAAATCACATACCACTTATCGATAATCAAAATATACTCAGACATTAACAATGACTTTCTCGATTTTAACTTGAAATGTAATCCGGACCATTGGTTATAGATGAACATTGAAGAGCTAGTAAATCTGTCACGTGACAAATGTGTCACACAAGTCGAGCGTGCAAAACACAATTACAAACTTGTAAGTAAATATGGTTGAGCGTTTGCATAGATCATTTCAGTCGTACCTAGTGTGAGGTAAATGGCACAGTGATGAACATGGTTTTCATAGGAAAGCGTGACTGGAATTTTAGTCCAGGCAGTGACAATGAGAAACACTGCTGACGATTTATTCGTTGTCACAACTTCTGGTGTACATTCTACTCTCGCACATCAAACGAATTAGAATGTCACATTTTCTGAATGATCAGGTCAACTTTTACAGCTTAGCTTATTTGTGTTACTACTATATATATGTGTGTATATATTTTCTTCGTTCCATGTGTAAGAGGATATTTTTAATTTTCATGAGCACTTCCACTGAAAGCCCTGAAAGCATGATGGCTGATTTGAAATGTATATTTTTAGCACATCTTTAAAACTCCAAGTCAGTCTTTATGTGTTGAGCTTTGCGATATACATCCAGCTGATTGGCAAAAGTACAGATCTAAAAGAGAAACATAATTCCCGTTGCTATGAATTTCACCGAAATTTAATCCTCTGGAACATTGTCGATATTTAACGTAATATTATCGAAATCTTTCGAGTGATATGCAGGTTGAATCTAGCTTTGGAAAAATTATAAGCAAAGTTTTATCACAACTGGTTTTTCAGATTTGAAAGGGAGATTCAGTCAGGTTGTAAGCAAAAATAATCAATACTGACATTTAACAGGATATATGCATGCCAATTTTTTTTAGGTTACATCTGAAATGTTCTACTGTAAGTAAACAGAACTCATTAGTTTAATTTTTTTTCGTGTACCTAATTTTACGTATTCTGTTTTGATTTTATATTGTTCTAAGCCAGAAAGCCAGAACAAATGTTCAGATCTCCGTTTCACTTTAATTTACGAGAGCTTCATTTGATACCTTGCCGAATAAGCAATGTTGTCTCTTGTTATGTCAATCATTCCTTCTATGAAGCTCTTACTAAAGGCCAACGAGTTTATTCATAGTCAGCCTCACAAATTGCTCTCACTTGTACTGTTGTTAGGTTGATTCCCAATTGCAACTAATGTTAAATATTTTATCAGAATGCATTAAAGTAAAAGCAGTTTATTTATTCATTTATTTTATAATTCTTCATCTGTTCATTGCTAAAGTGGCTAGAGTGCGCAGTTTGGCTATTCTGACCAGGTAGGGAAGCGTTTCTACTTTATTGCATGACAGGTTATCACAGTAGTCGACCCTCTGTTGTGAGACAGCTTAGTGTTTTCCAGTTGGCACCACCGCAACAATGATGTGTTGCATGTTTAGTGTTGCTTTCGATTCCTTGTTACTTTCCTCTATCATTGCTGACAAGATGACAGAAAATGTGCATCCTTGACTGACTGAAACGAACCGGGTAGCTGGGTTACACAGTACGGCATACTGTTTAACGTGACCACCTGCAAGAAACTACTGCTTACCCATTACTTCCTAATACGTTATTTGTAACTTGAATAGCTTATGAAAAAAGTTTTAGGGGACTCCACATGAAAGCTTTCTGCTAAATTTACTTAGAAGTTTGCGTTTATCTCGTACAAACTTCGAGCTTGCCGACCGTACACCTTAAATGTTACTTCTATAATGAAAAGTACAGTGGCGCTATACAGCAGTTGTGAAAAATCTGTAATATCCAGTTTGGTTGTTTAACACAGCGAGTCCTCATCGAGCAATATCAAAAGTTGGTAACCCTGTATTTACTCAGTCAGACTCACTATATCCGGGCTAACTCGTTTTTGGCGGCAAGCAATAACCGACTGAAACAACATACTCGTTCTATTTTTTTGAATTTTTTATTATCTCATGTTTCCCAGGTCATGTTGTGCGAGCACAAACAGAAAACCAAGTCAATTACTCTGATATCTTGCAGCTCATATACTTTTTGATGGAATGAGTGTCCGCTCAACCGTTCACAATTGCTTCAGTTAGTTTGGTTATTTTTTCTTCATGATTTCTGTTGGCTATGCAGTGGAAGATCGGTAGGTGTGAATGTTATTTGCTGCCTGATTAGGTTTTACTTCCCCACTATCGTATTTTAATATACAATCTGATAACTGCAGAATCTCCAGCTCACTTCCTCTAACGTGATTTCTATAACGTTCCAATTCGTCTCGTGTACTGCGTCGCTAAGACCTTTTATGTGCATTGTATTTATCTGAGTATATGCGCATGTGTACATTCGCACATGTACGCTAGTTTAGTGCACCCGTCGTGAATTACAATCCAACGAAAAATTCAAAGGCAATCTAGGAACAGATATGGACGACAATCAGTGATAAGGTCTACCAGTGACTCCATACTAAGTTTATTTGAGAAGAAACTCAGTTAACCCATTATCATGTTATGTTGTACATGTAGAAATAATTTTGAATAAACCCAAATCATCGTAAAATATGCGGTAGAAGGCCTTTTTGCGACTGAATGTCCACTGTCATTTCAACACATGCGGAAAAATAAACGAAGGCAACAATATTTACTGTGAAACTTTCATAAAACGTAGTCCATTCCGACCACGACATAAGAACGTATGACATAACACTTGTTGAATTATGCAAAATTATCTAAAGAATTGAACTGCGTTGTCGTGTTGTAATTTTTAAAAATGTTCACAAAGAGCGAGGTCAGAAAAACGCAGTTTTCCAAATGTTTGCTGCATTAATTCAGGTTTAATGTGTGCTCCGCA
This sequence comes from Paragonimus skrjabini miyazakii, assembly GCA_014338405.1. Classification (NCBI taxonomy): domain Eukaryota; kingdom Metazoa; phylum Platyhelminthes; class Trematoda; order Plagiorchiida; family Troglotrematidae; genus Paragonimus; species Paragonimus skrjabini miyazakii. Next base: position 243,988 of record JTDE01000192.1, on the reverse strand, counting down.
AACGGTTATAACGAATTCTAGCTAACTGTTTACGTAACTGATCTACCACTTGTCTTAATCCACGCAATTCTCAAAGCTTATGAGACCTCAATGGTGCATTGATGCACAATACGATATCTCATCGGTCATTATGACCACATGCAAATTTCCCCTTTTCCTAAATACAATAAATAGTTGGCCGATAAAAACACAGCCCTTAATTGCTAGATTACAATGGTTTATGTCACAATGAGGATAGTGCTTTTGACTGTAACATTTGATGATTATAGGTTTGGTGGTTATGCTCGTTCTTCTCAGTGCATTACAGAACTGCCGGCTTGTGTGTTTGCTCGTGTATGCAGACATATGAGATCAAACGAGTTAAATATAACTTTAAAATCAAGTCATAAAATCCAAGAGGATAATCACCTTTCCATGTACGAAGTAATATGATATATCTACTAACTGGGTAGCAAACCATTCGTGGAAAACCCGGGCTTTTGCTGAATTTGAACCTGTGACTGGAAATATATGTTTCTCTGTGGCAAGTAAACTTTCAACTGGGCTGAGTCGACATTCAGAGCGCCTGAAGATTTCACATTAGATCTCCATTAACCAGCGGCACATGGTGATGAATGAATAAATTCATTTTGAATTTATTATACAATTTTCTTCTACGCAGCGTGTTGAATATAACTGCCCATAGACGATCCATTGAGCGTATTTAACTATCATTCTGACTCGGTGTTCATTTTTGGGGAAACTATTTTTATACAGTTAATTTTGCCAGGGGGGTTCTGATTAGTGTTATAATTAGGTACAAGCAAAAGTGGGTCTGCGAAAAACAACCGGAAAACGAAAACAGTGTGACTTGCTCCGGTTCAACATTTTCTGCAAGTTACGACACAAAATAAGGGAAAGACGAGCGTGAAGGTAAAGGAACAGAGTGATGACTCTCAAGGTGTGACAACGCCAACAAACCTCACGGGTGAACAAAGAAAAGATGTGACGATTGACTGGCCAGTTGCTCCAAAAAGTCATAAAGAATGTATCATAAACTGCAGCTTGTTGTCCCGTTTGAATCATATGCGTTGATGTCGATGAGGCTGATTCTCGTCCATTACACTCCTTCTAGATGTTTAACTTTTTTTGACCGGTGCTATCTGACACGTTCGTGTAAACTAGTTGGCAGGAGCTCTGGGTAGTAATTTGCAAAACCTTTCTTTCAACTCAAAATAGGGCTCACAAACGTTGTGGCCGCTTTAGTGAGCAGTGCTCAGAGATTTCTCATTTGCCTATATACCTCCGTAATCGATTTGACCGGAGCTTTTTCTCTGTGAGGCTTCGTTCTTAGGGTCAGTCTCGGTAGCCTAGCAGATACGAGTATATTCTGCAAGAATTTACTCCGGAGAGCATAGTGTTATCTTGCTTTCCTCGTTACCTCAATTCATTTATTGAAGGATGTGTAGCTGTCGATAGGATTATGCGGCAATCGCCCCATCGATAAGGATTTATTCAGTTATCGCAATGTTGAGGTTAATCAAGCTCTCACCGTAAAAATTTATCGTAAGTGGACTCTTAGTCGCTAAGGCTAAACCAAAACAATACGATTATAATTTATCGTATTATTATGTCATTACTTCGCCTTCTTTCCGGTAGGAATATTTTTATCTACTGATATGACGCATCATGCTACAAAAGAAACTTAAGAAAACGTTCACATTGTAGAAGGAGATTCTACACAACGTATCACCTATTCAGCAACTGATATTTTTGGTTTTCTTTACAGCAGTCTTTGAAGAACGCCGAGCGAATAGCCAAACAGAGCATTGACTAAATGGTAGGGCAGGTTTCTTATGCAGCCTCATAACCTCACATGTGTTCCCGTCGGGTCAGAGTTGCAATGTCCCGGTAGAAACATTTTTGTAATGATCATGCCTTTCTGATTGGTCTAGAAAGCATGTTTTGTCTATAGGTTGTTGGCCAATCACATCTGAGAAAACATTTATTTTTTGCATCCCGCCCTGACAGTGAAAAGTCACAAGTAATGTACTGTTAACGTTGCAGTTAATTAGAAGCAGCATTGGATAAATCATGGTGCAATTGTGTTCTCCCCTGCAGTAAACATCCAGTAAGTTTTGCATCCGTCTCACGTAATTACCATTGACTTCGTGCTACCAATTTTGTTGCACAAAACTTTGTTTTCAGTTTCCAAAGTTAATGACTCACAAAACCTCTACAACGAAACAATATAAACTACCTTTGATATGATACACAAGTTAAACTGGAACATAACTCAAACTAATCTATGTATATTTTTTATACTTACCAGCCGCCTAAGTTAATCCGATTATTTTTTAATGGGTGGCAGAATGTCATTTTCTGAATATGTTCTCGCTGTCAGCCGTAGAATAATTTTATCAATAAAATGAGTACAGGCTTCATCATGGATTATCTTTATGGGTAACATTTTCACACACTGTTTACGTTATTCTGTTTAGTGCAAAACGCCGAAGCGTGACTTCCTGAAAGCATACATATATATTCACCACACTCAATCCCAACGGTGAAAACCAGAGTAATGTTTCCCACAGTTTCGTCATGTTAACATTACCGTCAGTTTTGTGAAAACCACTGGTTCCTCCTTCATTTTGGATCATTTCATATGGTTGGTGCGGATGGTCAACTACTTTCACCCAACCCAATCTATTCTAGATGTCAAGAAATTCAGATACTATTTGCAGTTTCCTTAGTTCTCTGTAGAAACCCAACATTTGAACAATCGCATGTAGCAAAATATGCATCGATAACTGGTTTACTGCATTTTATCTAGGTTACTAGAGCTGCTGTGTTCTGGAATTAACGGTTTTATATCATTCTCTTTAAACCAAAGGGAAAGGACAGTTTCAGGTAGTTCTCTCTACTTTCAGAGTATAAGTTGGATAAAAAGAGCTACAAAAAATAATAAGGCGTGTGGAAAATATGCCTGTGTGAACGTTCTCCAAAGAGCAAAAATCCCAGAACGCCTCTAGAAAAATACACGAGATGAGGCCAGATATTTGAAGGATAGGATGACGGATTTCGTATAATGCTATGACGAGTTATTTATGCTTTAAAGGCTGATTTTCAAAATAACATTAATTACTGGATATTGCCCTTTCAAGCATCTTCCTATAAGTTCGACTCCGTCAAACGCTTTTTGTGGATAGTTTCAGGCTATTTAAACCAGTATTATGTAGTCGGTCTGCTTTGTCACTAGTTGTTCACCGTAAAACCCATTTTATCACGTTTATTTTTCTTGTGTCAAAATGTTTCGCTTGATTTCTGGTGAACTATTTTAGAGTGCCGTCAATTAAGACCATATTTACATGTTGTCCAAATGTACAGCTCTGTAATCCGAACCAACGGATGAAACTTGAAACCCAAATCGGCAAATGGACAATGTCTCAAACTGTCTGTTAGGGATCTGAATTAACGTGCACCCATAACAATACGCTGTGAAAATATCTCTGATATAATTATTT
>JTDE01000192.1:211947-238757 GCA_014338405.1 Paragonimus skrjabini miyazakii | reverse complement strand
TTCACGATTACTTGGTATGTCTGGGTTACATTTTTTCTTTGTTTTCATTTCACAACTCATCATTAAGATGCATGGCCACATGATCTTTAACACTTTTGAAGAGCACATCTCTGTTCACCGCTTTCTTCCTCTTATCATCCACGTATTTTAACCCCCAGGCCTCACTAACTCAGGAGTAAATAATCACTGCATACTTTGTTCAACCATTCTAATACGTTTAGTCATAAGTAGCAGCCATTTTCGGTTACCTACTAGGCCGTCTGTGACTCGAAAGTAGATAGCCGTAAATTGTGAATATCCTCTAAACATAGCCGTTTGACAAACACAATGTACGTCCAACTTGGGTCATATTTTAGAGACATGCAAATGAACTCCGACTGCAATCACAGTAGTCCAAAATGATCCACTCACAAAAGACCGCTTCCAAGAACGGATGATCGCCTGATTAGATTAATGTCTGACTGCTTTCTCATCTTCATACGGGAGTAATGATTTTTGGTGTTACTGAATCATACATCATTACTAGTTTCGCACACATTGTGTGCGACACAATTATAGACCGACCACCTTCGCATACTCCACATAATTTTCAACATTTTAGAGTTAATACATACCACGTGTATGCAGTTACTTAATGTTAGATGAAAAGCTAACTAAAATCGCTACTATCAGTTCAAATTCTTCATGAAACCATTTTAGAACGTGGCCATCTATTAACATTAGTAAAATATAACAACCGGCCTATTAGTTACTTCATTAACAAAATAAGTTAATATACTTTGCTTGTATTCTATTTGCCATGGTTATTTGTATCTGACCTCACATTCTTTTTCCCGTGTAGTGAAACACAATCATTTTGCTATTTGTTATAATGTATTGGTCGTTACAAAATGTTACATATAGTTGCCACAGGGTGGATTCTCAACAGATGTGCCTCACTAGCACAAACTTAAGGGGGAAATGTGTCAGTTAGCCTTGATTATCGATTATAACAGGTGCGTTGTGCAAAATAACGTTAATCAGGCAGTTCAATATCAAAAACCAAGTTAGTTGCAGATATCAGCCCTATTGTTTAATGCTGTTGAGAATAAAAATCAATGCACCTGATTTTCGTTGATTCGGACATATCACGGCACAACTACCAGCCAGTTAATTCTTGATCGACTTAGCAAACTGGATGTACAAGTCAAGTTGTTAGCAGATCATAATAGTAGTCATCATACTGCTCTGTAATGTTACATTATAAAACGGACATCTGTGAAATTTAGTCGAAGTTTTCGCTTCCGGCTAAACGTTTCAGGCAGCTTTCTCGTACCTGCTGACAATTGGAGAAGCAATACGGCGCGCAAATTTTGCCAGCATGGTTATAATGCATTTCTCGCGAACTACCAGCAGGTATCCGATCGAACGAACACAAAAGCGTGCAAAACAAATAACATGTGTCGAGCGATGTTCCGGTCCAACCTCGTTTCGCGCTAATATGAGCAAATGTTTATATGGCTAGAATAGAAAAGAAGTTGCTATTGTTGGTTCATGTTATGTCTCTTGATTGGTCCTGTTCGCGTGTTTCTCAGGGGCAGGATAGTGCGTTCATCTGTGTGTTTCTTCTAACCTGCATTCTGCTTGTTCGATGCTGGGCCCTACAACCTTTTCAAAGTTCGCTATTAAAGCTCTGGATACTTCACGAGAACCAGATATATTCGGATGATTCTCGTTTTGTCACCATCTTGATCATAAAGATAATGCGCACTAATTTGTTTGTATGCAATCTACTGTTAAAAAATTCATTCTTTTTCCGTCTGCCCACATTCCTACATCTGCCGCTCCACGATAGTGGGTTCAGTTTCTCTGTCTAAAATGGAGTGCATTTCCTGTCTAGGCAGCAAAACCCAGTTTAACTCAGTATGCACGACAACAACGATTTGCCAGCACTTGCCAGTCAATTAGCAATCGTGGATTGTCTATAAGATGACCCAATGCTTGCACGAATCTTGTGCTTACAGATCGCAATGATGTCCGTGGTTCATTCTAATATTTTGTAACAATTCTCCGGCTTTTCGATTGTTCGGAATTCCTGGAAATGTTTTCAAAACGGCTTGGTTCTTCGGCAGTTGTATAGGTATTCACAACTTCGATAACTGATTTCACCTTCTTGCTGGACTGGTCGTGATACGGATCGTTGGTCAGTTATTTAAAATTCCAAATAATCGCAGACTGCTAAAGCAGAATTCTCAGAAACAAACTGCACTATATAAGAGAAAAGTTTTTGGAATCCATCTAAGAGACAACTGCCCACTTGGCCTGATAACAACGACTTCACCTGTATTTGGTCACAAATGCACACGGTTAAAATTTGAAATGGTCATCTTAAAAATTATCTCAGTAAAATCGCGTTTGTCTGCATTTTTTTTACACCCCGACCATCTGCCACCCCGACACATTATTCGGCATTTATGTATGCCGATTCATTATCAACCGGCTGTATATATGGACAGTCTGAAAACAAACTTGAACTTGATCTGTGTAAACGATTCAGATGATCGGAACAAACTGATATGTTTATTCGATGTGACATCACTTCTCACGATTTCTCCGCTGCATGAAACAGTTGCAGTTTAATTCCGAATAGCAAAGCTTTTTTTCCTATTTAAGTGTCAGAACTAAAATCGTTGGTACTCTTCTGCACACATAATGTGAACTTTAATTTCCAGACGTTTACTTTCCGACAAGTGGACGGAGTTACAATGGACAGTCCCCTGAGTCCACTCCGCGCTGATTTCTCCACGGCTAAAGCGGTATCTACAGTATGTGAAAGCTTGTTGAAACAAGCATTGCATAAGCATTCCGTAGAACACCTTTGGACCAATTTTGATAATTCAGATGATTCAAACTTGTTATTCTCGGAGTTTACTTAGACAAATCCAAAGCCCCAGCCAACTGGAGAGAACGAATTAAGCAACTGTCTTCCCTTCCTGGACATCCGAAGTATCCAAAGATCAGATAACACGATAGGAAGATCCACCTGTAGAAAGTCTACCTCGGAAGCTTCTGCTCACTGCAATGAAACAGAAGCCTAGTTTGAACGGTCTTCCATAAACCGAGCAGGCTGTGCACAGAACAGAGTCTACCACTAAAATTTAGCACACTCACATGTACCCTGTAGGCCAACGGGCACTAACTGCAATTTCTCAAAAAGTATAGTGGTGTCATCATTTCAGAGACACCGATGACAGCAACAAAGAAGACAGTACAATTGGAAATCTCGTATTTAGGTGACGGCTGGTCAACACGGATAAAAAGCGTCTAGAGACTGCCGCTTCCATATCCCATATCACTGTAAAACTATGTATAATACAACAAACAGGAGACTTATCAGTCCCTTTGGCTGCAGAAGAACAGCTTACTTGTGACACATTCCATTGTTTATGCACATATCCGTATAGCTTTAGTGTGAGCTACACAGGGAAAGCAAACCGACAACTAATTTCTTGAAACAAAAACTGTGATCCGAAGTGGCTTGGAACACAACTACAAACGCCAGGTGCGTGCACATAGAAGAAAGGACGAGATTCAGAGTCACCAGTGACATATCACTGATCCCCAACAGGACAGAGTCAGAGTTTATGACGTTTTCTCTGTGAATTTTTAAAACAGCCGGAAACGCATTTCTCTGTTTGTTGGGGCTCTGCTCGACAAGCGTTCAAATCCCCCTTTGTGTTGAAAAACAATTTTGTGTTGACACTGAGGTTGCTCTGTTAGTCAGCATCCCCAAATATGTCAAAGTTTCACTTTTCTGTCTAGCTGAATGATCATTTGAGTCTTATATTCACGTTTAAGGTTAGCTACAAGTTCACATGTAATCAGAATGTACAAAGTCTTACTCTGGAGTACACTGCATCAAATTGCTTAGATACTTCGTAGACCAAAAATATCTAGTTTCAACAAAATGTCCTTTCTAACAGCAAGTTTGTTATAATCAATGGAATATGCACCGATATCTGGCGGCATTATAGAATTTCCCCACGGTTCGGATTATGTGGTTGCTGAGCAACTGATCGTGTCTATCCGTCACATTAAAAGTCAATTTCGTCTTCTAACACCATTAGTCAGTCGTTATGATGGATCACACCGCGGTTAGCCTCCAGTGCTCTTGAGCGCATATCATTAAACATATTGTTTGAATGTGACCTCTGTAATCGACGTTAAACAGCGTTCTGTGATTGAGTTATAAGGGATATTTTGCCCAATTAAAAGAAACTGCTGAAATTGCTGCTTAGTTGCGTCGATAGCATCACTGTGGCGGAACGCCAGAATGTGGAAAGTGTGTTTTAGTCGTATCATTGACAAAATTTCGTTGATTCCATGAGGGGGTAATTTCAACGTTTTACATATTTGAACTGACTACAGTTGGTACTATTCAGAAAAACGTGATCAGAGGTTCCGAGTCGGATGCATTTTCCAAAACTGAAAAGGGATAACAACCTTCCATCGAGACGCTAACTCACTTCACAGATCCCAGACAAATCAGTGAAACTCGGTCACATCACTTGACACAAAGCAGTCTTTTCTGTCAACAGCTCTTTCAGTTTCAGCATTTTTACTATGAGTTTGACAGGACAAAAACATTACTGTGCTAGTCAGGTGGGTCTTAATCGTATGCCAATTAATATACAGCCAGAGCAGTATCATCTAGTCTATCGATTGGTTGATGCCCCAAAGTCAGTTCGCACTAAACCTGCCCACCAAGCGAAGAAAACTAACCTGAGGTGGAGTGTGGTTTTGTAGTGGCTGTTGCCTTCCAGGTGTAAATAGTTCAGCACAAACAGAATGTAGTCCACAGATTTCTAAGGATGTTTCTTCAGTCGATTTTGAAGTAGGTTCTTAGCATTTTGATTATAAGGTGATTATTGAAAAAATCAACGACCGTAACGTCGTGATTTTCAAGCAGGAAAACATAATTTCAAATACAGAATTTAAAGTTTATTTACTTTATTTATTGGCATGAAAGAATCGATTGCCGCGAGGTTACACTCATTCATAATTGTACGATCCAATCTGCTTATCATGCTAACTGTGCTGCTGGATTTTGGCTTGCAATTACTAGTGAAGATTTCACGGATATATAGAAATTAAATTGTTTTACACATCAAATAGCAACCACTGAATGTGCTTACTTCTTGCTAGCTATTTTTGTACTTTTACTTGTGCGGTTGTAACGACCTCAACTCAAGGATAAATGGATCGCATTTACACTAACGTGTCAGGAGTAGCATGACTAAATGCAGCAAGCGCTTTAACATCTGGGCTGCATAGCGGTGCTAGGAACTGAGAAATTTCATGTTTGGACCATGTTACCAGTCCGTCCCGTCGTCTCATATGGAATGCATCAAGTGACCTGAGGAATCCACTGCGCGACAGAGTTTCTCGAACACTTCACCCCGAAATCCATCGGAGCCCCTGTTGAACATTGAAGTTATATTACTAATGTGTGGCTCGACAAACTTGGTGATTCAGATAAGACCCATATGTGAGAAACCAGGTTTTCGGTTGAATTCGAACCATCGACAGAAGCAACCTGCATACACCGTATGAAACAGTAAGAAGGGTGGCTTTCACAGTCCAGGTGTGGAATGTTTGAGTTCCTAGTATAGCTTCATTACTTAACTAAAAAGCGGTTACCGCGTTTGGGTATAATGTTTTGATGTTCGTTAGAATCCACCAAGATCCCACAGTTTTCACGATTGGTTCTCTTCGTGATTGGTTAATTAACCAAACTATTCATTAGTAATACTCCAGGAATAGACCGAATAAACAGTAAACCGAAAAACAAGCTATGGCTACCCTCATCTATTTTCTTCTAAAAGCGGTTTGACGGACATCAAACTCGACCCACTCACATAAGGTTATGTATGCTATGGACCAAATGCGAGGGAATATGTTCACTTTGCCCCTCTGATGATTAATATTGTCACTGTAGATCAGGTATTCACTTAATCAATTCTTACACTCTTTGCATTGTACACATTTTCATGATGCTTCACTGTAGCTATCCAGTACTTCCTTTTCCTTTATTTATGTGAATCTACTGGTGCATCAAACAATGACAGTAGTTTGCCGAATTTGTAGTATGTCTATCAAGTACACTTCCATAAATTATTAAACTGTCGACTATGGAAGTGACTCAGTGAGCATATCAAATGCTTGACCTATTCGTTAGAAGCTTTCAGTCTGAACGAAGGAAGTAATCAGAGTTAACTTTCAGACTTGGTATTACAAACGGTGAGATAAGTGGTACCCACATTCGAATTAAATTGCCAGAACGTAGATCATATACCAATGTTTATCAGAAACTTTGTAAGATTCATCTACAATGAAACGTAATTTGAAGTAACAAAACGTCACAACTGCATATGACGGTTTGAGAAAATAACAAAACCAAACAGCTCGCGTCTGTTTCGGCTTATTATTTGTCTGACAAACCCAATGTGTTAGCTGGTCACTAGAATCTATATTCAACAATTTAATTCTGAATGCAAAACATCCTAAAGTTAAATGACATGTCATCAGTAAATGAGTATTAACTATCCTGTCTTCATTTACGGGCGACGTAACCAACCAAGATCAATGGCCTACCTATCGACAATTAATCAGACATGTACATTACAAAAAAGTGCAGTTTGTTTGTCAATCGAATGAGTGGCAAACCATATCTGTTAGATTTCGTTTGCTCCAAGATTATTGAACGAGTGAAAATATATAATAAAAGGATTGACGGCATACATTTCGTCATTATGAGATGAATGGACAACCGACTACAAGTTTCTCTTTAAATGTGGTTCTCGTTAGATTCTCGTTCACAAAAAGAATATTGATGGTTTCATTTCAAAGTACTTCACATGGTTAACCCAGTCTATTTTCGCCCATGCACCTAAGATTTTCTAAAACCCCTGACACTATTCCTCAACGATAATTTTCGTAAACTTTATTAGGTATTTTGCACGTTTATAACTTCAAATCTAAAAAGTCCTAGTTCTGGGGCCTGCAGGTTAACCCTCTTTCAGTTTCAACAACATCAAATTGTGAAGGGTGCGACATTTGTTGGAGTACTTTCACCCTGCTGGATTATTCTCCACCAAACTGTCATGCTGTTTACCTCAAAAATACCCAATTAACTGGTTTTTTGCTTGTCAGTGGTGTCACGTGGCCTTTGCTCGTTTCTCGTTAGTCAATTTATGTCGGTATTGAGATTCAGCAGCGGCTTTTTCAGTTTTTTTGATTGCAATGATTTTTAATGAATGGATTGAGAATACCACAACGTTATGAGCAAGTATTACAACTTGCTCATAACGTTGTGTTAACCTCAATCCATTTATCAATAACATGTTTAACACGGCGCCCAAAGTGTTTCACTTCATTCGTACGAAATTCGGGGCGGATATCTTGCAATGATTTTTAGTTTGCTATTCATATTCAAACGAGTGAGATGTCACTGTATGCGTAGGATATGCAATAGTTTCGTTCAGCTTATATGTACTGTTACTAGCGACTGATTATTAAACGTATTTGTCAACTGTATTCAGTCCATTAACATCAAATAATTGAATGAATAATTCGGATGTATAGTTGGAAACTTAAAACATTCATTTGATATTTGATCCTTACAAACGTCAACACATTACAAGTTGAACAACACACAGTAGTTCAAAACCTTTCTGCTTGAAAAGAAATCTGTTCTGGCCAAACCTGTTATTCATAGATGCTGTGTGCTTCGTGCCGAAGCTTACAAGTTAACCCCACTGATAGTCGGGAACTGAAACTGGCGAACGCCATACAACCATCCTAACGGTTCCTGGCTGCTCATCAGTGCCTCAGCAAACGTATGTCCATGAGTAGGTACATACTAGAGAGAAGGCTCACTTATAAACAATCAACGCAACCCAGTTGTTCGGCGCCATCCCATTCACACAGACGTGAAAACCTGCCCCCTTCTAATTAAGTTCTAGTTTCACTCATATTCAATTTCATTGGTAGATCATTTATTTGCCAAAACGACGATTTCAACTAAGCCCATTTCAGTCTGAGGCAACTTTGTTGACCAGTGTGGTATTGACTTCACATTAGACTTGACAGCATTGACAAAAGCGAACACACAACTACATTCACTTGGAAATCGTGTATACAATTCCTTGCTACTTATCCCTAAACAAAACACGGCTTAGCAAGCTCAGAGATCATTGTGTTTTTAACCGTAAAATACGTCTCTATTCTGGTTCACTTTTTGGGGTCACCAGTATAATTAGTCTATTATCTAGACAGCCAGGCAATCTGAAGTTTATTCACACGCGTCTGTGGATGTAACAGTTTGGTAGTGCATAGTGCAAGATGGACGAAACAGTGATCAGCACAGTCGTACCATGGAATGGTTCTACAGTTTGAACCCTGGTCTTGAAAAGTAAGTGAAATGATCAACAGATATAATTTGTCTGATACCTGGATATCTTTTACAAACTGGTCTACCGATCAGTCTATCTGAACGTAAAAGCTGACATTATCTGCGAGTATCGCTTAGTTTGGGCATATATATTGTTTTCCGGTGACTGCACATGTAAACCGGTTAGATTATTGCTGATTGGTAAAATCCCGCGTGGTCTACCTTCACTCAACTAAATATCTAAGAGAAGCATTTAGAAACGTGAGATGAACTGTCAATGGATTTCCGCAAACCACTTACGGCAACATTTGTGTACCGATGCCACTCAAATAAGCCTAAAAGGAATAGTCATTCGTTGCAACCAATCCAACAATGTTAATTTGAAACAACAAAAGGGGCCGGCAAAGGAGGCACAGAAACAAATATCCATGTAGTTTGCCAGCCTTTTGCAATTAATGACGTTTTCAAAACTGATACGTGTAAAAGAATGGAAAAATGGTGAATAGGCTTACGTGTGTTTTGTTGTTTGAAACATCGACAACATGAAACCTTAATTCTCAGCGACACATTCATGATTCACATATATAAACACATGCTGTTTTGTAGAAAATCACTGTATTAACCATCTACACCAGGTAATTAAAACAGGTTCGGTCTGATAACGGCAGGCGCTTTTCAAACGTCTGGTTCATGCACTCAGTGGACCAGCTGATATCCACCGTGTAAACGTTTGAACACGAATGTAAAACGGTGCATGGAGACAAGTTTCGGGTCACTGTTAATGAACGGATATGAATGCTAAAATAATAAATGAGGATTTAGGAACGTTTAAAAAACGGCAGCATTGCATCCATGCTTATTCGTTAGCCGATGTTTCTGAAAGGATTGCCTGATAGCGTGTTTGAACGTAATAAACCACAGTATGATGGATTATATATGAATGTTTATCCACGATTTCGGATCCCATTATGCACTAGCTATTAAGTAACATGACTTTGTGGTAGCTCACAAGTGTTTCACTCTACGTTTGTTGGAAACCCTCGAACGCATGACAAGTATAGCGTGGCCTGCGTGATTTTCGGTGTTCTATTCTTCCAAGTTGCTACATGGTTGCACAACGTTTGACTATCTAGTGTATCTGAGAACGTTCTGCGAACTGGGAGCCTGTACAACCAACTTACTTCCGTGAAGGTCGCTCCGCGTGAACCTAACCAAACAGACGGCACGTGTGACCGTTCAATTTTTGCCGTACTTTAATACGGAAGTCAACCCGGACAGATTTCAAAAACGTGGCCTAGCTGGCTTATCCGATGGGTATGATGCATCGGATAACGTGCGTATTACAAGTGTTCAGTTGTGTAGATACATGATAAGTGATTTTAATTTGCTGGGTCACTGTGCCCGTGTTGCATATATGGTCACCTATCAGTTCTCGATAGGTTCGTCTGTATTATTTTTGTGAACTTCGTATAACCAAGGAGAGCCAGCGGACCATAAACACGATCATCTGGGCCTATCTGACTCGTATGACAGACACTTCATTTGTCCACCCTATGTTTTCGCTTGAATGATTTTAATACGTTTCGCAGGCCGTATAATTATTCCAGTTCATTTTGACCTTCAACACTAAAAGATGGCCTACAGAAACATTTGCCTACCAACTGGAACACTTTCTATTTCGAATTTCTAGTTCAAACTGTGAGTAACTGGTTAAATCGAAAGTCAACATTTGTTACTTTTTAGACTGGTTTGTTCTGAACTTTCAATCACACAAAGTTTGTTTTATATAGGTGTTATGTTCCTCACCCCACATCTACGTTCGTCATTGTTTTCCTCCTCAAATTTCTCATAATTGCCAAATTTCTGTTCATACTTACAAATACTGGAAACTGTATGCAACATTCGTTATGGTTGGCTAAATGCTTATGAGATAGTCAATCAGGTTAGAAGTCCAGGACTGCTTTCATTTGGTTATCAATTAAAGTGTCTCACGGTAGCAAACATTACCTTTCCTGAGTCAATTTTTGCAAAAGCTCGAATATGTGGTTTACTATCTTGAATTTCTCTCTTCGTTTGCAGAACAAACCAATTTCGCGTATGAACACACACAATATATATTACTGCGTCGAGTAAAAATATGCGTAAACATCATCATATACAACCTAGGTGACCTTTGATTTACTTCAACCAGGCTGATTTTCGTTACTCATCCAGCTGTAAGCCAAATGGATGAGACAAAAATTGACCCCACTATTGCAGGTGGTTTTAATCTGACGACGATGGTTAAGCTACTTAAGTCCTAATCAGTGGTACGTATGCTTGTAGTGGTGCTCTATAGACAAGCTCATTGAACTGATATTGCTTATTACCAGAAAAGAATGATGTGGTGAACAAGCTCGTCTTTGTTTATTCATCATCGGGCTAACTACATGACATTTATATGAAAACATATTTGTTAGTCACGTTTATACATATGGCACAACTGTAATCTATTCAGGCAGACTGTCTTGAACACAGTGTCTACAATTAGGGATTACACTAGTTTCCGAACTAATAATGACGACTTCGCAAAGTCAAATTCTGCAACGAAGAAAGGTGGTCATTGCTGGGAGAGCAGTTTTTGTTGGACACACACAGTCGAAAATAAATACCGAATATCACACCACGTAGTATAACACCTGTAGGTAATAACAATGGTTACAAGTGTGTTACGATCAATATATACCGCTCGTCGGACATATCTGTAAACTTTAGTGAAACGTCAGTTGATCCAGCATCAGTTGGATTTGTTAATTAATATGTAGGCCCGCTGGAAACAACATGTTTCCTCTGCACTCTTGAGGCTTCTATTGCCCGAATGAAGTGATATCGACAGAGAATAGGGAATTCGGTCATCAGACTAAAGATGGGTATGATGTTTTTGGTATTGGTATATTCGCCGAGCTCGGCATTTAAGTTGCAAACGTTTCATCACCAAACGAAGTCACACCTTCAGTGCGTAGGCTTTTTCGCGTACAGTTTTTTGAGCGTGGAAAATGGTGAAGTCCGATGAATGCCTGCTCCTATATAGCAGAGTGAGTTGACCTTTTGACCCGAATTCTGGTTGGTCGCTTTCTGTTGTTTTTGACATCTGACCTGATTTATCATTGGCTGATTCTTGTTGAATTTGAACACTGACCTGGTGTCTGACAACAACAGGGAACACCCAACCAGATTGCGGATCAAAGACTCAAGAACTGTGGAAAATAGCTAATCAGATATCAGGTCAATGCACAAATGCAACAAGAATCGGCCAATGATAAATCAGGTCGAAGGTTAAAAACAACAGAAAGCTACCAACCAGAATTGGGGTCAAAAGGTCAACTCACTCAGCTATATAGGAGCAGGAATCCATCGGACTTCACCAATCTCCACGCTCAAAAACTCTACGCTAAAGCACTTAGGCACTGATGATGTCACCTCGCTTGGTGATGAAATGTTTGCAACCTAAATGCCGAGCTCGATGAACATATCAATACCAAAAACATCAGCCCGAGCTTCGAACAACACCACCATTGTTCACAACGATTCGAAATGAGTATGATGTTTTTGAAAAAGGTAGTCAAGTCTGGTTATTGTCTTAAGGCGCACAAAGTCAGCTACGCTATAAGCATGCCATATGGTTCGGGGATCACAGATGTTCAGTGTAAAGTGATCGGCTCCAAAACTGTTTCACTACAACTGAGATTTTCAGTTTATAATGTCGAAACCCACCGAATAGACTCTCCTGTTTATATTTCATTTACTTTTAGACTGTTTTGTTCTTGACGATTTTTATACTTAATGTTATCTCAACGTACCTGAAGAAATAAACGTCGCCTTTTCAAAACACTTGGTTAGGTGATAGTTAATCTAATGGCACAGGGTATGACGTTAACAGTTCGTATGAAGGGGGTACCACCTACATCTCTAGCATCAAACTGTTCAGGTCCAATTTGTAAACGGTACATATGTTCTCTGATGTTTGCCCTCTAATGAACACCCTCGGCTTCATGTAAGAGCGTGAACTCGAAATAACTGAGTGTAACTCATGCAGATGTTAATCAGCTCGACGGATGACATATAATTTTTTGTGATCAATGTATGCCAGGCAGTAGGATACAAAGGAACTTGTCTTAGAATGCTGCTATGATTGTCATTATGAGGGTCCGAGGTTGAATATTGACGAGCACTCGCTTACAAGTAAAATCGCTTATACAAAGGTCTAGGAATTGTGAAGTTTCTAAAAAGTGGAAAATGAAAATGAAGCAAATGGGCTATCAAATTATTCATTGGTTAGTTGATTACTGGAGGCAAACCTAATACCTAGTAGACTGTCTGTCTGCGACTGCTGAGTTAATTACACGTCAACCACGTTCATTTCAGAGACAAACTGATGCAAAAGCTATAGCATAACTGAACACAACAGAAAACAAAACCAACCACTCGGAATTGTCTGGAATTGATGGCCATTCCGTGACACGTTGAAATTACTTTATTTGCTATACGAAACACCTACGCAGAAGTGTTCCAAAAAACACAGTTTCAACCAAATTTCGCTAGACATTGAAACAAAAGCATTTAATTAAATACATAGAAGAAGACTTGATCTTCCGTTACTGTTAGAGCAAAGCTATTTATTGAGAATTATCTACTGAGACAAAAGTTTCTTAAATTCCACAAAGATTTTGCTAGAGTTGATTGCGTAATACTATATCAAGTGGCCCATAACAACTGATAGATAACTATTTTTGTTTAGTGGACAGTATATAATCGGACGTATTTTGAGTGTTCTCTCTCAACAGGGATATACCTCAACGACCGACCTTGAAATACCGTTTTTGATAGATTTTGTTTTTGTTAGGTTGCGTTAAAAAGTGAGAGTTTGGCCCATTACTAAGGGCTACAAGAAGGGTGGTGCATGGCAGATTGTTGAGATGGCATAAAACATCTATAGAGATTTGAGCTGTCTTAATCATAACCTATAAATAATCACAAAGAACTTTTGACAAGTTGTAATCGAAGCATGCCTATTCTCCATTTAAACTGGATTGCTTAATGACCTTGAAAGGAAAGTATGATCTATGGACTGTTGTTCAGGTGAAACTGATTCTATCTGTAAAGATTCATGAAATGCACAAAACTGCCATACCACAACGAACTTAGTAAGAGGACACAATGAAACGTTTGTAAACTGAAGTGGCATCTACAGCGTACAACTTTGTAATACCCATGACATATAGAAACAAATGAGCAGATTTATCACTTGTAATTCACCAAAACAGTCTTCACTGAAAGCTCTCAGAAATAAGCGTATAAAAGCGTTTTGTGTTTCAGGACCAACCCATGCCCAGAAAGCCATGTGGTATTGAATGTATTGAGAGGGAACGTAAGTGAAACATAGGAGATTTGACTGTAACCAAAATTTTCAGCACACTTAATCAACTACTTGTAAGCTTTCTCAAATTTTCTGTTGAAGTGGGTAAAAGGAACTCGTCAGTTCAGATTTTATTGTATCAACAGTGAACGTGTAATAAACAAACTATTGACTCAGATTTGAGTTTAAATGTGCAGCTTGTTCTGTAGACGGAACGCATTCCTTGGTTAAGGACCGTCCATCTTTGAAGGTTTTCTTTTAAATTGTCATGCGTGACTCGGTTTAGATGTTTCAAACTCTGCTTCATAAGAAGTGAATAAGAGGAACAACCTTTCTAACGTATCTCCATGTTGCATGTGGTCTGTCTAGCTGCCTAGGAGTACACATACTATAGTGATTATCTGCCAATGTTTTTGTCCGTTCGTCGAATTAGTATGTTGCTGAACTCAGTTCAGTAGCTCAATGCTGACATCCGTCTTCAAGTGTACCTTGCATTTATCTCATGGTCTACGTGTATACCTATAAACCGTCCATCAAGTTTTCGCTTCCTGACAATCCAGAAGATGAAACGCACGAGCATTTTATATTTCGCTCAAAATGCCAGATAAACACCACCCATAATTTACCACAGCTTTGCTTTCGTATGAAGTGGTGAAGTAATCCATTTCAAATCAAATCACGTGAATTTAATTCAGCAGCTGTTCAGCTCAGTGACCTTGCTCATTCTTGTAATTAGATGAAGTAGACTCACAAAATGAATGTCTTAGGAAATTTTTTATGGGGTCGATACACTTTTACTGAGGAGCGATCTGGTGAAGGCGAATTATTGGCCTGACCTACTATTGAAAAATTACATTACTGGTAAGCTGACCGCCTGATGCATTCGTCACCTCACCTTCCGATATTAACCGATTCATGTTGGTCGGCTAACGGCTACACCGGTATATGACCTCCGTAAGGGAGAAATTTGAACAAACCGGTTTTACTTACATAATCTTGAGACAAACATCTTGAATTTGGTAGTTTCAAAGTTGCAGGATTTTCGCATTTGGACGTATTTTGTTGAACCAGTCACTGTCTGGTTTGATCAGCTTTTATCTTATCTTCATCTTCGACTGGACGAGTGAGAACAGTATTGCAGATCAGACGTTTTTCAGCATGTTCCGCGGAACATTATTCGCGTTTTTGGCTCTGGTCTGTTAGGCTCGTTGACAGTCGGTAAAATGACCTGCGCCATAACATCTAAAAGATTAGATGACCAGAAGCAGTATAACAAAGTGGAAATCAGAGAACTGAGATTGAAATGAATGCTCTGTGACGCTGTCACCGAACTAGGTTCATAGTACACACACAAAATTTGTCTTCATGCTAGCACATAACGTTGTTGAGCGAACAACTTCCTCAATACACCAAACAAATTGTGTGATGCAGAGCGAAAGCATTCTTCCTGCATAAGTACCATTACAATGTTGAAAACTTGTAATGTTTCAATAGCTAGCTGACACCAGAAAACAAACTGGTGCAAGATCAATTTACGATTCAGTCACCAATATATGTCGGAACACTAACACAATATTTGTTGAACCATCTTGTTTTTACTGATTATTTCCAACTGCATACTGTGATTGAACAGCACATTTCACCACGCTATAATTTCGTCGAAATGCTGCAAATTTAGATTCATCCTTCATTACACAACAACTAGACGAACTCTGTCAATTACGTGCGCCTTCCACTAGGTGTAATAGGAAATAAGCTGTCACGTAGAATTAGAGTATCATCGCTGGAATGTGGTAGACGGCCACTAAGGGTGTCACCGTAACTTCCTTTCCTGGTGAGTTTGCAACGTTTGATCCGCAGAAAATAATAGCTACCAGAACTTGAAGTATACTTTCAACTAAAATGCAACAACAACAGGAATATTTATTTTAAAAGCGGTGGTGTATACGAACATCGTAGAAATAGTTTGCACAGACCTGGATATAAAGTTGACAAAATGCTGTAAACGCTTCCATTTAGGTTACGTTTACAAATGTAGAGGTTGGTTCTTTACAAAACGGAAATGAACAACAAACGCATCTCCAAACCAATATCTTTCTGTCGTGACCGCAAAGGACGCCTGGTCTGCAAAGTCATTTATTGCACGAACCCCGTACAGGTTATGCTAGAACATGGGACCACGAACACGTACGGCTGACATGCATGCACACACACTGAGTAGCAGTACGTTGTCATTCACCTTGGTGGCACTTCTCCCATTGCGCGTGCACACTATTCCGATAGTTGCTTCTGGTACGCCGTCTTCCTGGCGTTATGGGTTGTTCTTTAGTTTCTGAGCGCCAATTATGAGTAGTATACTACCCAGAAACGAATCTGCTTGCTATATAACACTTTAAAAGTTCGTTCGTTCTGGTAGTTAAAACGTGTCACTGAAACACGACAAGTCGTCGGCTGACACATAAACTGAAATTCAAATTGAATGCAAGTACATCAAATTCAGGTGAGAACTCTGGAAAATATGCGTTATTCGCCCTCATTGTGAAAGCAGAAGCTAGGCAGCGGAGACAAATCATGGCAACTGAATGACTGTGGTGTTCGATTTGTTTTTATTTCAAGTACGTATAGTAACTTTGTCCTACGGTTAGCCTGGGTAACCGCTGTGAGTGACCACATATCTCTGAGTTATTGATTTTTGCGCTAACCGTTATTGCTCTAGCAGCTTCGACGGATTAGCCGGTCGGGTGATGTTAATAAATTTTCTGAACATGCTTGACGAATCTTCTTAAGTGTCTTGTCACATCAAACTGTGCATCTACAGAATTTACCTATGGTAGCATGATAAACTGGAATATACCCGACATAAAAGAAGCGACTACTGGACGTGGACAAGTGGAAGTGTGATAGAAACAAACTGATAGATGTATCATTTCAGAACCTCAGGAGAATCGCCAAACAGGACCGAAGTTGAGAAACAGACGCTACACCAATCCGATTTCCACGGTTGTAATTTTGTTAGCTGCTACCTTATTCCGAAATATCTGTATAAAACGCTCGAACAATAAGCTTGATCATGACGATTGTTTCATTCTAACGGTACCATGGTCCAACTAGGTTTACACCAGGGATTTATCGGGATGTTGGGTAACCCACAGGTTGTGGTACCACCCGGCTCTTAATGTGCACACTTGTCAATGTCTTCTAACGTCAGACTTTGCCCTGCATAACACTCGGTCTACTTAGCTGTTTGACTGAACCTGGCATTGATAAATTATCCAGATCTCCCTCTCATCACGTGGCCAATGAACTAGAATATCAAGAAAAGCAGCAGAGACGAACAACTTCATAAACCACTGTACAACAAGGGGGTATAGCAAAACCAAACATTCGAGATTGGCTTGTGATGGCAGTTTTCGTCTTGTAAATTTAAGAGTTCCCAAGAATTGCAACCGGTACATGTGATGTTCAACGGTTCTGTTTACAATGTTATACTCACTTCAACGAAAGTGTTATCGTATATCTTAATATTTGGACGTTTTGATGTCAACTTTAAACTGAACAACCGACCATATTTACTTGAAAAACGACGTCCATGTATCGAGCTAGATGGGTTGATTTAAAGGTGTGCCAAGCTTCTTGTCCAAAAAGTACTTTATACGGCATTGTCCTCCATCTGTTTATATTCACGCTGTATTCATGCTGACATCTGATAAGGCTCAACTCCCTCGGTATGCGAATGACTGAGTTTAGTTTCAGGTCAAAAGCTGTTAGGACTAAGACTTGTCTGGTAGTATCCAGCTAACGAGCATGATTAAACATGTTTTAGCGATTTCCTTGATAGTGTTATACATATATATTTTATCATCGTCCATCATATCCAGCACATTCTTTTATGTCATGTCTTACAAAAAGTTGTTGTACACGAGGTTGTCATTTTGTCACATTATAAGCTGACTGTTCCCGCTGAACCCAGTATTCATGAAACTGCTGTCTCCCATCTCAATTGTCCATCTGTTCCGGATCCATAATAGGCGCAAATGATTCTGATGACGGTTCAGAAGCGATAACGCCGGTTAACCTGAATCGTATCAGACTTGTGGACCTCCAACCGGCCAGTTCAATCTGTGTGCATGCCTGTTTAACTCTGGTTTTAACTGCAACCAACCACACAGTGAAAATGCTAACAGATGTAAGGTGAGAAGAATTATCCAACGCATTTGCTACACTAATACAACTGATATGCTTCATCCGGCATCAGCTAGGGGGAACAACATTTAAGAAAACCACAACTGGCTATCGGTTGTGTTTCATTGAGGAGGGAGCTTGCATTAGCATGTAAAGTTTACTTTCCAGGTAGAAACTGAGATGAGGATACCATCACCCCAGACAACACACACTGAGTCCTTACGTTTTCTGACCAGCAGGTTGAATCATGTGTCCTTGCTTAGGTGAAGTGCATATTGGTCTACGTATAACCACGAGCTTTTAGTGAAAAAGAACAACAATTTACTGTTGATGTTTGCGTCACAGGTCATTCGTTCAGTTGTCATTTCGACTTAGACAAGTTTTCCGACCCTCTTTCGTTCATTTGGCTGAACAAAATTCCAGTTCTGACTGTTCTACAGGTGGCT
Source organism: Paragonimus skrjabini miyazakii (assembly GCA_014338405.1). NCBI lineage: Eukaryota > Metazoa > Platyhelminthes > Trematoda > Plagiorchiida > Troglotrematidae > Paragonimus > Paragonimus skrjabini miyazakii. Next base: position 220,303 of record JTDE01000192.1, on the reverse strand, counting down.
GACAAAATGTTTATCAAAAAGCGTCAGACAATAAAACATTAAATCTCTTGATTGCAATCTTATGTATGAACATCAATACTTACTCATATCATTGCATCGACTTGGAGGAAATCGAATCTGACATGAATCCGCACTAAACTTATTATTTCCAGCTAGGGAAAACATCTTACTTGACTGACCGAATGTGTTACTTATCACGTTGGTCAGTTGATCTGATTAACCATTTAACCTATTTCAAAATTGAACACCACCCACACTCGATCACCGCCTTCGCATTCAGATAAGCCTTTCGACTAGCCCACTTCGAAAGGAAGCACTAGATTCTAGTTTTGCTCACCTCAGAGCTCATCAGTAGTGCATATCCTTGTCCGGATCAGAGTTTACACTCTGACTTTCGTGCTTGTGAGACTAGCGTGTTAACCACTATGCCAGCAACCTCACAATAGGCATGACCGAATAATCAAATCCAAGTGCTCAACTACAACCTGGTATGAATAGTGTTCAGCTTGCCGGATCATTTCGAAAGGAGAATGAACAGAATCGCTCTGTTCTATCCAATCGATAATCCCGTGATCAGGACTTCTCAGTTAAGTTAAGTTACTGTTTTCATTGAACCAACTGAGCATGGTTTAAATCAGTAGTAATTTATTTATGTGATTCCACAATAATATATCACAGCTTGATCGTGACCGTTTGCCTGATTTTGTATTATTATTAGAAGTAAACAACCGGACGGGTACAGTCCAGTTGAACTGACTTCGCAGCACACTCAGCAAGTTGCCTTTTGATTTCAAATTTTGTCTGTTTAGTTATTCAGCACTTGTTTAATTCCTCACTCGTCAGTGTAACTGTGAGAGTTGGTTGAAATCGTTTGAAGTGGGATTATTTGCAAACGTAATGAATAACATTCCTCATCTCTTGTGTCATTGTTGAACTCAATGACCAGGAAGTCACTTAACCTCATCCCACTCCAGTGGTCAAGAGAATGGGCGGAGGTAACGAAGTGTGGTAAAACCTTGAGATAACGGAATGCAGTCAGCCAGTTTACATTACCGTAATAAAACCAGCAAGCTAAGCCTAATACTGCTGCTTCAACAACCGCGTTTGTCTGTTTATCTGGTGAATATGGATAAATGGTGTTAGGTTCAAAAGCTGACACCGTGTAGCAGATCATGATAGTTTCGCCGGCAGCTTGAGAATTCTTGGGAGAGATACCGTGATATACTTGTTTATCCATATATACATGCAGTTATAGATGTTGTTGGCAGACACCGTTCATTTCTCCCCAGTGCTATTGTTTTGAACAAAGGTATGTCACACAAAGTATTTAAGAGGTGCCAGAAATTGGGTGACCTCGTCAAGATACCGTTCAAAATAACTGAAGAATTTGAACTTCTATTTAAAGCTTGCATATCCGTCAGTTTCACAAAGACTGACGACACTGTTCTTCATTTGCTCTCATACAGTCAGATCCTGACAAAAGCGAATGTTTTTCGATAACATCCATATTTCTGTTTCAAAACGGTTCCCACTTTTACAAGTTTTCCCACAATATCTTGCTTCAGTGTTCGGTCTTAGTTCGTAGCTATCTCTTTTGAGCCAGGAAACGCCGTTATACGACGTTTCATAACATTCATCAAATAACCGACGAGTTATGACCGCTATCAATAAAGTTTATTAGGAATAAAAGCAATACACAAGGATATACTATATAGGAATTAAGTTAGATTGAAGTTTGATAGGAATTAAACAGGTCCTTTATAAATTGGTGTAACATCCACATTTGAAACTTGCAATACCAATAGAACGCTGAATTAGCTCCCATACGCGGCATCAATAAAATGGAAAATGGGCTGAATTGTTGTCGAAACATTATTGCAGGCATTATATCGTTAAATTTTGCTATGCAATATCCAGTAAAATGGAAAATGGGCTGAATTGTTGTCGAAACATTATTGCAGGCATTATATCGTTAAATTTTGCTATGCAATATCTAGTAGCATTCAAATTGAGCTCCGTTTTTTTTCTGACGATTAATTGCCAAACACCAGTGCAAGCTAACTAGGCACACTTTCGTTGGATTGAATAATTAGCTCTGCTTTCGTCGTGCGGCATCTAAACATATCAAGTTCGGCTGCAAACTCACTAGATCACATGTTCAGTCCGGGACCGAGCCACATAGAAGGAAATGTAAAGCTTTTTCATCTTCTGCGAAGCTGCCAATTGCGAGCTCAGTAAGTCACGAAAAGTGAACATATAGAGGGCTATCTGAAAGTCTTAGCAAATTCATCAACTCAAATGGAAATAAATGTGGACAGTGTGCCAAGCTTTAATCGTTCTGCTTCATACTCACTCACAAACAATTGCAACAGATTAACTGTAAGTGGAACAATTTATCTTCAGGTGCTTACGTATATGTAACCTTGCCAGGTTTCTTCCACTAACTTGCTTGCACCGTTTGTGCTATCGAAAGAAACAATTTTTTACACTGTTCATCAATTTTATTTCATTGTATTCCCTAAGGCTCTCCATCTACGCGCAGCAGCCGCATCGTTGATTACTGTCCTGATAGATATTTCAAGTGTGAAGATAACCCTTATTAAACAGTTTTCGAACATATTCGTACTCTGATCTGCGCTTAATTATTAATATAATCAGTGGAAGTGGTCATTAGTTGTTTTATAGCTCAATTTTGCCTATGTTCTTAGTGGTATGAAATTTAACTGTCGAGCTGTGTGAGTTGTGTGTGGCAGGGTGACTATGAGCCTTTGGGAGTAATTAACGAAACATATATAACTGATGAGTGGTCGAGGAGTTGATTAATTTCAAGTTGAGCATTACTCGCAATTGATAGCAGCCTTTGCATCTCAGCCAGTCTATTTGGAAAAGACGTGCTGGACTCAAGTTTTGCCCATGCTAGAGCTCGTCAGTAGCGCATATCCTCTTCAAGGCCAAAATTTGAAATCCGGCCACGCTTTCATGAAGCAACCGTGTTGACCACTGCGCTAAAGATCTCATACTATGAATATGAAGCCTGCAATTAGACGCGGACGACGTTCAACTTCAAACATATATAAAACGAAATAACAGTAAGGTCCTACCCTTCAATTAATACTTCTAGCACTTTACCCATGTAATATTGATAGCATTAAAGTAAAATGAACACAGCATTTTTTGAACAAACCTTGCAGAAAGCCTTAAAACTTTTCGGAATATTGATTAAGTCAATTTTTGTCGTAGACATCTAAACTGTTCTCTTTCATCATGCTTATTTCTCAAGCAGATTTTCGTCTTTATTGTACTGTGCCACAGCTTGAAAGTATGTGCACTGATTGTGCTTGCTCTAGCGTTGGAAAATGAGTATTATGAGTTTATTGTTATTGTTATAGCTGGTAATTTACGTTTAGCAGATTCGTGTCAACAGCTATCTGCACCGAACCGTTGAATCTACGTGTTGTCATGCCAACAACGATTATTTGTTGTTGAGTTGAAACACTTGATATTTGTGCCCTCGCGTGCTTCGTTCACAAAGCCGGTATTATCTTACGAACAATGATCATAAACAATTGGTGCTCGTTGATTTTGTTTTAGTGGACAGTTTCTAGTGCTCTGAACGTTGTTCTGACGAGATTTCTCCAAAGCAATTAATATGAACATCCATACAATCACATATGCACTTGACAGTGCCTTAAATGCATACATGCATGCAGACAACTAAGCATACATAGGTACCCATTTGAGATGATTATGCAGTAAATACATGAATACATTTTGTTAGTTCGATGGGGGGGGTTGCAGATGACGTGAAAGAAACGATGCCCTCTCCGAAACTCTATGCACTTTTTGGGAAAAAATATATGTGAAATGCATTTGCTAATCAGATCAGTTTGCATAAAAGCTCGGTATTGCACAAACACGGATTGATGACCCACGTTAGCAGAGCTAATGAGATACAGTTCCGAATGAACATTGTAAAAATATCATGCAACACGTGTTGCGTCATACAGGCTGGGCGTCATCGGCGAAAATGTTTGTAGTATGCACATATACTCCCATATAGGTACTTGAGAAAAACACGTGGGTTTATGTTCAAAACTATACAGGTGCCTTTTCTTGATATTAGTCTGGCTAATGACTTGGCCACATGCAACCTCTGCGGTGAACAGGATTCACTCATGAGATGACAGTGAAATTGGCATATGCAGTCAAGTATATCGATTTAGGTTATACGAATGATGTTTTCAAGCTGTTTAGTAATTGAGCATCACTGTCAACTACGGAATTGTAAACGTCGAATACAAGCGTTGGAGTAACCCTCTTTGTAGTGTTGATCATTTTTCTTCTCAAGGCAAGTACATTTCTGATAATCTCTGATTGAACGTAAATAGTCATCACTGTTTTCTGCCTTGACATCCATGTTTTAGGAAGTCATGAAGCATATCTAAAGCACACCGAAAACAGACCGGAAATCAGTGTTTGGCATTCACGTAATGTGATATGCAGCCCATTTATATTATCAGTTAGTACCAATAAATTATTATGTAAAGGCACGGATGCGAAACATCTGTTATACCATATGAACCAAACCTACAAAAGGATCGACATTTCTACGTATGATAACCGGTCGGTCAGTTAAGCCTTGAATTCATACTGGCGGTCCTGGTACGTTCATAATTTGAATCCACTTACTCATCCAGGTTGCAGTGCTGAAATTGTCCATCAATCAGCGAGAGGTGAAGGTTCACTAATAATATGAAGAAAAGAACATCTAGAAACATAGTGATTAATGGGTATGACTTGGTTCTTTAAACAACCACAGTGTATTTTGTTACGTTGTGCAACACCACATGGGTATGTCAGTGCTATGGTTCAGTCACACACACACTGGGTAAAACGTAGGTCACTTTCAATAGAACTGTGAAGTTGTCTTGCAAACGGAAGCTGTCATCTTAGTTGATATTACCTAGTTGAAAAAACACATTAGCAAACATATCCTGACCGACCCAAAGTGTTGAACGCACGGTTTCATAAACCTAGGAAAGCTGCTTCCAATAGACAGGCTAATCCTCCAGACGAATGGCCAGTGTATTCAGCTATGCATAGAGACTATGTAAAATTTAACTGGTGTGTAAAAGAAACCGTTGGATTTATCATTGTTTGGCTTATTGACATAGTAACCGTGACATTGAAGTATTCCAGAAGTTGTAGCAAAAATGTGAGAACACCAAGAACGTCCGGAGAGGGCGTAAACTACTATGACAAAAGCAAAGTGTAAATGTTTCCTGTGTTCCGACGACCGTGTGCTATTTATGTTCCAACCTCATAATAGTTGTTTGTTCCGTGATGTTCACTGACATGACATTTTGCACCTATTATCGCTACTGTTCCATGGGCAATGGTGTATGCGTGTACAATCGTACGCTCATTGATCACTCATTCTGATATATTACGACATGACCTGACGTTAAATGGGGCACATTCTGTTCGTGATACAAGTGCATGCTATCATATTAGTGGAAATTTACGAACTTCAAGGTCATTGCTGGTGGTTGTAATCAGTAAGTGTAGTATGTCGCTCATATCGGGCAAACAACCGGCATGCATATTATGCATTCTAACTCACGATTCAACAGTAATCTTTGTTAAAATTTAGCCAACTTATAATGAGTCGGTAGGTCCGAAAGCCGCTAGGCCCATACTTCCATACAGATGAATTATTATGCTTGCAGGCGGTTTGATCTTAGATAAGGAGGAGCATCTTCCGCTTAGCCACTGATTCGCAGACATGTATCATTTTATTGAATGCAAGAGATAGTTGGTGAAAATAAGTACGCATAATCAAACTTGTAAAGCGTTACATATTCATAAACCACGTTTCCCGCGGAAAAACCAGTAAGGTAATACTGACTGTCTTCTGTTGCTCAGTTTTGTACAGAATTCAACTAAATTCAACGTGAAAGTAATTTGGCTTCGGTGTATACTTTAAACTTTGTGGAAGTTTCTGGGACTAGAGTAATTAGGAAGTATGTTAGCCATGCGGGATGCTTCAGTGAATAAATGCATCGTACTTTCAGGCTGAACTAACTCCGATGCGGCACAGAAATTCAAAAAAAATCATTTCAACCAGTCGACTGCCAATCTACGGCTGGTGCCTTGTAATGAAGATCATTCAACCCATCAACATAAAGCGGCAAGTGCACGTAAGTAGGTCAGTAGTAGGTTAAACGCTAATCATTTCCACCACTTCGCTTGGTCCAACCGGTCAACTGATAGTAACTGCCTCACAACAGTGTATGCAATGGACAGTTCCTATTCGGGTCGGTAAAGTCATAGAAAGTGATGATACATGGAGGTAGCTGTATCGACCTAACTGAGGACACGGCAGACAAGTTAATAGACAATCTCCTCAGTTTATATTGTTTGTATAACTGTTTAAACGCTATTGGTAATGACCGATCGCGGATCTGACTGATTTTAGGCGGGTATAGAATCAACTTCATACACAAACACTTCTAACGGCAAAACTTTGAGTTAATTAGTGTCAGTTGCGAAGTTCCAACCATATACAATATGGGAACAGCTTCCAATTGAAAAATACCGTAATTTTCATGCATTTTGTCGAATTTCAATCTGAAAAGATTACTTATAGAGACTGTATGTGCTCTGTTAAATTTCAAGAAAACCGCAAATGAACAAATAAAACAAATCTGCATTTGCAGATATACTGGTATTTCGACTCCTAAAGCAATAATACGTAAGTGAAAATGATCTGTTCACATGATGCGCTTACTCTGAAATCAAGCGTATTGGATGGACAGCTATCTTTACTATTTATCAAAAAGTAAAATATGTCTTAATAAGCAGAACATATCATCACTAACTAGCCAATATCTCGGCGATTAGCCAGTTTGAATACGCACATTCAACTCTGAAGTCCTTTCATTAAAAGATACTATCGTTTGAAAATAATTGGTTGTATAATATACCGGTTTGTAGATCGCGAGATAAATCGGCATTTTTCTGGTAGTCGAATTTAGGTATTATATGGTTCGCCTATCTTAGTATTTAGGTTGCAAACCTTTCATAAGGAAACGAGGTGACAACATGAGTACGTAGCTATTTACCCGTGTATATCTGAGCTTGGAGTTTGGTGATATTGTGAGGTTAGTGTTGGGGCGAAGAGTCTACCTAACCAAATGGGTTCACAACATGCTAAAATATTGGAGAGTTTGTGGACACCCGTTAATTTCTAAATAATCACTTATGAATGTCGCAAAATGAAATGTTTACAGAATGGCAAAGACACTCAAATTGTTTGTATTATTCACGTCGTCATAGTATATGCACACAGTACATCAGTCATCCAGTTTTGCAAAACCTTCTTGATATAAATCATAATAATAAGATAATAAGATAATTTGCACCCACTTGACTGTGAACATTTCTTTTTAAAAGTCGGTAATGACAATAGCGAAAGGATGTTGTTATTAATCTGTTCGTTTTATGACAAAATCCGATCAATGTATGCTTTCTTCTGAATACACCTATGCCTACGGGACTTCACTATACATACACTTGGAAGTGTGCTGTAAGTGAAAACCGTAGAGGTTGAATTTTCCATGGACATATTAATACGGTAGAGCAATCTTAAATTTTACGAAAATGTTATAACTGCAGAGTATGTCCATCAAAGTTGAATGAATTATGCAATCAATTGAATTAGAACTGAACACCTGAAACGGTTGTGGCAACAAGACATTACCTAATTCAACGAAGCAAAAGGCGATCTATTTTCACTGAGCAGATGCAGATCCATCGGTTGTTGAAGCAGATAAAGGACCAAGTCTCTCTGGATGCACGGCAGGCATCTGAACTCATCTAATGAAAATTAGTTCGATATTACTGGCTGTGCTACGTGAAGATTGTACTTGCACAATGGATAAGGTATAGTTCGGTGGGGAGATCAGTAACCGGGATATATTTTAAGCTGATGGCTTGTTTAAAATTGCACATGAGTCATTCTTTTGTTATCATACTGCGTGACAGGCTATGGTCGTTATCTATTAAAACGTGTCCACGTGGAACTTTATATTTCAACAAAAGAAGTTGAATGTGTACGCCAGTAATAGGGTCCTTGTCTGCGCCGTAGTGTACGTTTGTTAGGTTGGCCAGCACACACTTCCGCTGTCGAATCAAACAGCTCTATCTGATATCTATCTATCTATCTTGATATTACACGAGCACGGTTACAACGTTATTCACTAACGTATTGAATATAGTCCAATGATGAAGAAATATTTACTTTTATATCGTTTAATGTTTTCGACTTTTTGGTTATGAAAAACGGACATACTTC
>JTDE01000192.1:194347-204939 GCA_014338405.1 Paragonimus skrjabini miyazakii | reverse complement strand
GATAAACCAATTTACTTACTCTAACGATTGCAATATACCCAATATATTGGCCGACATGTAATTTCTCCTTCCGGAAACCTTGTCAATAATGTGTCCATGTACCATAACCGTAAACGTCAAATTCGAGCAAGTCTGGTGTAAAAACGTCACACCAATAAAGGAACCGAAAACACTAGTTTAAACCTATAACCATGAAAAATTATTCTATCTGCAAATGAGCTTCATAATATCAACTGATCTTTCTCATTTCAGCGGTAGTTCGTTATCTGGCACTTGTTGAAACTTTGTTGAAACAATAATAGTTAATATAGATCTAAATATCTAAGTCCATTTTACGAAAACCAGTTCGCAATATCCCTCTTTAACCCCGTTTTGATCAAATGGATCGCCTTCCTCTTTCTATGGTTAACATGTTGATATTTTGGTCTTTTCAAATAGTGTGTGGAAACATCTCCAAATATTTGATTCTTTGACATTTCCCTTCAATGTTGATATTCGTACAAAACAAATTATGAAATAGGAACTCTTACTAACTTAGCTTAACAATCATTGACCAGAAAACGATAACAAATATCACAAGAGTAGAGGTTTTGGAGTATTCATAAATTCAGCGATCACGGAGATTAGGCTGATAATCATACAAAGAAACTGATGGAAACTGTAACTGGCAGTGTAATCCATTAGTAGCCATTTGACATAGTCACAAAAAAGTCTAACTGATTTAGTTTTGTGCACAATACTAGTCACTGGGACAAACTTGTCTCACAGAGGTGGATTAATGGCCAGACGGGGATTAAGTTAAACTGTTCTGATGGTAGAATTGGGACGAATAAGAGTTTAGTGGTTGCGATACGGTTTACAGTGAGCGTATGATGGAAATTGTATACAGGCTTAAGTATCTGTGAAAACTTTAGTTGCTGTTCAGCCAAATAAAGTTATAATGAAATGTATTGCAACTGCCTACAATTGGATGCTGAATATATAAGTACTTCTTAAGGAGGACAAATTTACTAAACTAATCAAGTTTAGCTGCGGAGAAATCCGTTAACGTTTTCATGATAAACGGTGGAGTGTTGTATATAAAAATGCAACTGAATTATACATTCCATCAAAATGCTTATCCTGAAATCCAGGTTATGCTACTGCTATCTGTAGACGAATAAAACGGATGTGCTAATGAGTTAAGTATTTCGGTTAACTTTTAAAAACCAAGTGTTTGAGGTCTAGCTGTTATTAGGATCAGGCATCATATTGGCAGAGTGGACATCATGAACTGTATTTTTCCAACATCGTCTTGATGCACATTATCATCTTAGTGAATAGGAGTGGTGTTCTCTGCATTTCTCTTTGCATTTGACTTATCTAACAATGTGCTCATATTTTCATACTCATAAGAAAACCAATTGATGAAACTGGATTAATTCTTGTTGGATAACAGTATTAGCTTATGTACGAGGTAATTACATGCTTTCTCGTATCCCTCCGAGCGTGACAATTTCTAATCCTTACAGGCTACACGACGAATCCCTCAATACATGCCATCACAAACTAAGCAGCTGCTCATGTTTAAAAGCGAAGCAATGCAAGTTAGATCCAATGTCACATAACTAAAGGGTAAAGACCACGAACACTTCACCTTGATTTATTCTAGTATCCGTAATTGAACAGTCGGATGTGAGGTTGGGTCATGTGGCCATGAACGGTAACTGAACACGGTAACTGAAAGTTTATGAAGACAGACGGCTTCATATATTCATTTAATTAACTTTTCTGTTACCTAAAGAGGTTTAGCCAAAATACTGTTCCAGAACTTGCACGACCAGCTGGTGACTAGTTTAGCGAGCGATATATCTGAAGTATTAAACGTAGTTCATCCTGTTTATTCAGCATCCACCATTTCTTTGATTCATCTGGTGTTACTGACCGACAGAATAGTGATGGAATAACTTTACAATGAGCTAGAAAAGGTAGTAAACAGGAGACTTTGATAAGACGTCACTTGGAGATTATACGATTATGTTACCACAGTCAAACGCACTTGCTCAGAGTGTAGACTTGAACTTGGTCATTATGGTCCATTACACCAACCGGTAAAATCTATCCTCACATCGACCCGAATTCAACGTCACGTTGCTTAAGACACTTCCCTACCTCTCTAAAAATAGTGAAATTGCCTACTTCCACAAGGTTGATATGCGCATTGAGTTGTATTTGCAAGCAAACATCTTATCTATATATACGGTCCATAACAGTTACTTGAAGCCACTGTGTGACGTGCAGATAGTTTTGTGTGTGTGTATGTGTGTAGGATGGTACGACCAACGCCTCATCATTCCACAGTCGGTGTTAACTACAAGGTTACTGGCTAAACCAATGAGTGATAATCATGAAGCGTTGACTGACTGACTGACTAATGTGATTTCGTAAGTTTACCTTAAATCGTTTATCTCGTCTTACGCTAGGTCTTTGGTAAGCAGCACGTGACAGATCCACATTCAGCGTCACCTCTGATTGCATATGTTAGCAGTCACTGTCTGGTTGCGCGTATGCATAGCGGGTATAATCTAAGTAATCCTTCTCATTGTTCAATGAACCAACGCTTTGTATTAATCCAAGAAACAGAAATGTCATCCAGCTCGTCTCACTTAGCGAAAACAAAATACATAGTGGCCAAATCAATGAACCCAAGTCAAAAGACACCAAAAAAGTTCCAGCTTCATTGCGGTCAACAAAAGCAGTGTGAGGACAGTGGAACTTTAGCTAAAACAGACTATAATAAAAAAGGAGGAAATTATGTCAATACAAATGAATCTAATGAATAGTCGGGGGATTTGGTTAATTTCAAGTTGAACATCACCCACAATTGATCGCAGCTGTCGCATCCCCATAGACTTTCCAGTCGGCCCCTTTCGAAAAGAAGCACTAGACTCGAGTTTCGCTCTCATTAGAGCTCGTCATTAGTGCATCTCGTCGCCACTGCAGGGACTTAAACCACGGACACGCTGTTCATGAGGAAACCGTGCTTACCACTGCGCCACTGACCTCACGTTAGGCACGACCGAATTATCATATGTGAACGCTCAACCACTTTCGCTTGTGAGTAATGATCAGGTTGCCCGATCGTCTCAAAATGGAGACACAGTTACTGTCTGCTAACTCCAATCGATAACCCCGCGATTAGGACTTCCTAGACAGGTCGAGATCTCCGATCTCATACCAATGAATCTACCTTCAACTGAGTATGCTAAAATTGTACGAGAGTCCCTAGAATGGAAGAGGTGGTAAATCGAAAAGTTGGAAAATCTCTTAGATTTGAATAACTAACAAAGGTTTATTATATAAGGTGGGAAAATAACTGAGCATTGAATAACTGTAAACCAACTGTACTTTCGAGTTTGTGAGCCTCTTTATGTTTTCAAAAAATATCCGGGCAAGTCAGAAGTATGCTCTCAATAAAGTGAGGACAAACGTCTGCGCTCCTAACGAACTAGTGACTGCAGAACTGAATGCGGCGACAGAAACGTTATGATGACCGTCGATCAAAAAAGGTACTACAGTTTGCGTTGGAGAAGAAACACGGCTACAACCTGTACCGTGGTTGATAGGCACTGGGTAGAAGGTAATGTCTGAGGACGGAAATGGAAAAGAACCTACGGTTAAGAAAAATGATTTCCGTTGGTAGTTTACGGAGACCTTCCAAAGGTACTTATATCGACAACGGCCAAATCATATGCAGGAGTAAAGTACACAAAATTAAAATGCCATCAGCCCAATTAAAATCGAATAAACGAAGAATGTACCGGTATCTGAAACGTATGTTTGGCTCTAGCCGGCATAAGTGTAATTTATGTAACAAAGCCAGACTTGTTTACTAGCAGTTTACCAACGCGACTGAACAATAGCATTTATTAACTAATATCATTGCATACGATGAACAACGCTGTGTAACCAGAGATAGTATGAGTGACGGTCAAGAAATCGGGTAGTATCAATGGACCCAAAATCAATAGCAGGGGCATAGAACGAAAGACGCGTTGCCAGATCAGACCGATCAATCTGTCAGTGAAAGTGGATATATTGGGCAATAAATATTGTTGAGTCTTCATTACAAATACAACCCCCCAATTCCTACCGGAATCATTTTCGATCTCACAGGAGGTCTGTACAATATATTCTACACATCCTTCACGACATATTTTGACTGAACGCCAAGTCCCGAGCATTGTACCCTCTGTTCAAACGGAACAGTGAACTGGATAACTACATAAATCCCGTGATCGAATGCTCAACTGACGTACAGGTAATGAAGTCAGTTAAATTGTTTACGTCAAACCCGGATGTTGCTTGTTGACAGCAGCAAAGCTGCTTGCGTGCGGTGAAACACTTGAAGAAAATAAATGCATTCACATTTATGCTCAAGGTCCAACTGTGCTGAATCGACGGAAACAACTTTAACTGGTTGTCTTGCGTAGTCGAATTCGTCCTGGCCAATAGGCACTTCGGGTGTAAGTCAGGCGATCGATCGATAAAAGCTGGCGGCATCAACTGTTTGCGTGTTGGGTTCTGTATAGTGCACATTCCAGACGAACGTTTAAATGAAATCAAGGCATGATGTCGAGTACTGATGCCATATCGACTTGAAATACCTCCTACACACGGTTCCGCGGTTATCGAAGGAAAAGTGAAGGCTGTCTGGGTGAATAATGAAAAGAACAAAACGACTACTCTTTCAGATACAAGGAAGGTGATCCGATTACAAACAGTGTAACATGTCTACTATTGCGTTCTAATTCATGAAAAATACCCAAACAAAAAGTAAGAGAATACTTACCAAACAGAAGTAGTGTGCACTTTTCAAACATAAACATCGAGTTAATATATTAGAATAATGGTCACTTGAGTGATACACCAGTGGCTATAGCAGTCGCAGTGCTCGGACAAATTAAACTTGTATATACAGCGTGTTTCTACTAAATAGAAGGAGAACTGAAGTGAAAGTCAAATGCTCATGAACTGTCGAACAATTTCCACCTTGCACATGGTGTAAAATTACAATGAAGTAGGATAAAAAGACCAGTCAAATATTGACAAAAAGATAATGATGAAATTATGGCACGTATCTTCGTAGGGAAAGCCTATCTCAACAGTACTTGTAGTCTGCGTCAGTGTTCTTGAATACCAGCACAAAGGAGAGCTGACCATGTCCCTACCGGTGGTGATTCACCTAGAACTATTTTCTCTTAAGTGGTCTGAACCACAACTAATAAAATAACTTTACGTACGTGTAGTGTTGGTATTTTTTAAAACTTTGACACTACTGGCACAACCAACATTACAGAGATATGTGATGGGTGAATACCCTGATTGACCACGTACCAAGTAAGTGCGCTTTGGCCGGTGCAGTTAACCCAAAAGAAGATACGGCTGTTGTGAGTGGAACTGATGATCACAGGGCAAAGGTCACGATTTCGAACGTTTACCGGGGAAATACGTCCCACAGAGGATGTGGCGCTTCGGCAGAATTAGGTCCTTATCATTTCAATGGGCCTCAAAAAACGAGTGTTGTTTAACCCTACGACGACCGACGTGAGTTTGGGAGCAAGTTTATTAAACTGTACCATAATGACCGTGAATAACAATTACGTGAACGACAAAAACAGATGTGACGAACTTTTCAGTCTGCTAATCATCACCGCTTTCAGCTTTAAGCAATACATGTGAGTGCCGTGACTCGGATTGCCAACAATCATGAGAATAGTGCACCAAATATAAGCGTAACGGACAGCTAATAAACCTGTAGAGAGAGATAGAATACCGCAAAAGCCGACCAAAAAGAAGACAATGAAGATTCATGAAAGAAGGAATGTCGAGTGCTTACAAAAATCAGTGAATTTCCAGTTAAACATCACCCACAAGTGATCGCAGCTGTCGTATTCCCATGAGGCAACCGTATTGACCACTGAGCCATTGACCTCAAATTAGGCATGAGCGAATTATCATATGTGAACGCTCAACCACTGTTGCTTGTGAGTTATGATAAGGTTACCCAATCGTCTCGTAAGGAGACACAGTTACTGTGTGTTAACTCTAATCGATAACTCCATGAAAGCAAGGCCGAAGTTCTAGTCCCAGCAGTGGCAAGGATATGCACTACTGACGAGCTTTAATGAGAGCGAAACTCGGGTCTAGTGCTTCTCTTCGGAAGGGGCCGACTGGAAAGTCTATGGAAATGCGACAGCTGCGATCAATTGTGGGTGATGTTCGACTTAAAATTGACCAAATCCTCGACTACCCATCAGTAATCAATGAACTGGCTGGAGTTAACGACGATCTGCCGGCTTAATTTATGTAAACAAAAGTATGCATATACAACAAAAACCAATGAGTGATGAGTTGTGGATTTCATGAAACTTAAACAATACCCGCAATTGATCGCAGCTGTCAGATTCCCATAGCCATTCCTGTATATAGGAATGCGGCAGTTACGATCATAAGTTGGTTCAGTTTTGTTAAATTTACATTGATCAATTTTTATAATTTAACCGTGTATATCCATTTAACGTTATTTAATAATCTGTTTGACAGCGGCTGCCATCTCACGGTTTCCTGAAGGTTTAACTATCCAATGATATTCATGGCATAAGCATCATGTATAACCATTCCCTACATGATTGGATAAAATCACCCAGCTTACAGAACATGCTTTCATAGATCACCAGAAGCATGTTTGCCAAACAACATACTTCTGTTTTGCGAAGAGTGGTACATTCGATCGTACAACATATATGTACTTTGACCCGCGTCCAATTTCTTCAGTTCGCACTACACATTAGTAGACATCCTTGAGTTAATCACGCATGTCTTTTGGAGTTTGCTGTTAGGTTTCCTCAAAGTTGAATTTTAAATCCACGTCCGTACAATGGTATTAAATAATTTTGACGTTTTTTATAGCAGTGTATCTAACCGAGTGTCCAGTGTCTAATAGTCGTCAGACCGATTTCAAATATAAGTCAATCACTCAAGGCCAACTGTGAAGCGACTTTTTACAAGAATACAACTGTTCATCAGATGGCAAAGCCTGGCAAATGACGTCATTTCTAATGTAGTTAATTCCGTTTAAAAATTAGGGAAACAGAAAACACACGAAACCCGGTGGATGCAAACAATTAGTTATGACTCCTCAATACCGAATTTACAATTACAAGTGCAGGGCACTGTCAAATTAGCGAACAAGTTTTTCTGGAAACGTATGTTTCTAGGTCTAGACGAAGTAAAGTGATTGGTTACAACGAGTTCACAAAAGGAATCAACTGTTTGTTGTAGCAGGATATTAGTTAACATTGACTGAACATATACGGAACACATCGACCCATAGGCAAAAATGATGATGTCTAAGTCACTGATGAATTCACAAAAACCGTTGAAACCTGAAACTCTTGTCATGATGGAATTAAGATGGTGACTGACAAGCACGCGAATTTTTTGATGTGGGGAATTTGACGTCTGCCTAATAAGTCTAGGCAGCATTCCAGACTCGTATGTGTTTTAGGGAGGCCGTAGAACGCTATTCTCCGGGAAGCCTTAATATTATACAATGAAAATGTCCACTTCTTGATCGATGCTACCGTCAATTAGATGGGGTGGCCATGGAAACTCCAATACGGCCCATCATAACAGATTTTTCATGTTAGAGGTTCAGCAAGAGTTAGCCACAGACATAACGCGCTTGTCATGTTACAAACGGCACGTCGATGGTACACTAACATCCATTCGGTCCAAACAGGCAATAAATAATTTAGTGCCGAGTCTAAGTAGTTGTCATCCCAACTGGAAGGTAGCTTATGAATTTAAGGCCGATCACTGTTTGCCGTTTCTAAACATACTCATAAGTAGCCGCGAAGAGGATTCTGTCAAAAGGACTGTCTATAGGAAATCCACCTGCTTTGATCAACACCTGAACTTTAGTAGTTTCATGCCCGTCCATCACAAACAATCACTAGGGAGTACACTATTGATGCCAGCACAATGAATCTGTACACAGGACATACTTGCGCGAGAGTCAAGTTGGACCACGTCTATACTACAACCTAATGATTATCTAAAAAACCTGGTGAAAAGGCATAGTTGACCGAAACCATCGTTTGAACAAGTGGTCACTGCGGAAAAAAAGAAAGGTTATATAAAGTCATCTTTTGTAGTTGATTACAACATGCATCGAGCAACGCTGACACTAATGAATTCAGTTAAAGGAACTTCCCACGCAGTGGAACTCTGCTTATCGGCTCGGACCTGAGAGGTGCTTGTGTCTTTGATAAAAAGAGATCAGCCTGTTGGTGTCAGTTCACACTGTGTCTACCAGTCTATACATACTCGCAAAGGAAATCACGAGTGAGGGAATAATTTTCCAAGTGAGTGCAGAACTCAGTGCTACCGAAGAACGGCAATGTCGTTGAAACCCGCAAGCAACTAGCGACCGCAATCACAAGATACATACTGACCAGTGATCACACCATCGACCCGGTGTGTGCATTCGTAAGCTAATAACGTCATCCCAGCCCAGTGCTCTTGAGGTTTGCTGAGGCTGTCGAAATCAGTCGAGTGAAGCCGGTCCTGTGTGTTCAGAAACAACTTTTCGTCAGCTTGAACCTGCTCTACAATGTATGACCTTTCCTTACCCATCAATCAACTATCCATCCCATCTATCACTGACTGTTCGATAAAAACACCGTTTGATGTTATTATGAACTGCGGATCTACCAGTTTTCGTGTTCTAACTGTTTTGTTCAAATATCGTCTTTGATATGACATCTTCAGGCTAAATGCAACACCGTAAATATGAAAACAGTTCTGGAATCGGGGTAGTGTGGACTCGCAATATGAAACTGGTGTTATTTGCGGATTACTTACACTCTTACTACTCTGCTGTGTCAGTTGTTTCATCAACAGCAACTAGGACAAAAGGCTTCTGCGCAAACAGAATAGGGTTTCACACTCGGATTCTGATAGCCTCCCCAACGACCGGGATAGGACATTTCAGTCCTTTGGTGAGAACACGTGTAACACAGTAGACCGGCCTGAATTGACTGTGTCAACCGAGTCCAAATGATGGGTCAAAATTGCGCTGGGAATCTTTCGCTATTGTCCGGCTTCCAATCAAGCAAGATGATGTGCGTGTATTCTCAGCAACAAGCGCCTTGTTGTGCAGCCGATATAACCAGCCCCATAGAAACAAGAGGATGACTAAATGTAAAATGAGGTGGCAATTTCGGGCACTGCGTCTCTGAGATGGAGGTGTACAACTGGCTTACATGCGAACGACTGCCTTAGTTGTGCAGCATGAAACGTTATCCTCAGGATTGCGTCAAGCCCTTTGGTCAGCGACGAACTTGATAATTCATCTTTGTATAAAAGATGCATATAGGTTTGCTGCTGGACCGGTATGTCACGGTCTTGTAATTCCTTTCGTTGCATATTGCGTGCGAGAAAATTAGCTTAAGTTTCATTAACACAATTGCATGAGTTTCTTTATCCAGCAGGTTATCAGTACAAATGCTGTAGGTTCGGTTTACCGGACAACACATCCGTTTTCGCTACTGCAACGCAAACGGAATTGTTTGCCACGGTTTGGTTTTTCAAGATTAGAATAGCCAATAGTGTACTACTGTCAACAGGGGCTTTGCAAGTAGAGAGAATCCGTAATGGCTTTGCACACGGTAAAATAAATCAGGCTTAAACGACACTGAGTATGTAAACTCTTATTATTGATCCGAGATCAACAGACCTTTATTCATGTCTACCAGACCAAACATTCAGGTAACCGAAAGGAGTAGATTAAACACAGGACTTAACCTTAGCATGTCACATTAACTGAAACATTCAGAACACTCATTAGATGTAAACCTTTCAGCATTGTCGAGTACAATTTCGTAATAAATGTTTGGTTTGTTTTACCGAACTGCACGCCATACAAAACCTGAAGTGTGAAGGAAGAAAAAGGTTGTTGAGGTCGTTGGAGTAACAACAGAATATGGAAGAAATTTGGAGAAATATGTTCATGCCGTTTGTGGGTAATAAGTGAACCGTACCAAATGAGTGATGTAGGATGCAACAACGAGTCTTCCAGCGTATTCACTGACTAAGCATCAACAAGTAAACGACAGGCTAATTGAGTGAGTTGATCAAAATGCACTCCTAACCACTTGATCTACAAACAGGGCCTTAGTTACCAAGTTGGCTAGAATGGATACTTTCTCAAAGCTGCCATCGTTTTCCCATCCACTATGTTATCAGTCTTTCGTCTCCTCAGCGCAACTGCTCCTGGTTTTATCATACCACGGGCAGGCGTGTACCTATGGTATTCCGGGAGGTCTGAACTGTCGTCTACAACACAGTCAACTTTCAAGCCTACAGTTTGACTACTACGGCGTACAATAAATAGAAGTTTAGAGATCTGAATTGTTTTAGCTTGAACTTCACGCAGACCTCATACCTACTCAAACGTTCATATAAGCCCCTCTGTTGACCCATTTTCAAACAAAGCAGTGGATTCCAGCTTTGCTGTTATTGGAGTTCATCATTACGGTTTATCCCTT
>JTDE01000192.1:136031-169018 GCA_014338405.1 Paragonimus skrjabini miyazakii | reverse complement strand
CTTACTCACCCGATCGATATGTATGCAGTTAACAGGCAATCAGCGTCCACAAACACAGAATTGAGATAGTGTGAATTTTGGACAAATAACCACTTTTCGCATGTAACCATTTTTAGTTTTATTCTCCTTTATACCCGTATCAGTCCGGTGGGATTTTACCGAAAACATATGTTTGCTACAAGTTGTGTTCTATGAGAGGCAGATTATTTGAAAAGTGCCATTTATCACGCATGTTGCCTGGTATAATGGCACGATTGTGTTAAAAACCAAAGAATATACATGTTTATGACGGCTATAACTAAAAGTGGTTTGTGTTTTATACTTTTTGCCGAAAGGAATGAAACTTTGTTATTTTATTTCGCAAACTGTCGTATATTGTGAGGTGTTCTGAAAATGGCCAGTTAATTTCTATCACATGTTGGACTATCTGATAGAAGTCTGTAACAACACACAAGTGGCAACTACTTTTATTAAACCAAAACTATGAATATATCAGTTTGACAGCTTTCACATATTTTTCCATATTTTTGCCGCAATAACAGTCAGACAATATGAATGCAGTTCATTATAGCATAATAATATGCCACTTAAGCTGAAATTGATGGTAAAGCCATTTTTCTGACGACAGAAAGCAATGTGGTGATTATCAGTCTCATTTCAGCATGGTAAACAATTCCAGTGCAGCTTCGGTTTTCTATTCTCACACGAATCATTGCGCAATTTGCTTTCTTCCAACAAAAAAACGGGATAGAAAATACTACAGATCAATTTCGATTTGCTAATAAACCAAAAACTTGTCACCTTCTGTTATAATCATACGGTTGTGCGTAATTCGCTGTTGCGAATCAATTACCAATGGCCTATTTATATCAAGCTAATTGCTTTCCACCTGA
Organism: Paragonimus skrjabini miyazakii; assembly: GCA_014338405.1. Classification (NCBI taxonomy): domain Eukaryota; kingdom Metazoa; phylum Platyhelminthes; class Trematoda; order Plagiorchiida; family Troglotrematidae; genus Paragonimus; species Paragonimus skrjabini miyazakii. The sequence continues at coordinate 168,125 of JTDE01000192.1, read as the reverse complement.
AACTTACTTTAGTTCGCTTTCTCGTTTTAAATCAATGGATCCGTTGAACATTTATATCATTAGTGTCAATAAATATATACTATATAAGAACCGGGCGACAGGCTGAATACAAACTAATTAATCCTTCAATAAGATAACGAGGACCGAAAACTGGAAGTACGGTAACAACAAAGTTTAAAGAAAACATGAGTTCGTCAGTTTCATCAATTGATCTCCAATTTAAAAATGTTCTGAAAACTTCAGAAAAGGATGCATTACACATGACTCAGATATAGTCACCTCCATAACCTTGTACTCGGATCTTTATTGGGCTTACATGTTGTCTTTTTCACTGCGTTGTACACCAGTTGAAAATGTTGGCTTTGTTGAATGTTCTGATTCTAGTACGTCTGATTGTTTCTCTAGATTTGTACTAACGCACTTCGCTAGTCGTAGTGAGATGCCCGGTGAACCTTCGAACAAAACTGACTTTATAGGTTTATTCATCTTATATACAGCCAGGCTTGCAGGTTAGCAGAGGGCGAATGTTAGAAGCCATTTATCACAACCACATGCCAGTGACCAGAGAGGACGAATGTTCATTGGGACCCTGGTCCAACTTGGTAGTTAGAACAAGCTTTGGAATGATTAGGTGTAATTTGCAGTGTTTACGACGGACACACTGTCATCTACGCCGGCGTACTAACTGTGAAGTTAACTGCTTGTAGTAACTTTGCATTCAAAATGTAACACGATTGAGCAGGGTGGTATCAGAAATGTAACTCTTAATTCGGTAGATTTTTGGACCTTCGGGGATGTAGAATCTATCTCAATTCACCAGCTTTATTTGGTAGATTGACCGATAGATGAAACATTCTATTTGCAAATTTTAATTTTGTGCAAAAAATGCGATCTAGCTGGTGATACTCACATACGTTGTTCAACCGGACAGTGCTTCCCAATAGCGCGAAATGAGTGAGATATCTTCACTGCGTTGGTGTAATATTCAACGACGTTCGATGATGTTACTTTTGGGCACGGCAACTGTTGTCCTTTGTAACTTCGTACTTGGAATTCAAGGAGGTCTTTGTGCCTGAACGCTGGATGCGTCCCGAGACGGTTGTCTTGGTGCATGTCTTTGAAATTATTCACATAATTGGTGTAACTAAAAAGCCGTTAGTTGCAGGTCGGACACGCGTAATGTGCATACAGAAATAATTGCCAGGTGAAAAAGATTCTTGAAAAAATTAACCATTCGGGAAAGTTTACAGATGATGAAAGGCCGCTCATCGTGCTAGCGGTTGGATGAAGAGGGAGCTTGCCGGGGATATATGCGGGAGGTAAATCTGGTATCAACTCAAAATCGGATGTCGCCCAAGGCTGCTCAATCGATGCTTGAGTTGCCACGCTGGTAAGGGAGACAATAAACGTAAGTTTGAGTCAACTGCTCAAAAGTGTGCGACGTCCACTAATTCTGTCAGATGCAGACCGCTTGAGGACGTTAAATGCTCTTTTATATAATCACTGCAGTGGGGTTTGCACAGAGTCTGTTAGCAGGGGCACGAACGGAAAACGATGGTTTTAGGGCAAGTGGCACAATTAGTTTAAGTGACCATGTGTACATCGATAGTCTGATGGTATAGTCCTGTATGTCGACAGCAGTTTTGCTAGTCTGTTGGATGGTATCAACTAACAGGTCAACAGGGTGGCCATAGACTAGTAACGTTGGGTCGTTCTACCCTCCTTGCTGTAGTTGCGAAAGTCAAGTAGAATTAACGGTAATGTGTTCATCCAAACCACTCACTTGCGTTCACGTAATGTTGTTTTGCGCTGGCACCGTAAGTGTCTGGCTAGATCACTCGGTTTAGGATTATATGCTCTGGTATTTGCATGATGCAGCGTTGGTTAGTTATGAAAACAAAGCTGATTAGAACTGCCTATCACGATGCGTCACAATCAACGATATGCAACAAAAACTTGCAATGCAACAAAAACAGAAGCGGCGGATACCGCTGAAGGAAATTTCAGTGACATGGCGTTTGACAAGCAAATGTGGTAACTCTCTGAAGGATACACATTTTCACATTTCCATCTTGGTAGCTGACCCTGTGTTATTCACGTCCTTCAGACGGTCACTAGTAAACTAAAATATCATCTGAAAAGCAGTAGCACAAAGGTGGAATAAAGATTTGTTTGAGTGGGTTCCACCTTATATACGGCCCTGACGCTGAGATCAAAGAACTATATTCACACGCGTCTTTTTGGCTGGCATTAGGAGAAATTTGAAGAGCATGTCACCTTTTCATTTTTACGAAACACGGCTTATTGGTAAAACTCTAAGTTTAATCTCACATAGTCATTAACCGTGAAATCGTGACAAATGGATTTACCCTATTACTGTTTGAAGGAAGCGGTTTGGTATATTCACAGCGTTAGCAAAAGGTTGAATAATTAGCGTCCAATTTATGGTCAGATAAACTGTATTTCTTTGTTTTTTTTCGGATAGCTGCATAGCGTGCAGTTATAGCTGTGATTATTTGCTTAACTGCCAATTTTCTTCCAGCAGACGACGTATTTTGGCGTGAAACTAATGCCATACAACGGTCGAGTAGGTATTGAGAAACCAAAAGTATAATATCAAGCGGACTAGTGCGTTATTCTGTTCGAACACAGTCCTCTAAGTTCCGATGTTCACCTGTTAGGTTCCCAACCAAGTATTGCATAAACGGGGTTGTTCTTATTATTCGGGGCTGTTTAAAATCAGAAACATCATTTTTATTTCCAGAGGTAAATTTATACGACATCACTTCCGCTTTCATACTTGTATGTAATCGTATGAATCAATCATTGAGCCTGTTTAATCTTCCAAACTTACTGGGCAACATTCTGCCCAGATCAGGGAGTGAAAAGCTTGGGTAAAATCTACAAAGTGAAGATATATTGCTCAGTCACGTTCACATCAATGTTCCTGGAGCTGCCGAGGATCTGCACGCTTTCTCAGGAATTTTTGCCGAAACATTCTGGTACCAAGTCATTTCGGCGGACATGTTGGTATAGCTCAGATAGCTAATTCCCAATAAAAGTCCGGAATCAGCCTGTTCACGTAATCTACAATTAAAAGTCAACTTATTATCACTTCCTGATGCCAGTCAACTCCTATGATAGCCGAATATGCCACACCTCGTATGAGCTGTGATAATATGAAATACAAATCGAAGTACTTCAGCGGCTGCCGCTTCAGTTAACCTGTCAGTGTTTGCATATTCCCTACTGGCACCAAATAAGAAACTGGTATTCGCGAACGTTTTGAACAACCCATTTTTCAAACAACTACAACATTTACCAACTTGACACCAGCCCTCCTACGGCAATGGGTTTAAGAAATGTGAATGTGTTACCTACAAGAATGAAAGCTCACCTTGACCTTACTCACGTATATAGCCTACACATCTTTCACGTTACCAAGCAACTGTCACTGTGTGATTCGGTTTAGGTAGTTGTTGTGCTTTCTTACATGGATTATAACAAAACTTCCAGTGAAACTTAACTCGCTACTGTGGTTGAAAGTTTACAGTTAGAATAGTTTCTTCCTGGAAACTTCGATGGATTAACAGAAGCACTTTCTAACGCAGACGTTGGTTAACTTTTGCACCCTAATCCTTCTGTTAATTGTGACCACTTGTCTGATAGTTTGAACACACCTTCTGGCAGAGCTTGCCTCTGAGATACATCCTCTGTACGTGTTGATAGTCTCGTATTATCTCACTTCAGGCATACTAATCAAATGAAAGATCAAGTGTATGGAGCTGCAATCTACACAGCAGTAAAATTTATTTTGACGGTAATCAACGGTAGATTGCATCGCCTTGCTGCTGTGAACATTCATGCATTGTACCGTGTCAAAAATGCTGCAATATCTCGGAGGTAATCAAACAACTGAGTCAGCTGTCCGGTATGAAACCTTTTGTGACACTGAAGATTTGTGTCGTAAGTTCGGGAGTTCACGGAGTTTTCCGTCACCCTCCGTATATGAATAAATTTCTTCGCTGGACAATACTTTTCAAATAAAAACATGCTTGCATAAACAACTGACACCGTTGGAAGTGGGTAAGGTAAGCGTACTCAATCAACCGTTGTCACGTGTGCTCAGTGGGTGTGGCGAAATTCTGGTTGACGATTTTGCGCATATACGGAAATGGTACATCAACTGAACGAAACTCATAACTGTTAGAGACTTCCCAACTTTACAGTTATACCAAAAAATGACATCCAAATTTCGATTAACTGCATGCACGTCAGTATTAATAGCCCTTTAGAATATTGTCATCGTACGCTTACTGTTACAGAATGACTTCATTGGTACACATCAAAGTGTGTACTGATTGTCTTGCTTCAGTGTTGAAATACTGACCTGTCTTGTTCATTCAGTTTTGTTACTCATGGAAAACAAATGTGGAACATTCCGTTTCCCTTGCAGAATTATAGTAATGTTTTTAACTGCCTAAGTAGGGAGTTTCTGTTTCTTACTTTCAAAATGAATGGTGTTCAATCACCTCGCATTATCTTAATGGAATAATATTTTAGATCGTTTCAGTAGTCACATTCAAATGTAAAGAATCCTTCCTCAAAGGCGGAAATTCGGTTGTTCTCCAGAGTGTGGTTTTTCCTCCATTTTGCATTTTCTTCCACGTGAGTATGGTGCTCACTGGTAAAAACCCAACTCAGCTTAAATCTGAGGCCACCGACAACATCTAGATAATTGGCCCTGCCGAAATGATCCAAGACATTTTCCTTATTGCTACAAATGTATTGGAGTTGGAACCTACCTTCTCAAGGGGGCACTTTAGCAGCTTTTCGACAGTTATTCCGATATACAAACTCAAAACAAATTTCTTGCTTGGTTTCAGTGTGATAAATATTTAGATATCAGAGTGAGCCACTGGTTGAAGTGGTCTTCACGTTCTGATTATACCCTCACTGCGCGTGGGATATCAGTGTTTTGCGTTTCATAACCGAAGTCGTTTTCAACTCTGCATAATTCCAAATTACGTTTTTTAAATGCAAGCGTACTGCATTTTCATGCCAGTGTTTTCCGATCATTTTTCTTGGATACTGAACCAAAGATCTGCAACTTCTGCTAAACTTGCTAGGCACCTATCAAACCGCAGTTATATTTTTCGTTATGGTTTTAGTGTATCCTTTGTGGTTCAGCATTTGAAGGCCTTAAATTAGGTTGCCTTTCAAACGATTGTTCGATTTTGATCACCTTCTTCATGTTAGCGATTTTATTATCCATAACTAGCTTCATTTGTCATTTATCACGTAGCACGATTTTTTATTTACCTCGACAGTTTTGCAAGTGACCGTTAAGATGAAATAGTAATTTTAGTATAAACTGTCTGTTGAAATCTGATTACGTGGAAGTGGAATACGCACTTCGCGATATGACCCGGCAAAGATAGTACTTGGTTGAATGTAGCGGGACTGTTTACTACTAGCAGATGAAGTGAAGTAAGTAGAACGGGACATGATCTGAACCTATGCCATCATAACTAAGCTTTCACGGTAATCGGTATACATTGGTGAAATGATCACACATCGCCCTAGATTAGCATCAGGTCTTCGTAGTTCAACAAACAGATGTTTTTCACTTTGCGAATTTATGCAACCTATTAAAGAAGATTGTAACAAAACGTCCTGTTCTTCCTATCGTTGACAAGACGCATTATAGAAACGTTAAACGCGTTATTTTTTTTCGAATTAGGTTAGAGATGACCGTAAACTTTTCACACTAGTTCGCGCGTTTCCGAACCAGCAAATCGTTTTCTACTTCATTCCGATCTATGTATTATTGTCGCATATCGTACGCTTGTGAGCGACTTAAAGAGGAACGACGACTGCAGGTTGAAACACAGTCGCACATCATTACGTCTTCCGAACATCAAACATCAAACCCTCGTCGCTTTCCGACTGATTTGCGATACACAGCCTAATGAACGTGGAGAAAATCTTTGTCCTGCAAGTGGTACGGATCAGGTACGATCTGCTTTTTTTGGACAGGGCCATACAGCGCTAGTCGCTGAGTGACACCGGTCGTCATTTGCGAACTGTCAATGAACCAGTCCTCCACCAAGTATGTGGTTACGACGACCACACGAGCCGGTATTCTACATAAAACATATGTGACCCCGCGCACTCAAAGGTGACTAAGCTTACGGCGCATCAGAAGACGAATCCAACACACTAAAACAACTGAAAACAGGCCCTGGACCAGACCACAAACAAGAAGCTATATACTTTATCGAAGTGGTCCCGCTCAATCAACATCCCATATCAGCATGCACCACCACAGTTATCAACACCGTTATTAGTCTATATCGCACACCAATCCCCCATTATAATTAGTCCCAGTTAGGTTTTCGATAGTTGCATGCAGCCCCACGACCGTACATGCTTCAGTAGACTAACAAAGAACAGTTGCGTTTAAGCGGATCAGTTGTAAGTGTTGAGGTAAGCAACACAAAACGTTAACGATTCTCCACGAAGAACGCGAAGGCAACTGGCAAACCTTGAGATATCTTGAGCAAGAGTGCGCAAACTGCGTTCCATCAGTTAGTATAGCAAAATCAATATACTCCATTTATACTAAGGAAAGATGGCAGCAAGAGAGCAAGGCCACAGCTTACGCCAGTGGCAAATTCATGTTGTTCGTAACAGCGGCACGGTAATGCCATATTATGTTTAAGGACGGCGATAGTAAGTCGGTGCGACTTAGAACTGGCAATAGTTGAGAGCCAAACTTCATGAAGCGAATGTTCATGGCCAAGCTGACGGTGTAAACCTAAGTCAGCCCTGAATGGTTAATCTCAAAGTTTTGAGTTCGTGTGAGACCATGTGGAAGTTAAATAAAATAGTGGCTAGATTCCTAGGTACGACTATTGAGTATCGAGTGGAGGAGCGTAAATCACCTGAGTGATTGTCAACGACTTCACAAACGTTACGTCGAAACTTGACATTAGGTAGTAAATCATGTGGAATGCGGTGTTTGCGTCATCTTTATATCCAGTGTCTTCTTGGGATATAATGCGCATAGTCGTATAGGTATCGTTTGGCTAACCGATAAGCTACTTCAAGATTATTGATTCTTAATTTCAGATGTTAAAAGATTTGATCAGTTTACACGATTTAGCGGGGAGCTAAAACTATAATGTGGGTTGGCGCTCGAAACTAAGTCTGTGGGTTAAAACTATATGATTGTGGTACAAACTTCGTTACCTCAATAACTATGAATTTTACAGGGTTGCACGCGCGTTCATTGGCTAACGTCGGGCTGCGTCCGATGCGTTCGGAATTGTTGTTTCACTCTGAAAAGTCTATTGTAACTGTGAATAAAGTGTGCAGCATCACTGCCATCCAGCAGAGATGCACACGAAGTCTACTAACCTTCTCCATTCACTTAGGTGTAAAAATTAGATGCATTCTACCCGAATGTGTATGTGTACCGGCCTTCGTTTTTGACCATTGTGCTGGAAATGATAAAATCAGATACAGTGCACTATATTTTTCTTAACACCAAACTGGCTTATTTTTATTTATACGAATTCTAGTAAGTCCATTTGGTAATTTAAATCACTTCCCATCTTAAACCTTGAACGCATGTGCAGGAACCTCATTGTGGTATACGACCATAAAATACTAGCATTGTGTGCGGTAATGAGGAGTAAATCATCTGCAGATTGGGGAAAATGAAGCGAACTGATTGGCTTATTTGAAATGTCGGCCTAATGCAGTTGAATGCAGTATCTCTGAGAGCGACATATGGGCTAAGGGTAGTATGTTTGTTGCAAAAGAACAGTCGTCTTGTATTTCGTACTTTTTAATAGTGTTAGTATTTTCCAAGTTAGCCAACTTCTGCATAGCCATTTGTGTTGTCACTGAATTCATACTCAAACGTGAAGTTTTGTTTAGATCTATTGTTATCGAAATATGCTATATGTATTTAGAAAAATATTTCCATACGTATTCGCTGGTCGGATTCAGTCCTTCGTGCTTAGTAACCTGTGGCGAGTACTCCGGCAGCGAGTTCGCTCTAACTGGTAACCTAATGCCACTGGCTACCTCGCGTACCGAAAGTATATTTTCAATCCAAGATATACTGCTTCAATACCGTATTCTATTCGTGTACCAGAGACACTTCGATTCGTGCAATTGACGATGCTAAAAATTGTCATCTGCGATTACCTCAAAATTCTTGTTGCAGTGCATGACATTGGCAAGAATTTTAAAAATTGTAACAGTTTAGCCAATGCGTGTTGGCTACACACCAGTGCAATGTTTTTCACTAATAAAGTTGAATATATTTGAGTGGAACATTATTTACGGAAACACAATGAGCAGAAAGATAACTAACACGTTATTCATTTCTAGCTAGACGGGCTTGTCAACTTTGAAAGAAAAAGAGTTCAGGCAAGCCATTATGATGTTTACAAAATTGCTATCGCGCTGGTTGAAATCCGAATAAAGCCATTCCTTCTCGATTGAGTTCAACCATTGTCAGTGGAGGCAACAATCTGTGACGCCCGTGATAGTTGTAAATCTAGACTGGTTGATATATTACGGTATTCCAGTTAATTACTACTGCATATTCATTGGGACGCACGGAAACATCGAAAGACGAAAAACACCAAGAAGAGAAAAGCGGTACTTCCTGTAGACAACGGAGTTGAAGCGGCACGCATATATCGCACAGATTACGCCATGAAAATATGACCTTGGTTAGATAATCAGCACATCAATCAAACGAATACTCACCAAAGCGAGCTAATTTGGAAGAGAAGAGTACACTGTTTTAGAATCCTAGACGTTTCGAGTTGGAACCTTTGATCATAATACTTACCTCAGTTGACGCGTAAGATATATCTCGCTACACGAATGTACGGTAGTTCTAAACAAGGCAGTCACCTGTTTGAAACTGTTCTAAAACGATTTACTCACGTTGTCACTTGTTCTACTGCCCGCTAATATTGGTTAATCCATACGATTTTGTCCGCAGATAGAATTTGCAATTTTCCGAAATCATCTAGTGCATCAATGACAAATACGAGATGGTGTCATATCTCGCTGTTTACTCTTCGTTTACGAATGTTCTAGTATTTTATTGGTTAATTTGGAATTTGGAATCCATCTACAGTAACTGATCTACTTGGTTCTCACGTGCATCGTGCAACTTATACTTGACAGAGCTTATTGTAAGCAAGGGTGAGAAATCTCCGTGGGTAAACAATAGCATTAGCGACCATAATCGGTGGCTAGTTAGGGCGGCGGTTGCTAAACGAAATATAGCAGCGTGTGCTTCATAGAAGTTGACTGCGCACTACATCACTGTTATAGCGTCTTATTGTAATAGAGCCATAGACGATATCAATCTCCAGTATTGCTTATTTGGTCATATGCAAAGCATTGTTATATGGACCACCATGTTAGCTCATTCTCGATGCTCGCTATAACGAATTTATGAATGTGACAACAACTAACTTTCATGCACAAATATGGCTGTTCTTTTGATAAAAGGTCCGGTTTTCAGAAAGTTGTCATAGGTAGTATCGAATGAGGTGTACAGAAACGTGATGAGAATTTTCTGGATCTTACTTTTCGACTCTACCGGGTTGTAAAACAATAGAAGAAACAGCGTTTGTACTTATACCTGTGGAAATCTTAAGCACCCGGAAGAATGGAGCTGTGGAAAATGAGTATATTTTTCAACGGGATTCACAGTTGTACTAATGACATAACATGTTCAGCAATGTGAAACAAACAATAAGATTGTATCGTCTAAGTAATTTAGTTTCTCATATCTTGTAGTTCAACTGTTAGCAAACAACTTGCTTGACTAAACAGTTATTTTACTCACGAAACCGCAATGACAGCGCATACTTAGAGTGTTCATCAAAATCAGCGAATTTTGATACCTACAAACTTTGCTAATACATTTAGACACGATCGAAATACGATGAATTACAGTGTTCTCATCCGGACACGATTTGTTTCAATACAAGCAATGCACAACGTTGCCTAACAGCCACATGTGTTTGAAATGTATTTAATGTAATCAATGTTTTGTTTCCCATTTACGCTTGTGCGATTTTGTTTGTAAAATTACACCGGCGAAACGTGCTGAACCGATTAACTCCAAGAAGTTGGCCTACTAAAATAAAGGGTTATTAATCACCCATTTAAACCGGATGTGATGCTTTATATTGATTACTATCAGACTTTCGCTTCTTCGGGACCGAATTAACCCGTGTTTCTCGCTCTACCGGCAATGGTCGAATTACAGCCGTGCGTTTTACGTGATAAAGTTCTTACATACTAAACTACCCACCTAATAAACAGCATTTTCGGACGAGAGACTAATAAGCAGTTGAACAGTCTTCGATATGGTGTATTTAGTTTCAGCTAAAATTATACTGGATGGCCATTTCCACACAAACGTCTAACACTGATCCATAGATAATCGACATCGTTGCAGGCTTTGTTGCTGTTTATTTAAGTAAGAAAAGAGAAAAGGTGAATTGCTTTGTTGATTCCTGAATTTCTTTTCTATGTGTCTTTTCCGAAAAACCGGCGTCAACTTCTTGTCTGGTGTAATTCGCGCTGGCAAAATCACAGTGTACAACTTTTAGATCTATATTCCATTAAAATTGCGCCCTTATTCTCAGTCTTTGTTTTTTCGGGTTTGCGGATAAACAGTTTAATATTGTCTGACCTAAAGATATCGCTCATCTGATAATTTTTCGTTCTGGACTTCGGAAGATTTAATCAGCCCATAAGAGAAGATACAGAGAGATATGCTTGTTCTGCAAGTAGAGCATGAGAAAAGGTAGTATTTATTTGGTAAATGAAACACCCATCTCTCTTGATTGGTCAGTTACTTTCTATCTAAATCATAATATTCCGTCAATTAGCTAAGCAGCGGAACTGATACATCACTGGAGGTTTATCGTTCACGTCTATAAAGTCAGCTCGTCTGTGGGACGAATTGGAGAACCAGTTTTATTCACCGTGTCAACCCGAACTTTGGTTTGTTTGGCGTTCTGCACTGGTGTAGGACTCCCAACACTAGGTCACGACATACGTTATGGAAATGTTCATAGCTGTATAAGTCGATGTGACCGAAGTAATTTTGATATGAATCAGCTACCACTGAGGTGCGGTTATCTATGAAAGAGATGCTGCACTATATTAGTATTTCACTCGATTTTTCCCGGCGGGTAAACCAAAAATTACGTTTAACAGTATTGTGCAATAAACAGTGGGCGTTTGAATAGCCTGCCATTCTACAGGACGATAAAGAAAGACAACTGTACATTTTTTTCTAGTAAATTCTTCAAGATCGATTCATTAGTGATCGTTAGGCATTTCATATGAAATAAAATGAAACAGGGACAGAAAAACTGAATTCTCCAGAGAATACTTGTATGTGATGAATGGACAAAATTGCCAGGTTATGAAGGATTAAAAATGCAATTATACAGCAGCGTTAAAAGAGAAGCTTGTGTGAGAGGAAAGAAAGACGGCAGAGGAAGATCAGCAATATTTTCTCACTGATTCGATTAAAACCAGCAATTGAGGATAACAATCTCACGAAACGAAATTTCCTGACAAGACAGGTTGAACCAATATTGCTGGGCAATGAAACACGTAACAGAGTCGTGGCGTAGATATAGAAATATACGTGCACGCCGTGTTCACACATAGAACGTTTAAACACGTTAACGTCACGTATATGCGCACAGTCAGTCTAACAGTGTTTCAATGTAGACAACAGGAATGCAGCTTCCAAACAGCTAACAACTTTATGCTTTACAATGCATCACCTAATTTTGTTCACGAACAGCTCCATCAGTTATTATGTACGCTTCAAAAATGTTGACTGATAGTAGCTTTAAGTGACTCGAAAACATTCATTTATTTTTCCACTGCTGTTTAATTAACAAGGAACAGTACAGGCTAGGCAACTAAATTTCGAACCAATAAGTAGGATAATCCTCCCTGCGACGTACTTACTAATACAAAAGATGGATATAATTTTAAGTTTTAGTTGATGCAGCCCAGCTGCTATTTCTGTTAACAATCTAGACAGAGGTATTCGTATATACTTGGCATTTGGTAGTACGTATAACAAACGTTCGGTTTAATATAGCTCTATAATAGATGCACGTTGTGCTACCTGATGACAGACGTCCGAGTGGAAAGATAAACCTCTATAACCCATATAAAGTATCACACAACCAGCAAAGCGCTTTTGAGCAAACGTTAGACAGTTTTCACATACGCGTAAAACAGATTTGAAATAGGATGTCTACTTAGCTCATTACTAGCAAGTATTGGCATAAGAAGGCTGAAGAGTCAACAGCTAAACTGTGCCACTGAAAACGTGTGTTTCTATAAACGATAGATAGATATGTTTGCTCTGTTGAACTCGGACCAGAATTTAACTGATGTGTACGCAAACTCAACGAGGCAAACTGTCTTATCATATCTACTTCTGAAACAAAATCGGACACGTTCTATTTTCTAGATGTAAGTCTGAAAAGACAAGTTAATAGAACTCTTGAGCGCTCATTTCATTGCCAAGCAATGTGAATTAGGCAGGACACATAGTTCAGTAGTTTTGTGTCACTCAAACAAAAACATAATTTCATTCAACTTAGTAAGAAAAATATGATCTACAGGGACAATAGATCAAGAATTAAAGACAACTGCTACTCTACTGTAAGTAAACGGTGGTCCCGACCGCCTCATAGCCTGGAACATGGACACTGTCAAGTCACGTGATCTGGTTACCAAGGCGAAAGAGAAAGTCATCTTCATTCGTCTACCATTCAATAATGATATCGTAATATAAAGACTCGTTCATCAACTGTACCAGACTACTAGACGTACCTTACCGCAGCTGATTCACCACTTCCCCGCTAATTAGCCTGAGTATCAAAAGCAAGTTGATTCTGTTCGCTAAACTTATGTATCTATATTTTTTATCTCCTCTCGTTGTACAGCGGAATATATAGGTCGAATGTCCAGCTGTATGTTCATGCAAATCAAAGAATACCATCTCGTATGGATCAGGGCTGGTTTGACTAAAGCTGTTAACAGGGAATTATTTGCACATCTTGGCGACAGATCATTGCGTTGATCTAGAACAGACTTTTCGTTCAGTTTACAACATACCGGACAACCACTCAAACAAGTCAGAAACGAAAGCTAATCACCATAAAATCGACTTTTATTCGACTACGTAATCCGACAGTTTCTTCTCAAAGAAGCTGGTACAAACCCTGCAATTGCCGTAGCAAAACATCACATCAAAAATGTTACCTTTGAATTCTGTGACTTAATTTTGAGCATATGTCTAAAGCACACATTCTTTGTATATCGCATGTTTGCAGTTATACAGTATATTGTACGAACCCAAGTTTTTCAAACTCACTGCGCTGCTCTGATGAAGACTTATTGTGAACAATTGTTCGTCACGGTTTTTCTATACAACAGAAGAATGATTAAGGTGACAAAACAAACCCAAGTCTGATCTATCAATTATTATATTTCGTGTATTCAGAATTGTAAGTGATATCGACCACATGGTGAGTTACGATTAAAACAACTGGTGAAATACCCGTCATGTGATCCGTTCCACGTAGTGATGATTAGTAAAGATCGGAATATAGTTTTGCTGGTTATTAAGAATATCAGCAATGATGGACAATCAGGTGTAAGTAGCAATAATTCGAAAACCGTTGATATTGAGATAGTGGTAATCAAAATAAATGAAATCTCCAAGAAATATGTTTGAAATGAAAAGTGAATATATAACAACTGCTGTGGGGCAAGTTTGCTGGAATATTCTTGAATTCAAGTCAGTGTAATTAGAAATGAAATTACACTCAACAGTGAAGGTGTGTTATATGTTATCCACTTATTCTCTTACCAGTAATAGGTATTTGAGTTTCAATACTTTTCAATAATTGAGTTCATCTATCAAACCAAACGCTCTCCTGAAAATCTTTTGGAAACCTTGTTTTGTTTGAGGTTACGAAATGCCAGAAGAATCAGTCGGCCGTATAAGTCCCACCAACGTCTGTCCGTACAAAGCATACTCATCGAATGCACCCATCATTTAGTTCATAGCAGTAAAGTCAGATTACCAAAAAACAGGAAGCAATATGGAATGTTTTACTATTGGGATTGACCATAGAACACCAAAAACGGTTGAACCGCGCATATTACAAATAATTCATTTACCAAAGCTTCACAAGTCGGAAATACTAATGCGATTATTCAGCTATTACCTTATACGACTGACTGAAGGCTTGCCTACCGATGTTGGGCAATTGTGTTTATTTGTCACCCTGGTTTACTTCACGCATGTGCTCTTGAAGAAACTCCCCGAGTTCTTTCATGCTTTTGTCTCAAGGACGAACACAAACAGAGCTGCTCAAGTTTATAAGTGTATCATACGCGAAACAAAGTTTAATTGCGAGAAAATTAGCGTAATCTTGTTGCAAAAACGACGGTCAAACGTTTATTAATCCCCACCACGGCTGACAAAGCAGTGATTACCGCTGAAAGAAAAAGGATCGAAACAAAACAGACCAAGGTTCACCATACAAGTGCTCCTTGGATGCTACTCCTCTGACCAACACCAGTTCCCGTGCTACTTGTTCAACCGGAAGTGGATCGCTGCAGGGTTCGCTGAACTTCGTGTTATATATTTTTTGACGCATGCTATACAAACCTATTTACAGTCCGGCCATCCATTGGTTCTGAAAAGTCGCTCTTCGTGCTTAGAAGCGTGAATAAATATATTTGTTTATAGTGGTTAACTATCTTTCCTCATTTCGTAGCAGTGCACTAACTAAGATTACTGTTCGCTGTTGTCTGCATCGAATATAACCTCAAACGTTCAGGCTGGTGAATATCGTCCACGAATTATTTGACAAATATTCATACTACTTTCAACCGCGAGGCGAATATTAACATTGCTACCGGTGGTTGTGTAGTTTTATTAGGGTTGCGCGTACATAGTATATTTTCCCGTCATCATTATTAACTTCCGTGATAAGTCTGTTTTTTCGGCCACTGCTATAAATATCTTTAGTATAACGTTCCGTCTTATTTGCATTCTGATTGTTACCACTGTATGTAAACTGTAGCTGACGAAAATCGGTATAATTTCATCTGCGTCGAGTTTCCATATTGTTCCCACCAAATATATCCAGTGTACTTACTTTACGGCTCATTGCGAGGCAGAGACCTATCCTACACTATCTGGGGGAAAACACAGTTCACAGGTGGATTCGAGCAGCCATCAGAAGAAGCAAACTGATAGGTGGCAACCAGTTTCAACATGTTCCTAGCGCAATATATGTCTACTGCAATTTCAATAACATTTTCTCCATTTTTGCTTAGCCAGTACGCACATGAAACGGGTTGCA
Organism: Paragonimus skrjabini miyazakii; assembly: GCA_014338405.1. NCBI lineage: Eukaryota > Metazoa > Platyhelminthes > Trematoda > Plagiorchiida > Troglotrematidae > Paragonimus > Paragonimus skrjabini miyazakii. The sequence goes on along the minus strand of JTDE01000192.1, from coordinate 152,652 downwards.
AGCGCCGCGGTTTGGGTTTATCTTTTAAGAATTATAAAAACTTACCGGCATATTTTGAAATAACTCATGTATACCTTTATAATGCATTCAGTGTGTGGTTTATTATATACACAATCTCTACAACCTGCTGGACAAAATGAGTACACATGGCACAATAAACATATATGTCGGAAATGTTAAGAGGTCAGTAACTGTTCAATTTTAACCAGAAATTCATATTAAGTATGCAAATATCTTGACTTGATTTTCAACTGGCTTACTATGAATACTAAGCAAACGCTCGTTTGATATTCAAATGTAACACTTATTGAAAAAGGAAGCGATAGTTGTCGCATTCACAAAGGTTACAGATAAGTTCATGAGTTGTTACAGAGGAGAGTGAAATCTTCGCTTATGATTTCCGGTTTCTGTGTTAGCCGGTCAAATTGTGTTGGTCGGTCTATGTGTGTTAATAAAGTATGGATAAGGGTAAATGAATGTAGTCTTCAATGAAGCTGTTGGCTGCATTCAGGTGAGCGACGAACATTGAATCATACCGAAAGAACATTTGGTCATGAACTCGCACTTAATAGTCTATGGCAGTCAGCTTGAATAACAGTTAGGAAACTCATATTATAAGTTATCTCTTAAATATATGCTGGTGCAGTGATATGTTGAACTTCCTGAGTGATTCAGCCATGATTGCAAAATTGAGTAACGCGTTTCATTGGGAACAGATCCCAACTGTGAAACAGTTCTGTCTGCAAATGGCTTTTTGTCCCTATTTTAGCGGGTGACCAACTAACTGTTCATCCTCGTTCAATTAGAGGTGAAAGGTTCCGCAATTTTTTCTAGAAGTTTCAGGATTAATTCTGCTTTGTTAGCCAAGGCAACACAAGCTGTATACGGACTCACACTACCTTCCGCTTAGGTTGCATGCTGAAACGAGCGGCTATGTATTGCGAAGGTGGCATTCAGCACAAATTCTGTGATCAGTGTGTATGACTTTACGTTTGTTGATATTGTACGTTAAGTTGTTTGTCATGGTTTAACCAGTTCAAATTATTACTCGAGAGTATTACATCTTCCGGACACTGCAGAGTTTTGTGTGATCAGCGCAGAGCAACGTCGATGATCTGAAAATCTTGAATAGTCAAAAAACGGGAAGAGTGAACGAACGCATGAGTGATTTCAAGATAAACGTTTGTGAAACAAAGCCGTTGGCAAGAAATCACTTTGACATTTGTCCGTTTCTGTCGACGTTGAACCAGCGCTCAGTCACACAGTCCTCAGGCCGCGTGAGTAAACTACCATTAAGTACACAGCCGTTGAGTTCACATAACAAGATGAAATGATCAACCTTGACAAATGCTCCGGAATACTCGTAATAGAACGCATCCGTCAGCTGCTTCGACCAAACATCACGAGTGAACCTTAGATCGGTGAGGCATGAGTATTCTGCATGAAAGCCATTTTGCTACTTAGTTATGAGTTGGATGTCTTTACTTATGTTTCAGAGATAGTCAATTAGCGAGCTCTTAAGTGATTTAAGGACCACCGAATGCAACGCTATTTGGTAACAGCTTATTTGTTCATCTCTACATCCATTATTAAAGATAGATGTGAGTATAACCTGTTCCCAGGTTTTCTGTAAATGTCCAACTAACAAAGAACGATTAGGAACTAACGGAAAAGTTTCTGCTATTTCGGGGGTGCAGGTTCTCAGAACAACAGATGCAGCGCTTGTGATCTGTGGTTAGCTGTGATCCAATGAAAAAGAAACGCCAAGTACCGCAGTATATGAAAATGGCGTTGCTGTCGATTTAAACTAAACAACGTTAATACAGTTAACAAATCTTAAGCGTGAGAGACGGTCTCCTCAGTACCTGCGTGTTGTAGGAACTAGTGTTACAAAGCGAGCCGCTTATTCTGATGTAGGTAAGAGAATGACACATTGCATTTTCGGTTCGACTTTGAATGAGCTTTCAGAATTATGACTGAGTTTAACACCTTCTGGAATTATTAATTTATCCAGTGGTTTTCTTAAAGTTTAAAGCTACAAAGTTTACACAGTATGCACGGGCAAGAACTGAACATTCTCGTAAAGGATCGCGTGTGTTTGGATACCGCGTATTAAAGTAGGATAAACATACCGACTAAGTTCGATTACGTATAAAACTACGATCGATTATTGACAAGCTCAAATTTAAGGTTATGCTAAATGGATAAATGCTAACCAACGCAGATTTGGTTTTAAAACAACACTCAAATTCTGTCCAACTCACGATGATGACCTATTTCTGAAGTAGTGACTAGCTAACATAGAGTAACTGTATATCCAGGCAACCAGTAATTCAGAGTTCTCATGATCCTTGTCAACAAATAATTGGTAAACGTTAATTCCTAACATTCAGCAAGGACTAAAAAATCTGAAGTAGTCAATCAGTTATCCATTGAACGCCGCATGACTACGCAGTTGACAAATTCCACTATCTGGAGTAAACTTGTGGACACTTCAGTACGTCAGTGTCTTGTGCTAAAAGGCGAGTTTCAACTTGACTTTTTTAACGTTGAAATGCTGAGGATGTTCGACTGAAAATAAGGTTCGTTTTAGGTTTTGTGAGGTTAATAAGTAGATCTACAGTTATGGTTCCGATAAAAGAAACTTATCTCACTTGAAAATCTTTCCTGTCTACAAAATATTGAAACCTGCAGGCTCCACGTCTGCAGATGAACGAACTCAAGGTGAGACTGGTCATTCGATTAACCGTTGTAAATTTGTTCACAAAAGGCCACTGTTGTGTCATAACTTCTTCGATAGTCACAATGTAGGTTGATTAAAAACAATATCAAAAAGTATTTAATGTAATGGTAAAATCCCCCGCAGATATAATTTTCATCAATAACTTCTGATATCACTCCAAAATTTAGATCCCATCAAACGACCCATGCAATTACAAAGCGAAACGTATTTTCTGTTTTAATAACCAAGTAAACATACATAAATTCGTCGACTCAATCAAATGAATAAATTTTACTGCAGCATAATTAATAGCTGCATGAAGAGTTATCAGACTGTCATCTCTCATGCTGCTTCCAGCAAGGGTAACCGTACTATTGTTTGTTGGTAGGAATCCCAGTGACCCGTGGCTATCATAGTCAGCCAAAATCACGCGTTTGACGTGAGGTTAACCCAGAATTCCGATAGAATTTCCGGACGGTCACAAAATAGGCATCAGTAGCTTGACCTAACGGACTAATAGGAATCTGAGTCGGTTACCTTGGTAACCTTATTCCCATGTTTCCTTCTGCAGTTAACATAAAGACCCACATTTCACAAACAGGTGAATTAATCAATCTGATCATATAATTATATCCAACCTTCCTTCAGAAGTAAATCCTGGCATGTGCGCGAGATCATCTGCTTGTATAGAATTGGACGATGTCAGCCATAACTAATTCATACTTTAGTATGACGCCATGTGGTAAACGTTGTTTGATCAATATTGTATACAGGATAGATTGAATGTTCATTACCTAAACGATTACACTACAACTAAACCTTAGAAATGTTTCTCCTAATCCATCTGATTATAATTACGAACATTCAAATTTCATACCTTTGAGTGTTAACACATTAAACACGCGACAGTACCACGAACTGAAGACAGCCTTGTATGAATATTCTTTGCGTCTGGTCTAGATGTGTGACAAAATATGGTGCTGTGTTACACTGGAATAGAATTGATTGTGTTCGCAGGCCAGTGAACTGAGAACGATTGGAACAGTAGCAATATATTTTAGATAAAAATAAAAATTAATTCTGTTTATTCATCACCCCTAACAAATGTCGAATAAGTGTAGCTGACAGGTTTCGAGCGACGGGTCTGAGCCACCTTCCACTTATTTTGCTACTCGTAAAGCAATCGAGTTAGGCCGTGGAAGCTAAAATACTGTCTTGAACGTCGTTTAGGTTTATTTAAGAAAAACCAGACAAGAAGGAGAAACGTTACACCTTGAACTGAGGTTATCTTCATGGGAAACGATATGACATTGAATTCTTCAAACCCGAGCAGTTTATTGGCTTTTCCGTTTTGGAAACTTCTCCTAGGAAAACCTTTGTCGAAAAAAACTTTGGATAACGCTAGCTAACGTAATTAGCAGTGAATAGCATAAACTGCACAGATCCTTGATGCAACCTGAACGTCTGGTTTAAAGACTCATTATATTGAAAGTTTTGAATGGTAAAGCCAAAGCCTTCCTCAGTTTCGTAAAGATTGTGATAACTGTGCTGGATAATCATATGCTAATTAATGCCTACTGGTCCGAGTTAATTCTGTTTCGTGCAGGAAACCACGATACGTCATTTCCAAAAGAGTGGAATGATTCGTTTCAAATTTGTACATTTTCGACGCAGCTACGTCATATGTGACCCAGTACATCGATAAACATAACACCGCTAAGTGACAACCATACAACCATACACAGCCTAGAGGAAAACACCATGGTTGATGAGCAACCAAACGGATAATGTGGTAATTTATAAACCCTGGCATACCTCACTGAAACACTGTAGAAATCAGTAGACCAGCATGTTTACTGAGAGGATGATATTAACTTGTCAAGAATGTGTAAAGTGCGTATGCTTAACTAATACCTTGATGTCTGATTCAGCGTGAATGAGCGTTATACTAGCACTCTGAAGTAGTATGGAAACCAGGTATTAATTTATCTTCCGTTAGTGACAACGGGAGGACCATATTGATTGTTCAATATTGTATTAAACCATTTTGTGGTCAACTATGTGTATACGGAGAACTTCATAGATTTCGGTCTCATATAAAACGTTGAACGTGTTGTGTAGATCTAACTATTCTATAACCAAAGGCGGACTGATTATGCTTTTGTGAAAATGGTCGTGATAATCTAAAAATCAATAATCCAGACTGCTCTTTTGTAATCTACACGTTGTTCAGGCAGCAAGGTTAATAAACTTCAAAAGAATTGTCATCACACTGATAGTGTATGACAGGAAGTAGCGAACGGAAATAAGTCAAGTTGTATTTAAATGTATTCGAAATCAGTGTATATACTAGTAGTTACATCGCATCTAATTTGTGACAACTCGCGTACACAAATGTGTTCAGTACATTAAAATGGTTTATACAGATTATTGTAATTTGTGAACTTGTACTTTCCAGATCAAATTACATTCATTTCGAAGTCGGTCGAATTTGGTAGCGACTATTCTACTTGCGTCGCCAGAGTTGTAAATTTTACGCTCAATGTGTGGAAGTATCAGAAGATGCACTGACAGCTCGCAGGCAATGTTGTGCGCCGCCCTCAGGAAACTCCTGAACTTTGTGATGTCCAAAATATGTGGACAATTTACGAGTCGACAACGGGTGTTCAAAATAGCTGTCCAGAGAAAACTGAATATTGTTCAGAGATAAGTCAAGCCATTAAACAGTCGCTGCAAAGTATGTTGACGAAATTAAGCTATTCATATCTGTAACTGAAAGAGAGCTATAATTTACAGCCTGTTTTCGACATTTGCGCTTATACCGAAAAACAGATAAATGATATTACACTTGAAGCAAAATCTGTGAGACGTTGCCTTCTGAAGGCAATCACATCGTATTTGGCTCAATAAGGCACTTAAACCTGGAAAGCAAAAAAATGTATGTCGTCATCGTGAAAAACGGGTTCTGAATTCACTGGCTGAGTTCACATACGGGGTAACCTAAGATTTATGGGCCTCAGGCAAAATCTTCAACCCAGATGATCTGCCGGAATTGGGCCAGTTTTCACTGTTCCACTGATATCTGGGATGATACCTAATTATCACACCCAAAGCCAACTACCGATAACTATCTTCCTGTTGAATAGAAATGAACTCCTAATCGACTGCTTGTTGGAAGTAGACTATGGTATGAGCAGGTAATTATAGAGATAAACTGCTTCACATGTAGTGTCTGAACTCAGGGAAAAGGACTACTGGTGGGCTGAAGTATCCACTCGATTGAAAACGCCCGGAAAATAAGTTTCCCAGCCACCGACGTGCTCATCCATACAGTCACCAAACGGGAATATCTGACGCAAGGTCGCAGCAATGTTTTGGGGTCAATACGATTACATATCAATAGCATCACTCACGTTTTATTTACTCACTCCTACTCAATTTTTAGTATATCTACAGACATGCTAACACGTTTTCTGCCTGACTAACACAGACATAGGAATGCATAAACAGATATCACCTGATCCGTTGTAACAAATATTTGGCTCATTCATTTAAACCGGACCCCACAGAAGTGAATATCAGAGCTTATACGGTGCATGAAACTACTTGTGTATAGTGAATGAATCCTGCGTTATCGAAGTAGCATGGGGGAAGCACACAATCTTTACGATATACAAGATAAATCATACTTTGACCTTTCCACATTTATGTTATGAGAATCGAAAGTTTATACTTTGTTCTTGGTTCTTACATGGGGGCTATCAGTCTAACAGTAACAAGTTCACGCTGATGTTAACTTCACCAAATGATTACCATATTTGTGAGGGATTTGTGCCAGATGTAAAGAAACACGTGAACTACCGGTAACGTATCGGTCTCTCTGAGTTTTATTTATGCCAGACCAAATGAAAATAACAACTGGCTGGCGTAAACAATGTGGTAGTTAGCAAACAAAATAGTTGTGTATCACATGTGTCTGACATAAATTAATTCAGTTAGGGTTGATTAAGTTAATATTGATCTAATACAATTCAAATATCCCTCACAAGAGAACGCAGATGGCAGTTTTCTGTTAGCCTTCTGCAGTATGTTTCAAAATGAAGCATTTCTAATGGCTAATCTTAATTCATGGTAGGGCGTCTTGTGTGGCTTGTTAGTTAGTGAATTCTAATTGGTTAGACGTTAGCTTTTTTCCTGTCTTAATTAGGAATGCTGAAACATAAGTCAATCAACTTAGAAGTAAGTCTGCTAATCAATGTTTCAGATCCACATAGTCAATCCGTAATTCAAACTCTTACAATCTTGTTAGTACTTGCAAAAATATTCTGCTTTTCAAGTCTATCTACCTGTCTACCATGGTCAATTCAGCATTAATTCAAACTTGGTAAACCAAGTAGGAATCTATAATTTGCCTGAGCTTTCTTTCACCGGACGTTCAAAAAAAGCGCCAATTAAGGACGGTGTGAGTTTTTCGAGTATTCTGAAAACTGACCTTGTAGTTCCTTCAATTTTAAGTGAAGTTCATAAAAACTAATTTGATGTTCTGCCTTTTGGGCGGTTTGCTTTATAAAGTATTGGTACAAGAACATGCTCAGTTATTTTTAGTGAATTGACAAAGTGAAAATAACATGCATCTTCATATGATATGTTATACCCGTGTGAATAACTATGCAGGTGCAAAGAAATTATTCCAGTAGTGCTGTATATCTTTTAGATGTTATCCATGGTGTTCACATTGTGCTACACGAGCTTCTTTCCGCTACCACGCGGACTGCCGTATACAAATGCTAATTAGGCCACCACTTATGAGATTCCAGTAAAATGCCATCCTGCAGCTTCACAATGTAGTACACCACACAATGAATGAATGAGCCATGTAAGTCAACCGGCCATAGCAAATGAATTATTGTCCTAGTGGGAAAATTTGTTATGCATTACTACGCCGAAATTCACAGTGATATTGCTGGCATTGCCTGCAGGCACTATCTTTATTAACGGCTGTCTCCATAGGGAACACTGTCCTTTCAGTTTGGATGTAAAGTTCAACAATGTATGTAAATGAATGGCGCAGATGTTCGGTTGTTCTTCTGGTTGCACTTTGCTAGAAAATCCGTAATATTTTGCCTAGCAGAGAAATAAACAGTTATAAGATGTTATTCATCCAACTGAAATTCACAACAAATTCATCGTGAATTACTTTGATTCGGAAAGGCAACATGTTTATCAAAAGTAATATTCCAAACAAACGTTTGTTTTGTATATGTTATATTATACGCCTCGAAATCTAGTGACAAATACGGGCATTATCTGATATGTGTCACTGGCTACAAAAAATATAACCCAACCAATCTACGATGTATACTTTAGCTCAAGCTGGCTTGTGAAAAATTCAATTTAGGAATTAAAAGCCGACGCGCATATAGAGAGTACTTATGTGATTTTCGAATGATGGCGTTGGTGGATTCCAGCGTGAACTGTTCGAGAAATACTGCCGGGGCAGTCGATCCCCTGAACCATTTGGTGGATTCCATATGAGACAACGGGACGGGTGGGTAATCGGGTCAAAATGTGAAGTTTCCGAGGCCCTGGCGTGGCTTCGTAGCTCAGCTGGTAAAGAGCTTGCCGCGTTGAGGCATGGCAGTTCTGTCGCTAGTTTGAATCTAACCGAAGCCTTGATTTTTCACAGTTGGGTCTCATCTAGACTGGTGATGAACCGGACTAGTCACAGCCTTGCCACATTTCCTGTAGACAGTGTTACTGTCCGTACCGCATGGATAGTAGATAGCTTATGTCACTTTCGTCGTTGCCTCGTCTGCGCCAGAAGTGTCCGTAGGAACTGACTAGTTAGTGTACTTGAAGCCATTTAGCCAACCAATGTATTTTTGAGAAATCAAACATATAAACTAATACTGCGTGAACAAATGAGTGTTGGCAAATGTAAAATACTTGAGAGTTGGCTTTGAAGTATTTGGAGATTAATAACTGAGGAAACAAACATACTTAAAGTTTATTGATAAAGTTTGCAAAATAATATAATGAAGTATTTCGCCATCGTAATAACCAAAACAAACAGTCCTTGTCCAGAACGCATGAGCTTATGTACTACTGTGACACACAACATTTTTAGAGTCTGGATAGTGATAGTATGCATGAGTGATAGGTCTGTAAAAATGATCGGTAATTCTCCTTGAGAGATTGGTTTAAGCATGTTATACGGATTGTGCTGCCAGTGCTCATGCGTGTTGAGTTGCTTGTCGTATTACAGTGTGACCGTCACGTATCCCGTAGAACTGTGGCCCAATTTTCAGCTCAGAGCATGTTAGGCGCTACGTGAATGAATTGCACACTAGTCTGGTGCAAGTGTACAGTTGGGATTAGTCAACTCAGGTGATTCATCTGTTACGTTATTAACATGCATACTTAGTTCTAAAAGTATAAATACAGATCAGTACCATCACTAAAGTATGATTATGTAAGGGATGTACCGTAATAAATGTGCCTGTGTCTACTGACTTGCAAACAACATCAATGAGTTATTCAGTCTAAATACCCGAGATCAAGTTTCGTCTACTGATAATATTGTTAACGTAGCTTACCTGAGCCAGAGAAGCAACAGTTTTAACTTCCACTATGGTTTGGATAAATAAATGTTGTGCCCGATGAAATAGGACATGCAAACGGATATTGTGTGTCACAACAGGTGAAAAGTTGTACTTTAGTGAAATCCACGGAATAAACCACGACATTTTACAATAAAAAGTGATCCAATCAACTTGAATTCACGTTACTTTGACAGGGTAGGTTGGCGTCAAAATTCGACTACCTTCCTATGGGAATCTTACCACTAATCTCTTCAGGCAATGTTCAGTGGATGAAAACTGTCACTTTTCTGAGCAAATGTCAAATGATTATCCCGGAGTACGTATATCTCATCCTGTGATGTTAACCACCTAATCAACAAAAGGTTGAGAAATTGTCTGTTTCATTATTATTCACATCCATTTAGTAGCCGCTTGATTGTCCCCTATCCGAATTCCATTGAACTTACATAGAACTGATGAGTAGTGGAGGGATTCTGATTTTCACATAGATTGAATATCACCCACAATTGATCGCAGCTGTCGCATTCTCATATACTTTCCAGTCGGCCCCTTTCAAAAAGAAACACTAGACCCGAGTTTCGCTTTCATTAGAGCTCATTAGTAGTGCATATCATCGCTACTGCCGAACTCTAATGAGAGTGAAACTCGGGTCTAGTGCTTCTTTTCGAAAGGGGCTGACTGGAAAGTCTCCGGGAATGCGACAGCTGCGATCATTTGTGGGTGATGTTCAATTTATATAGAACTGTTTGCTTCGATTAATCGAGTACCTGTTGCCTAGTTTGGTGTTGGGATTATTACTTCAGGCACCTTTTTAGCAAAAATGCAATCGGGCAACCATCATCTTGATTTGGCTGGTAAACGTTCGTACATCTGTTGCCCAAGCATCTGGATGTGCCTATTCCCGCTGAGACAAGCTTGCAATAATGCGGTCCAGCCAACCACAACCTGAGTTTGTACTTCGGCCCTCATGTTTGCAAGACTATCGTGGTGAACGAAATGCCGGTAACACAATGCCGGTAACAGATAAACCGCCTTTCATGTTTTCAGTTAGTTAAACTAAGATTGTCGTCATGTTGATATAGGCATCACAGACCGACCACTATTTCAGAACGTGTCAAAACACTCCCCGAAATCACGTTACAACAATCGCAAACCGGTAAGCTCGTTGTTCACTTAACGTCTGTTGTTAGATATCTCATGACAACATTCCAGTAGGCTACCACACCTAGATCGTCCAAAATCTTATTGTATGCTCAAAATTTGAGGTTACTGACCGCAGGTACAGCTATGATTATCAGAATTCACAGAAGTAACAGAGTACGACAATTTAAAAAATTATCACCAGTGCTACTCATACTGTGCGAACTCGCACACTGCTTGGAATTCCAGAGAAATAACCTGAGAATTTTCATAACACTTCCAAAAATTCCAGTGTAAGTTCAGACTTGCACGTTGCTTCTCCTACATTTGTTTGATAAGGTATCTTCGCATTAAGCTGACCCGCGCAAAACGGGTTGGAAAACATGAGCCCCACAAGTGAATAATAGATTACTTCATATTTTAATAAAGCTGTGACAAATTTAACTAGTCACATGTTACTACACAACTTCTAACGCCACCAAAACTTTCTACAAAGACAGTCTTATACTTGAAGTTTGCATTTGTTTTATACTTCAGTACACATCCCATTGGTTTGTTGAATGATCTTTTAATTCGTGCTTAAAAATTGTTGCAACCGCAAAATCTGTAACCATAAACCAAACTTCCACAACGGAACTGACGCTGTCTGAACGATCAGGTAACCTTACCCGGAAAATCCCTAGCTTCCTTAGTAAAGACGCCAACAAGGAGAAAATAGCTAGTTCTGAAATCACTGTAAGACGGTGCGATATTGACAAGTTAAAAAAGGCCCTGGGGAAAAAACGGAAGTCTCAACAATTTATAGAAAGACTTCAAACAGTGTGAATAGTTGGTTGACGTTTAGTCACCAGAATGGGTGAACATCGAACCTTTGGACCAACGTATCACAAATCAAAGTTCAGATGTGCAAAGTTTTGTTCGAATTTTGCATGCAAATAGGAATGCTACGCGTTGACCTCAGGTATAACATACGTCTGATTAAGAAAGTATGGAATGAATTCAGTAGGCAGACAAAATGGGTGTTCTAACTCTTTAGAAAATATGTATTTTGCGTTCAGTTTGGCTCATATACATGTCGAGCGAATCTCAATGGATTTGCCCGAAAATTGGGATGATGCCTGGTAAAACTCAGGTACGAATCAAACGACCCATATTATTAAACATTTTTACCGGTGGGTTTTGTTTCGCTTGTCAAATGAACAACAACTTTCATGCTTCAAGCTTTCAGCTTCCACTCATAATGCTTTCGTTAACACTGATGGTATTTGGTCTGCTTTGGTGACCTGTCTATCTAACGTTAAGCTGCGTAAAGCTGTTTCACTGTTATTATTCTAGGTATTCAAAACGCTCTCATTGGCAGGTGGTAACAGTATACATACGTTTGTAATGTTCTCCAAAATTGCCAAAATTCACTAAACTCCAGAGTATTAGAAACACTTGGTAAGGATCTGTGGGTTGTATTACTCTAAATCAACCAGACATTTTAAACGTGCTTTTCAGCCAATCACGCGTCAAGTCCCATAAACCGTTAACTTACTGGTTCCCATCCGTAGTATGGATAAGCGTAGGCAAATGCTTTTCGGGTTATAGACTGATTAAGCCCCAAGGGAGCACTCAGAATATCAATCACCTGTTAGAAGGTTTATCATTTTGTGTAAAAAGAATTAAGTGCACATTATTTACCCACTAGACAACTCACGTGGAGGTTTATTGCCGCGCTGAAGAAACATCATAGAAGCATTATCGCACAAACAAAAGTTCACATTGATCGTCTGTTTAACATCATAGATCTGTGATGGGTGACTACACACTGCATACCGGCCGTTCGATTAGTTGGGAAAATGCCCAGGTAGCAATCTGAGAGTTTAGAATACACAAGATGGTTTGGCAGCAAACACCTTTTTACATAAGAAAAAACTGGATATCGGTAGAATCGAAGTCTTTGATCTCTTGATCGCCTAGCTACCAAATTCAAAACGGTCAAGTTGGCTTATGTTGTTAGCTACATTGGAAGTTTACTTTAACTCGCTGAGACTCTCACATGGCTATATCTCACTAGCCAATTCATCAGATTGAAGGAATATCCTAGCTAGCCATTCATTAAAACATGACTTTATATTCAGGTTTTGAAATGTAACACGTAAGCTGGGTGTCGGATTGAACTGTACGGCAAACACTTACAGTCAAGCACTGTGTTCACAAGCTATCGAGGCTTAGTTTGTGTGTGTGTTGTACTGACTGCAATTCTGATAGACTCAGTCACATTCTTTCTTAGTTTGCTTAGTTCATCTTTAGCAGATAGTGGAAAACGTTTTCTTGAACATTACACAGTTATACAGAGGTTGAGGTTTTTGCGGTGGAAGTAATGCATGCAGTGAAAACACTCAAAATTTTCGTCCGGCGAGGATGAGAAAAAATGTTTGTTCCTGAAAACTTTTATGGATTGGCAGTTTTGAGTGGACTCGTTTGAAGAAGTAAAAACACAGGCTGAAGTTTAGTTCTGTTTTACCGCACGCACACATACACCGTCCGGATTAACGTATGTATAGTCTGATGGTTCTGCTTTACAAGCAGTGCAGCAGATTGCGGTAGTTAAAAGCTGCTTTAAAAGAGTCCACTATTTTTTGTCAACATAACTGCCCTTTCACGACATGAAAATTCCCAAAGTGAATTGGTTGATGAAGCACAAGTGCACCAGTCGATCATTCACATACATTGGGGAAGGAAACACAGTAATCAAATTTTGTGCGGTTGAAAATTCATACTTTATTTCATTTCAAAATTGATCTTGTCGTTTGGTGTAGACGGTAAAATAGGTTCTTTTCATGATATTGCATAGTAGGTATACCGTTTTCTACGCTGCCACCAGTTTGCCGCCTCGTGACTGAGGTTTTCATTGTACTCATTCCGTAAGTAGGAATACTACTGCCGGGCACTTCATTTCATGATGTTTTTATTGCAATTTGTTAAATATAACTGTTTAGCTCAGATTTGAAGGAGTTACAAGAGAATGTCAGCTGACTAAGATTACCCGAAATCTGGTATGTGACTGATCTGGACTGCATACACGTAGTGTTGAAAAATGCCAAGATTTCACCGATGTATATCCCGGCATCCTAGAACTTCTTTACAAGACTCTCTTAAATAATTTTAGTGGATAACGGTAGAAGTCAGTTACGTCAATTTGGAGAGGTTTATGAAAAAATGCTAGTTATCCTCTGGGTTCACAGGGTAACTGAAAAAGTTTCAGCCGATTTAACCGAGAACCACGGTTACATAGTATCCAAGCACATATCTTTTTGCTGAAATTCAAGTCAATGGTAGTTTTGATACACTGGTTCACAACCAAACAGAGTTCATTATTGAGCAACAAGTATATATGTATATGTGTATATAGTCTCATATATAGTCTCATTGCACTACACACTTGAATCTTCAACTGCATATAGTTAACCGCACGTATACATTTTTTGATAGAAACTGAGTGGAGTCATCTTGTATCGCAATCAACACTGATCAAACCTGAAACCCATCCCAATCATGAACTTGATTGCAAAAATACCATCGAACCATTTTCATAGTAATGGGGAGGCAATCCACTGAACTCATTGCCGAAGATTTACATCGTGTGAGACAGCTCATTAGTGCAACCCACATTGGTCAGTTTAACTAAGGTTCATGTATCGTCTGCAAGACCTAAGTAAAATAGGGAGGATCATTTTGTGATTGCCTGTCTTCAGACCGTTTGTGATGATACTCCAGGCAAAACTTGACTCCTCAGGCATTCATTTCCGACATGATTGTACAAAGTAGTCTCAGATAATAACACAAATCTATAAGAATCATTTCGACATCCAAGCCATTTCCGATGACAAACTAATACTGAAATATTAACTGGATTGTAAAATTGCGGCAATCCAGTTTCTTCTATCATTCGATCAAAACAAATTCAACAAAGTATAAGGACAGGTGTTACGTCCACAAGATATTTTGCTTGGACCCGTATTATCTATTCATATCCCAATCGTAACAGTCGTTATTAGCTCTGTACAATGTAATATTTTTCAATCTTCGAAGGGGAAAGCCTGTGTAACAGATAACTGTTATTTGCCTAATTAACAAGTCCACATCACGTATCGCTGTCTTGCGCCTCCCAATCTGGTCCATACACAGAGCGTTTGTAAATTACATGTCGTGTTGACTTGATCCTGGCTCCCTTCGTTTGGCTAACAATTTTCTTAATGAATTTCCCCTTTCATACCTCTCTGGTTTTGCCTGTTCCTCTCAATAAGATAGTTGTTCACTTCTTGTATAAGTTATACACAATGGCTGGGAACTCCGTCTCACGTTGCAGCTTAATAGATGTATTGCGATTGACGTCGTGTACCCCCACCAGTTCTTTGAATAACTCTGACCGGGATATATATATCCTACCAACTAGATGTTAAACAACACCAACACAAACTCCACCATCCGTCTTGTCTACTACTGAATGTGATCAGTGTTCATTGGGAACACAAAATTTATGAGAACTAACCACCGCGAAACAAGTAGTGTGTTTCTGGTCAATGCTGACTATCAAACCTGCATTAATAATTACAATTTTTCTTGCAGAGGTACATGGCCAACTAACATTTTAAAAACTCACATACGTTTTGCGTATTTGCAATTTCCTTTACTACCCGTGGTGATCTACAAACTTTATCGAAACTCAGATAAACGATACAAGTAGTTCGCAAACCAGTTAGTAACTATACACAACAACATACATTGTTTTTACGGATGTGTCTGAGTCAATCCAGAATTGCACGTATTGTAAACATTTCTATATATTAGCATTTGCGGTTTTGAACACATGCTTCTTGTGCATCATCTGCATAGATTAATTGATGAGAACATCTATGAAATGAAAATGTGTGATTCATGCATGACCAGATATATACTTCAGTTACATATGACTGGCGATCAACGTACGTTCATCCCCAAATCAATACCTACATTTGGCATAGGTTGCTTTGGTAGTAAAGGTTTGGAGATTCAAGTTATTTCGAAATTGAATACTTCCCACGCTTGATTGCAACCTTCGCATTCAGATAAGCCTTTCGGCCAGCTCACCTCGAAAGAAAGCAGTAGATTTGAGTTTCGCTTTTATCAGTGCTCATCAGTAGTGCATACTCTTGTCCGGATCAGAGTTTGCATTAATTATCAATTAAAAACAGACGATGAAGATACTTCCGATATTACATTTATACATGTATACATTTATATATACTGACTGGATGATGAATTATTGAGTAGATACTTTTTTGTCTTGTCTTTCTGACGTAGTGAACGTTTATACTGGGTATCTTCTTTCGTTAAGCAAGACATGCTAAATACTCCGAATATGTATTATTTGCAATGCAAACTCCACGAAACAAATGGTCATGCTACAAATTAAGATTCACCTATGCGTTTATCAAAACCACCAACATTTCATCTTGATATATCCCGTTGTTTTAATTGTTGAGGAAGTGGAACATGTGATAGGCTTTTGCACAACGAAATATTTACGCAAAATCCACATCATTTCCTTATTCTGGTTAACTCCAAAGTTTGTCCTCAAGTTTACCGCACTGCAAGAACAGGGTTAATGTGTGGCTTGTTGGTGGAATACGATTGTTGGCTAACCTACAGATTAGTCCTACTTTCAACGAGGATGAAATTTTGACTGCCATTGTGAAGTTATCTAAATTTGCTGCTTCTCTTTTTCCATATATACTGCTGTGTATGACAGCAGTAGGGTGGCTGTTTCTATCAGGTCATTGCTGTTTCATTTGTACATTCTTGTTGTACAACTGGAATGAATTATTTCATGGTTTATGTGGTCGAAGTACCTAGCAGGTTCGCGTAAAAACTGTCCATTGCTTCGACTCAAAATCGCCCTCTCGGTGTGTTAGGAGAACTAGGAATTTTACGGGTAATCTGCCAGCTTTTCCTAACATGTTCGCCTTGTCGTCAGTAATTATGATCGACACTTTAGTTGCGTTTGAATAGTTTTGAAGCTGAATTCAACAAAATCAGCCCAACTTTATCGATAGGTTTGAGATCCAGGGTGAAGAATCCGAAGTAGTCAACAGATCCTCATTATGCTTATAGAGTTTACCGGGAATCAGCT
>JTDE01000192.1:84047-120291 GCA_014338405.1 Paragonimus skrjabini miyazakii | reverse complement strand
AACTGCGGTCAACCGGAAAGCCTCGCCCATATTCTACAATCATGCTGGATCACCCATGACGTGCGTTATGCCAGACAAAACCGGGTCGCCAAAGACCTGGCGAAACGACTGCGTAATTTGGGCTATACAGTCTTCGAGGAGTTGCGAGTACCAACGGCGAGCTCGTTCATCAAACCCGATGTGATCGTTGTCCGTGACGGCGCTGCTGTAGCGCTTGACTTCAGTATAGTGGATGATTACCGAAGCTAATTTACCTGGACAGACAAGATCGCGAAGTACGGGAACGGCTCTCATAATGCCGCTATTCAATCGGTCCTCCATACTTTGAGCTGTGATGTGAGCTCCGATCCTCATTCGCTTGTGATCATCTCTCCTCACGGTATTATATTTCCTTCTTCAAGTGACGCTATTCTTTGACTGGGGCTGTCTTCCTACGCAGTCACGGATTTGTGCTTACTGAGTGTTCTAGGTTCCCTAAAAAACCATGACACATTTATGCGGGGAACTTGGCAATGATTGTTGCCACCTCTCTGACAGTTGTCTCACTATGAAGGACATTTTTCTGTCCCGATGCGTGAGCCTTGACTGTGATAGCACTTCTGTGCCCTGAAAAGCTTTTGATTTTGCGAGACTGACCGTCCACTTATTTTCGTTTCATTATTTTTCGTGTATTTTTACTTATTCTGAAACCATTTGGTGCATACGCCACATATAACTTTTCATTTAATGACTGACTCATTAACGCTTGCTATTCTTGTGAGAGGACTTGTCAACTGTTCGATGTCGCTAACCATGCAGCGCCTCACATTTGACAGACAGCAAGTTTTCACAACCACCTTTTTTACATATATGTTGCTTATTTTGATGTCAACATTTGTTCTTCCCTTGAATGAAGCTGTGTATATTGCTCTTCGAAATAAAGGATATACGTTAAAGAATTGCAAGCACTTCTAGCTGGCAAGAAAGATATATTTTACTGGTATGAGGTTTCGAGTTCCAGGCTTCAATGTAGCGATAGTTTTGAGGAATCAACTTTTCAGCTGTAAATTTCAAGGTAAACCTTACCTAAAAGATAAACAACAATATGGCCCACCCATTAATTGAGTAATCCGTTCGGATGCGCGATATAACACCTATTCAGTAACATGCTTCAGTTAACAATTTGATTAACACCTCTTGGAATGACTAGGTGAGATTACGGAGTGGCTACGCAGCAGCAGTTCTTCGACGACCTAATGAAACGAAAGATTTCCTATAAATGTTTTAGCGTTTCAATGAAAATCTTCCCCATACACGACGAATTTCTATTAGGGACAAACAACGCACGTGACTGTGGGACTAGATCAACCAACAACACCCACACTTTCTACCCGATACTGCTTACACACTTCAAATGATTCCACGGCGGCCACTATCGGTCGGTCTGGAATAGATACACTCATTAGCATGACGGCCGCAGCCGTATCGGCAGATTGCATTCCTGTTAGCAGTGGGCTTTGTGCCAACCTCTTGGCTGGTTTCAATAAGGCCGAATCTAGATGCCAAACTTTCAAGAATCCGTTCAGTCTGCTTTTACTCTATCCGATCTTAGTGACGTCGATATGACCACTCTCGGTTGACACATGGTTCTGATATAGTCATTTTGGCAGTCATTTTGGCGTGGCCGAGTGTCGTTTAGGTGGCAGGTTTGGGACAGTACTACATTGCTTAGATAATGGTGGATGACTGTTGCTGCTGTGCACTGAGCATGCTATCTTTATCCGGTACTAGTTTTAGACATCGTGCACGTCATTGTTATCTTTGGTATTCACCTTCTACGAATCAGGCCTTATCTCAGATAGCCCGCATAGCTGTTAGCTATAGATGGCAAGGTTTTATTCAAGACTCTCATTCTTATAGGATAACAGTAATGGATTCAGATAATGCGTTGGTACTTTGTCGTTTCGTTCTCACTTTTACTGGGCAATGACCCTACTGACAATTACAACTGGCTGTTAAGAAACTGACTATGTCGTCATTGAAACATAAGTAAGAGGCTAGCTTAAAAAGAACGTTTAGCAATTCTCAAACCAAAGATCGTCATAGTGTGTAGACCGGAAACTCACAGGCCATTCATGAAACAAGTACTATAGCATGCGGTACAGGTGTTTGCAGGTTTAACAAACAATGAATCTCAGACTGGTCTCCAAAGCTATCAAATGCCACGCGGGAACTTTCCTCTCATAGTTCGCATAACAGGTTTAGCAGAGATATGCGCAGAAAGCCGAAGCGTAGCTTCACTACCGATCATGAGGTAAGGTTAGTGGAGAAAGTTGAAGAAATGGAGACCGCATTTGCTTCGAAGAACACCGGTAGACTTTCAGGCTTCTCCGTGCCACGGGTTCCAGACGACCGTCCGTCAGTGAACCTGACAGTGAAGCGGATGGCATACACATCTATAATATGACCTGAATGTTGTAATGTTGAAAAAAAGTAACGTCGGACCTCCATCTTACCAGTCGATCAGAAGTAAGTTTACTGCGCCAACCAGAAGTGCACGACGTCTTTGAATCAAAAATGTTCGCATGCCTTAAGAAACAGGACCACACTTCGCCGAGTAACGGTTCACAGGATGCAACAGCACGCTTGGAAAATGGAGCAGTGTCACGTGTTCCTGCTGACCACGCAAGCTGACTTATCCTCGCTCTGACCAGACAATGCTGATCTTCGGTCTGCTACACACACACGACGTGCTGTACCAACAAGGTTACGTGAGTGATCCAAGCATCAGTTGTAAGCAGCAGTGTTGTTTGCGCGTGGTTATGTTGAGATTAGAATATCGGACCTGATTTGACATACCCTTTCCAGAAAGATTACTACAACGTCCGTATTACTGATACCGTTCGTGTTCCGTTTTACTATTCATAGTTAAAAGTAACGCGAAGTGATACTATGGTTCACAGGATCCACTAAATTGATAACGACATGAACAAACTCGGATCACAGCAGCAATCATGTCAAGGTGATAGTAACCGTGTTGGGTAAAGAACAGCGATTGTTGTAGACGTTTGGAGAGTGGACTACAAATACCGCAGGCTATTGACAGTATGCGCACCGTCTCCCGCAAAAGTGGTAGCTGTGGGCGAGCGGTCTTTATGAAGGCAGACTGCCGCAGAGTGGTGAAAATACTTCCACTCATCAATAAAGACAAACACTACGAATAGACAAACATTTTTTGTAACCGTCGTGAAGTTGGCTAAACTGACCGAAGTACACGGAAGTTACGCAGCGGACGAATGGAGCATGTAGATTGTCCGTGGTAAAAACAACTTTGTATATTATGCAACTATATCCAGGACGTAATGCAGATCGTTGGAAAAATAGAGGCGTTCACGCTACACGATTAAACAAGAAAAAAAGAAGTTACGACGACAATTTAACCAATCTTAGACAATCTCGTCAGCATAAACAACACTAACCGCAGGGTGAGAGGAGTAAGAGACACGAGTGCAAAAGAACTTTGAAAGGAAAACGCAGGCAAGTCGAAAGATAAAGGCTAAACTTTCAGTATGATTGTTCGAAAGAGCACAGTAGTGATGACTAAAGAACTGCCAAACTGGCTCACTCATTGAATATGAGCTACTCGCAAAAGTTTCTGGAAAAGTTTACATCTAATCACCCTGAAGATGTTCACCGGCTTGACCAAAATTTGCATACGAATACGAAGTAAATTGGTTTAATTTATGGACTGATAGAACCGAGAAGAATCGAACGCTCTGTGAACAATATAAATGACATCTAAACAAAATATGCTACTTTTCAAGCTATCGTTTTCATGATACCTACAACTTACTTGAGTGGGGATGTATAATACACTAGCATTCTGAGATGCTGTCTAACCAAAAATCAAATTCAGGTCATCAGTGGATTAGAGATAAAGCTTTCGTTCAATCTTCTTTTGTTCCCATTTGAATCTGTACAATATCTGTCAAAATATGTCACTGGGAAAGAATGACAGCTAAAGTTTGTGTTTTAACTCTAAGCCATTCGTTGTGAATTCACTGTTTTTCAGTTTTATGTCACAGACCAAACGGACGACCTTGGATCGTCAGTGAGAGGAGTCAGTAATACATCCACAGAGAACGAAGAAATTACGCGAGAAATTTACAGTTGATATTCCTATAAAAAAATATGGAACTTGTAATATGTAACAATCGAGAAAAGGTTAACCGTAATTTTTTTTCAATTTGCGTTTCTGGCATAGAGTAATAAGAGTGACAGTCACTGTATGAATGCAGTTACTGCACCCACACAAAGTTGGAGGTATCTTTCACAGTATTTTATTCAAACTACTTCTCTGGCATTATACCATTAATCTTTGAGCACATGCTAATAATGTTTATTTGATACCCAGCAGTTTTCTCGGTAAATTTTGTAGAGGAATTCATATGGAAAGATTATAGTTGACTACCGTGTTTTGATTATCAGGTTAATGGGACAGGTAAAGACAAACATGTGTTCCACGATTCAGGAGCATTCTCGTTATTTTGAGATTTTTGCGACATACTTGAGAGGGAATGACCAGTGCAACCATACTTGTCCCAATTTTAAGACGGGTGCCGAGGGCCTCTGTAACTTCGCATTATTTTTGACAGTGTATCCTATTTTTCAAATGGCTGAAGTTGCTGTCTTCATTGAACCAAATGAGCATGATTTGAATCAGTAGCAGAAGTTCAAAAATTGAGATTATTTCAAATTGAACACCAATCACACTTGATAGCAATCTTCGCATTTGGACAAGCTTTTTGGCTGGCCAACTTCCAAAAGAAGCACTAGACTAGAGTTCCGCTCTTATTACAATTGACTAACAGCGCATATTCTCATCCAGACCGGGATTTGTAAAACGACCCTCATGATTGTGAGCCCTCTTGTCAACGTTTGTGCAATATTGATGAGTTTTAAAAGTAATAAAGCTAGAGTCAAGTGCTTCCCTTCAAAGTGGACGAACCAAAATGCATATCTGAATACGAAGTCTGCGATTAAGTGTGGTTGGTATTGAATTTAAATATGGATGCGTTTCTCGTTTTTCGGTTGCATTTCCTTGACAGAAGTGAACGCACCAACAACATTTTCTGTCGTATACTATCCAACTTTGTTGATGTGGATAAGTAACCTGGACGACCAGCTACTAATGTGAAGCATTCTGTTGTCAAAAAAGACTGTACACGAACAGATTCGACAGTAATCTAACCAACTTTATGCAAGCCGTTGTGCTGATATACGTAAACACAACCGTGGACGACACTTCTGGATCGCACTCAGATGAACGACACTTTATGTCAACATGTCACTGAGGCAGGAAGGGTGTTAAATGGAATACGATTAGTAACCATCAGTTCCGGTGTTCAAGCTGTGTTCGTTTCTCCTTCAAGGATCTTTGCTTCCAAAAAGATGTAGTCAGCTTCTGTCCAGATCAATCCACCATAAAACTATACGGTCAAAAAACCCAATCGTTCACCTCAATATCTCCACGGTCAGTTGACAACGCGGTAACTTACCACACCGCAGACAATAGAAATGAGTTTGAATAATGAACTAAATTTTCCACTGGCCAGTGCGTTGTTAATTACAAAAACCCAGCTTTGAATTTCCGGATGGTGTGTAAGAGATGAAATCTGGTGTAAGTAAAGGAGATAAAATGTATACTTGTTTTATACTTGAAGGTGAAACGAAATCAGGTTGGGAATAGCGTGCACCGGGCTTACAATGGGTGTGCATTGTGTGGGTCGTTGAAAACGACATGTACGTTTTAACGTCG
This sequence comes from Paragonimus skrjabini miyazakii, assembly GCA_014338405.1. Classification (NCBI taxonomy): domain Eukaryota; kingdom Metazoa; phylum Platyhelminthes; class Trematoda; order Plagiorchiida; family Troglotrematidae; genus Paragonimus; species Paragonimus skrjabini miyazakii. Next base: position 114,494 of record JTDE01000192.1, on the reverse strand, counting down.
GATACTCGTGGGCTCAAATGGTGAAGGTAGTGATAGTCAGTTCCAAATTATTCGCATATTTTAGGGAGTGTGTCGTATGGTAGGCAGACATGATATATTTGCATTACGATGATTTCATTGCTAGATACGTAAGATAACCAAAGTTGACTTGTACCACGATTGTGCGGACATACGCAGAACGAAATCTGAATTTCAGTCCCGTGTATCAGCCTTTAGAGTTGAAGTTTCTCAAGATCCAGCTTGACAGTAGCACTCCCAAATTGCTATTTTGACTTTTCCTATTGCCATCAGCCCATGCCCAAGGCAAATTCCCTACGTCTGCATTCAAATCCATTAGTATGAAGAGTGTAGAGGCATTGATTTCTAATATCTCAGTAATGGTTTTCTAAACATGCGTCCGTGCAGAAGGTATTCGCAGAAGTGTATTAAAAGCCGAAATTTGTGTGGATCACTAGGGGCCATTATATTACTAATCTACACAGGTTTAAAAAAGCAGTGTAATTGGCATACATAATCTGAAATGCTACAGTGACCGTGTGCTTTAAGACACCAAGCTTACCAATAATCTTCTGAGTATTCCGATTCAAGTATAAGCGTCGGTTCGAATCTCCGTTCTAAAGATGTTCTTGGTACTCGCCTGAATGCACCAACGGATTCGTTTATCACAAATCTTCCACTGTTTTATTTGTTTTTCTTTCAATACTAGACTTTACCACTTGATACGGTTGATGTGGATTCGGAAAAACGGCACATTTTTCGGCCGTTTTGCTTTGCATATTCAGGATTAATGTACATACCAGGAAGTTTGATCGGCAGATTGCATAACAATGCAGTTGAATTATATGCTGTTTGTGGTCCACTTGACAACCTGTCACCCACATCATACACACAGTCTGCTTGAATATAGATGAATACTCCCATGGCGTTCACAAAAGGACACAACAGATAAATAATAGCTGTAGTAAGGAAGAAAGCTATCACAATTCCTCACTACCGAACAGCCGTCATCTCAATTGTAGAAAACGCAAAAATTATACTGTCGTTGATTGTATTCATAACAGGATATGCTTATATTGATTCGTCAACTGTTTAACGTTCTACTATGAAGACCAGTTTAGATATTTCTAGAATAAGCCAGAAAGTCTGTAGTGTCGTGTGGCCAAAAGCCCCTTATAATTGACCTGGGCATATGGAGGTCATTTCAAGACTAGGTTCACGCAGTAGACGTCCATAACTACGGTGTAGGTTGATCACCAAACTATCAGTTCTGGGTATACCATCCACCGGGTCTGTGTCCGATTAGCGAACTCAGGCAGTGGCTCTGCGTACTATTTAAATAGTGGTGAGACTAGGCAAAGTCGAAATAATAAAACGTAACTCATGGTCAATGAGATTAACTGCTTGAGCAAATTACTCTCCACCGCTGTGGGGACTGTGGTGTATGTCTAGCAGTTTGTAGAACATAAAAAAGCTGTCGATCGATTTCCGTTTCTGAAAAACGGTGCTTCAGCTAAAGAAATACATATATTTATTCATGCAAACAGCGAGTCCGCGTCTGTCTCATGTTGACAGAACACAAATGGACTGGACGACAGCCAAACGCTAAAACATTTCTCAAACTATGTTTTCTGAGCATCTGTTATGCTCACTATAACAGTCATTCAAATTATATCATGTATCACACATGCTCATTTGTTATGAGTGGCTGGAAGACTGATTATATCAATAACGCTTACTACCAGTAATATCAGTCTGTATGTTGCTGGAACCACCAGAATTTCATATGTTTGATGTATCAAATTGAGAAGAAAAGGGGTCACACTTAAATTCAAGTATTTCGTTAGAAATAACTGACGATTCTAGTATAAGCTCCAAAGAAACCGGTAAATAGAAACAAAGTTATGACTCCGGTATTACTGTATCCACTATGCATCGAAAGTTGACTCCGATCGGCTCAAAATCCCTTCGCAAACGTTGTAAGCTTTCCATTACAAAACGTATTTATTGATGATATGGTGTAAGATATGTTACATTATCTTCCCTGAGAAGAAAGTGAGGTTTATTGGCCAGCACCTAGAGAAATGGTTGACTTTTGCCTTAAAGTGGGCCTTTAAAACGGTTTCTTTCACTTGTTTTCTTAGACAATGTCATTCCGGAGTATATACTTTTGAACATATTGAGAGAAATCTCGGTTGGATCCGTTTCTCTACATTGAACTCAGAAGATAGGAGCGACGGTTGAATGGTTTGCCAAGACGCTATACTCTACTAGTATTTTACTCCATTAAACAATGCACAACAGATGGGCGTGATCGTCTCTACAACAACAAGTGGTGCAACTGAACAAGCAATAGTCTTTCTCTGCATAGGGTTAAATGGAATTATTTTGTTCGTTCAAATTGTGAAAGTGATATTTTTTGTGCAGTTGAAAAGGTCTCTAGCTAACAGTTTGTAAACCTACTGGTGCACTTACAAGAAAAGATGAGTAAGTAGATAAAATGTATGCTTTTTTCGAGTACAGCTAAACCGTCCGCTTACGTAGCATCCGAAAACAGGCGATCCTGTGTAGTTATATCAACATGTATAACACTGATGTAATTGTGAAGTATCCTCAAAGTGTGGTCTGACTGTTCCTGCTTAACGAATAGATTTTCGAACTCAACAGGAATAACAGGTTTAACGAGATCGGAGGTTTTTGGCCTGTCTAGGAAGTCCTAATCTCGGGGTTATAGATTGAAGTTAACGGACAGTAACTGTTTCCTATCGAGACGATCGGGCAATCTGATCATTACTCACAAGCGAGAGTGGTTGAGCGTTCACATATGATAATTTGGTCATGCCTAATGTGATGTCAATTGCACAGTGGTCAACACGGTTGTTTCATGAAAGCGTGGCCGGATTTCTAGTCCCGGCCGTGGCAAACAAATACACTAATAACGAGTTCTAACAACGGCCAGCTTCGAGTTTAGTTAATCTTTTCGAAATGGTCCCCACTGGAATGTCTATGGAAGTGCGACAGCTGTGATCAATTCTGGGTGATGTGCAACTTGAAACGGAATAGCAGTGTCGGATCGTTTGTTTTGGGATATGAAAAACTTCCCTTTAACCCAGAAGAAGTAGAGAAAATGTTATCACTTTAAGTTTGCTAACTCATAGTTTTCTCTAAAGGTAAGTAACGAGGTCATAATCTGAAAAATCGAGCCCAGTTAAAGAATAACCTTATAAACGTTAAAAAGTATACTGTCATTTGTCTGCAAACTCGTGTTAAAATAATAAACACATCCACCTAGTATATCAGAGGGCACTTGAAGAGCCGCTCATAAAACCACTGTCAACTTCTTCTCGCCTTCGTTTATAATGTTCTTTGGTTTTATGACCATTGTGTTCCCTGTAAAAACAGCTTTGGTGAAAAGCCACTGTAAATGTATATCCGCCCTAACGTTTGGTTTTCCCTTATCTGAATAGCCGCGCATCAGTTTAGCACATGCATACTGCAAAGTGAGACTTGAATCAATTAACAGAGTCAGATCTGCTGCGTAGACGTTAAACTCCGTCAGATATTAATATGATATCTAGAAATCCGTCACAGATTACTCTAACTAGATGATAAGTGGAGCTCACACCAATTTGATAAGGCATAGCAAAGCATGCACCTTCAGTGAAAGGACCAAAGATGACAATTGTGCATGTTATTCGCGATCCATCAAAGCAACGAGCGGTAAGTCTTATCAACTTGATCCGAATCGAATATCGCGTCTCACTTGAATGTTATCCCGTTTCTCACCACCCTAATGCGTCGTCACTTCCCGGACGTTCGCACGTGAACATAGTCGTTTCTACGTTTAACTCACCTACCTTAAATAACACACGGTGGCATTGACAGGGCTCCGTTTGACAACGACTGTTCAATTTGGGCTGACTGAGACAACCCCACTAACTGGATTCGAATAACTGTTGATAAATTTACTGATTTAAAGCTGTGTTCGTAAATCCCTTCAACTCATCTTTCCTTTGTAGGCTGGTTCCAATCGATCATCATGTACATTTTACGAAACGTAACCGCACAGTGGTGTGAACAGACTAACCTACGATGAGGGAAATTGGAGCACCATGATGTTTGGATTAATAGTATCTGAGATCAGATTGGAAACTCGGATGTTCAGGTCAAAATAACTTCTTAGTGTTTGCAACTTTGAGATCACTTTTTAGTCATATTAGTGTGTATTGCGAATTTCGAGCAAAATAATTTACATAGTGGCCGTTCTGAATTTTTTGGTACTGTATTTTTTAAGTTCACTTCTGCATGTCATCAAAAAGTAGCTACTCTAGATAACCAAATAAACGTAATCTTCCATTGGAAGTCATCTGTCAAAGTTCTGGTGAAATACTACGAACCAACGCCTCAGTTTGATTCAGATCGGAATGTTGAACACAAACCGCATTCAAAATTTACATCCTTGTGATCATTTGGTAAAATTTGATGAATTTTACCCATCTAAATTAGGAAAGGCAGTAAATCACGAAAGGAAATCTGATCTTCGATTATTTTTTTTCAATTTCTGACAGAGATGTATGGGAATTCCCCAGCAGCTAGGTCTAAACTGCCTTAAATAATTCCGGCATTTTAACTTAGAATCGTAACATTTTGCCCTTTAATTTCCATAATCCCTATTGTTGTCTAATGTTTTGTTTTGTAAAATAGTTGAAGGTTATCAAGAATATACGTCTCAGTGGTTAGCGTGAGTTGTAGAAGTCAGCAAACTCGATCTGTGTCTGGCTTAATTCATATCTCATATCGACAGAAAAGTACATTTCTTGCAAAGTAGTATCCAATCGGCTTTCAGCATTTTGTTTTAATTGTCCAATTTCTCGTCTGATTTTTCTCCAACATACTTAAGAATTTCAATTTTTTTCACAAGTATGCCATATAATGCGATCCTTGCTAAGAGGTAATTCTCCTTCGAGTTCCAGTGTAATCATTTTCACAAAGAAAGAGAAAATATAACGTAAAGTACAGGTTTTTGGCCAATTATAACAAGGGTGACCTGGCCATGGTGAAACGCAGCAGATTGATCAATATATTCATTTTATTAGATTCAAACGATTAGGTATAGAAGGGTTTACATACCTCCATTGAGTTTGATTGTTTATGTGAGTGCTGGTTGAGCAGCAGAGCCTGTCAACTGAGTCCAGGGAAGTTGTCAGATGGGCACGAGCCATTTTCGTGAAAAACGTCCGGTCATGTGGTCAATAGTGATATGTATGACCGGCTACAAACTTAGTCGTTGGACTACCTTAAAACAATTTATGTTACTTGATAATGGAACTTTCTTCGGCAGGTCTATCAATGATAATTCCAGACAGGATGTGACAGTATTGCATTATTGATTAAATTTTCGACTCCTGTTATGATCCTACTAGCGGGCTATGTTGAAACCAGTATGGTCTACCCTCTAGTCGCTTGACTGTTTTGCCGAGTAACAACGTAAAGTGAAAGAATGATTTTCTATGATAGATAGTTTGTACTTGTGATCAATTCCTGGCCAGGATCTAACGGCGAATCTGCTTAGTCATTACTCCGATATCGACTGTAAACAGTATGATTGTAGCTCACTTCACACTTCATTTTATGCTTGATTGTTACTTATTGAAAACAAATGTTCGCCATATTTTATTTTTTAAGATTTTACCATTACGGTGTTTAGCGGGTTTATTTTTTCAATCCAAGAGTTTTCTCACTTATACATCCGCGCGGATGTCTCCGTACAAAAATGGGGTTCAGTTAAATGGATAACTTTGCAGGTGATATGACTTCAACCTAATTCGTGTTGAAATATTTCTCTAAGAATTTGAACCGTGCTGCTTGCAACATTTAGACCACGCACTATATACATGTGGGTTAATGGTAAATCGAATTCCCTGTCTTATAGACGCACAAGCTGCTTACTGAAATAATCGTCCGTACAGCGAACATTTTCGAGTGAATTAGTGAGAAGTAACGGCCGGACAAATTTGAGTGAACCACCTGTTTTCAAATTAAACGAATGGCAACGACACTAACGGCGAAGTTTCGGCAAGGTTGGAGTAAAGATATTCAGTCACCCAATAAGATTTTACAGTGAAATCGTGAAGTACGGTGAAACACGTTCAACTGAGAGAAGCAAAATAGCTTTAGGTGAGAGAAACCCGTCCCACATGAGAGAGATGATTTAAACAGCGAGATTCATGAAGACAGCCTCAACAACACCATCCCAAAATGTGGTTCCGAATAGAAGTCTACGCATGTCCGGCAGGCAAATTATGTATTTAACATTCGACAAGTATTCGCAACCGTACGATCAGTGACATGCGTACGTGAACTAAACGAGGAAGACTTGGTTATATCGACCAAAGTTTGGCTACATTGTTGAACTGAATGAACACTGCACTAGAAGTTGCCAAAACAATCCTCATTTGCATATAACAACGTTAAAGTTTAGTTGGCCGAATTCAAAATGATTTTCCTTCGTAGTGGGCCTGGGAGCGTTACCAAGTTAACAGTTGTGTTTGAAATACCGCTCATGGGGTGGGCGTGCGCTGTGCATTAGTGGAGTGTCAGTGAAGTTGACGGCCACGAACCGAAAATACAGCGGAGATTTTGATTTAAAAGTTTACCAGAGAACAAAACCAGCTGCAGTGTACAATGGACCACTTTTCTAATGTCCATCTTTGCGACAATGCAAGCTCTCTTGTGTATTACCAACATTTAATAAGAACGATCTGAAAAGGACGAGAAGGTAACACAGACGAGGTCGAGGGAGTAATACATTCAGTGGTATTGTAGAACATGGTCTTGGTTGCTAATCATGTAGCATAACAGGTACCGACTACCTGGTTGGAACTGAGCAACGTTTGACAGATCGGATGGAACTCAACAGGTTGGATAGCAACGACCTCACAAAGAATCTTATGAATGGCAAACGTACCGGACGGCCAAATAACGAATCCGTAACAAAGCAGATCAAGAGAAGGGTGTGTTGAATACGCCAACCTATTCTGTACATGATGATCAGCGAGAAGAAATATTTTGCACCATCTTTTTTCGAACGAATCTTTTGAAATTATCGCAGGGCTGTTAGGCGGGTGGAATTTGACAAAACGGTTAATATTTCGGTTAAAATCGAATAAGGAAAATTACCAGGGAAACCTAGCTTCTATTGACAAAACAGTTTTGTAAGTACTGAGTAACCAGAACACAAAAGTCCAAGCAGATGACATCAATTTACATTCCACGCGGTGTTAATGATCGACAATATGAAACAGAGTATACAAACTTCGACATGGTGTGTTGGCTGCACTCGAACGCAGGCAAAAGTGTCGCCGTGCTACTCGTCATAAGTCATGTTACATTGTACCACAAGAAAGTGATGACACCATTTGGTAGACACATAGTTTGATCGCGTGTTTGTTTAAAGTTGTCACGTACTAACCCAATACACCCGCTTATCTGGCTTCTAACGCAAGTAAACTGGATAGATTCTATAAATGAGGCCAAGACAATGTTAAAATGCAATTATGCACAACCTATGGACCGTTACGTAGGAGAACACTGCCCAAGCTGATTCCAGATATTGAGGCTGTTAAACAACAGACTGTGGTAATGCACGAGTTGGCGAACAAGCAGCCTAAACAGGTCACGATTAATACCAAAAATCACAAGTACTCATAGGTCAATTCGTTTAAATAAAATGAGGTATGTATCGCGAAATGTTAACCTTTCGTCCAGATTCCCTCAAGTTGATAGCGAGAAAGGAAAACTGTTTTATATCTGCTAAATCTACCAAGAGCATTTGAACGAACTAACCAAGCCAGTTTCAATCGTTCACACACCAATGAGGCAATCGTTTCTATGGTAGGGAGTATGATTATATCAAAGTCTATTGTGTTCAAAAATTTGATCGACGTTTTTTTCTTGTTTAGCCCGAACTCGCTAGTTTACGGTAATTTCGACGTATTTTTTATGGCAATAATTACGTCGTCGTTTGGTGGGATATGCCTAGCTCTCACTGAGGCTGAATAGCCCGAAGTTGCTGCGGTCAAAAAGTTATTCTTCATATTGGATGGATCTGCTGAGTTTATGCAAACGGTAGTATAAATGCAATAGAACTGGATGGCGTGCATAAAGCATACTGATCGTCTGTGTGTGTATCGTCCAACTGTAAAGCTGACAATCAAACACTCAAGAGGACAAGCAATTCAGCAACTCGACAAATACGTGGCAATGGTGATATCAGTTTGTGAATGGAGCTCTTGGTTGAGTGGTCACTACCATATTGCGTTTACAAAGAAGTATTCTCTTTTTGTACATGGCAGCTTACCACAGTTTCTTTCTCCACAAATCGATCTGTTTTACAATTTGTTTCTGGTTACGAAAGACAAGCTACTCAATTATTCTCGGTTACAAGCAATTAATGTGAATCTGTAAAATTGCGGATACTCTTCGCTGTACAAGAATTGTTACAGATCGACTGCTGTGTCGTACCACTTTGAAGTCTAGTGACAACAGGATCTACCAAGAACATATGGGCTTTGGACTGCATTTCATGAGAGACAGCGAGGTTCAAATGTAGTTCATGTTGAGTGAAGTCAAAACGGCTCCATCGGTAAAAATGTAACTCCGACCCTCGTGTTAATCACAATACCACTAACTTCAAACCAGGCGTAACCGAAACGTCATATTTAAACGCTTAACTCCGACATTGTGTGAATTATGTTCAGATCGCCAGCTCATCTTGATCGCAGAGACAGAAATTTTCCTGTTACCTCTGGTTTCCAGCTCGAAATTTTCGGTTAAGATGGAGCCACGGACCTCACTGAAGCTGCTGAGTAATGTATATAGTTAATGTTCAATTTCAAGGACTCTGAATAATCCAAACTGAACACCACCCACAACTGGTCACAGCTGTTGTATTCAGATATGCCCTATGATAAGTTCATTTCGTGAGCAAACACTAGACTCGAGTCTCGCTCACTATTAATGCATACAGTGGTTCGGTGACGTTCAATGTCAAATAATCAAAATCTCCGTAATTCTACGCAAAATGTCTTGTAGAGAAATAGAAAGTGCTTCTTCATGAGGTTGTCATTCAAGTACACTTAAAAAGGCAAATATCAAAACAGGTCCAAATATGCGATCTCTATTCACACAGTCAACTTGTTTGAATCTCAGCTGGTAAAGTGTTACCTGAGATACTCTGAATAACCCACTGAAATATATGAGTCAGCATTTTGATTGAAAATGATGTGGTTTATAAACCGGTGTGTTCATGCAACAAGGAGATAACAAACAAGAGGTCTGGTTTAAAGTTTCAAGTAGTTTTCATTTTTCTGCTAAACAGAAGAAGCTCAAAACGATTTGGTAGGACTTTGTTGTTTGGGTCCAGTACGACCTATGACCACGAAGAAAATTTTTGATTTACCTGAGAAGTTACAGGCAGAATCTGTGAAAATCCACATAACCCTTGTTTGTCACCAGCACCATTTAAAGCATCATTTGCCTCATATAACTCCCGATACCAGGTCGTGTTAATCAGCTAGTTTTGTATTTTTGGTAAACCCCTCGTCCGTGGTGTGTTATATCGTTCGCCTGAGATTCTTGTACCGGAATTTGTATCTGTTTATAGTCTTTCGAATATCCGTTTTTCTGTTTGATAGCTGCTACAGCGTGTAGAAGGCTACTCATATCACTTGTAAGTAGTAGACCACTTCAATGCATAACTAGAGCGGAAAGAAAAATCTCCACAGGTCTAGTGCTCAAAAAAGCCTGAATAGATGTCTGGAAGTGTAATAAGTGACCAGCAAACATTAATCAACTGGATAATAACTATGAACATAGGTGCATTCAAAAGAGTGATTTTGGTCGATGGAATAATTGTATATGCAGCATGCACCATGGTACACTGACTTTTGTGTGAACACTCATTCGAATACCTCATCAACACTGGTGTCCAATTCGATATCCCACATATCTGAGAGTATCACTTCAATATTGCTAGCACACCGCTCGCCCATCTCTTTGACAATATTGGAGATTTTATGGAGTCAATGAACACCCATATCGATTGTTTTTCGAGCTGCTTTTTGGCTCAGTGAGTTTCAGTGGACATAAATAATGCTAACTGATTGGGGCCCATATGAATCTATTTGAAACGTAGGCCAAATTTTTGAAAAGCTTGTCTGCACTGTTTAGCGGAGGTTTTCATCAGAATACATTTACTGGTTGAACATGTCCTTATGGTCGGTTTTCATGTTTCGCTGGGTAGTTTACCCTAAGCTGAGTCAGGTAAACGAGCAATAAACTTTCAGTACACATCAATTTTTCAATATGCTAGACTGAGATGGTGAATCTCACTAGTTCTGGAGTCTCTTTATCTCAGATACTGGATTGATTTTAAATTACTCTACCGAAGCTTTTCATGCACGCATGGATTGTATTGGTAAACAGGGTTTTGCGAAAACTGCATGCTTGTTGACCGATTCCCAATAGATTTTTAAAGTTTTTCAGAGGGCATGCATCTGGTAAACCAGGTAAGCCATGAACGAACTGATAATTCTCCCTTCGGTGCTTCCGAAGATACGAAAACTCAGTTTGGTAACTTCCTATAAGTTTTCGATAGGTTGGTTAGTGTGTTGTCTTCAGCTTTCCCAATTAAACTTGAAACTCTAAATGAATTGGTCCCCAGGCGAAGATTCACAAACCGAGCTAGTTCTATGTTCTTGTGCTTTTTATGTCCGATATGTCCGTGATGTTTTATAAACAGCAAACCAAATGAGCTTTTCAAAAACCAATGTAACGATGAACTCGATCATTTATTTTCCGATACAAACGATCAGTTAGGATGTTATGAAGAAATTGATCTCCATAATAAGCGTAGATCGCAGAATTATATAATGGTGGATACTATTGGGTATGGTTGTAGAAACGGATGTATAGTTAACTGAGACGCTCGAAGAAACAAATTGAAAAACACCCCTTGTTCTTTACTCGTACCATGATCTTAGAAAGTCGGTGGGGTGTGCTGATTTTTAATCAATTACATAGTTAAATAGCACAACGGTCAAATACTTTCCAGTTCCAGGGAATTTTTACTATCACAGAAAGTTTCTTCACATATCGTTCGATCTTTGTGAAGTTTCAGCCACCTTTCAAGGACGTCTATCACATTCTTGGAAATGAGGAAGGATTGATGGTACTTGGAAGTTACATTGTCATATCCTAAAAAGCATTGCCAGAAAAAGCGGAAGTTGGAAGATTTTTACTACAATGAATCGATGAAGCCGAACTGAAGCTGAACTGTGAGAGAAGTCGGGTGCACCCAAGATCGGTAGACAGGTTGGAGCACATGCTTTAAGTCGGAAAGTGTCCTTAAAGTTGCCAGGTCCCCGAAAACACTGTGTGACCACAAAGAACATAGTTCACTTGTGAGTGACCTTTACCTTCGCCATGGTCGTGCGCGGCGCCGGTCTTCACAATCGACCTACACCCTCGTGACAACTGTTGTTGTTATCCCGACTACACACCTAGACTGTACTGTCTAGAATTTTTTCTGGTCCATTCCCTATAAATACGAACGGGTTTGTGACCATGTTGTCTTCGGGTTGAGTGACATAAAGTAGCTCTGTCCGGAGGCCAGTCGTTTCTCTGTGATCGTTCGTTAGCCTCAAGTGGTTGGGTTGGCCGGGAAGATACGTATTAATCGTGCATACTTCGTAGTAAGTCGTTCAGAACCGTTGATTGTGATTCCGTTATCTACCGTTTCATTCACTGTTATTCTTTTGTCTGTTTACGCGCTTGTAGGCCGTATACCAAGTTACAACAGAAAGTAACAGTCAGTGCCAGAAAAACTGACGAGTATTAAGGATTATCCAGTGCCAGCTGACTACGTCATTTTGGGTTCTTTTTCGTAATGGTCGGTTACGGTCGAAACTTTACGTCAGTGTTACCTCACGAAGTAGTTCACCCTGAAAATCCGATTGGACTGCCGATGTGGGGATGATGTCTTGTCAACTCATACAGAATGTGACAGTCGGTGCACGATGAACTATGATCGCTTAACTGAATAATTTCGCCACATTATCAGTTGATGCAAACGTTTGTGATAGATAAACACCTTAAAGCCAAATATTTCGACAATTAGCGCAATATTTTAACGCGATCATGAAATATTATTGAGGCTCAAAATCAGCGAAGAAAAGGGAACAACATGCATTCATGCATTCAGTCATCCAAGCGGGAGGGGAACTTTGTTCAGTTGAGATGAGTCAACCGAACGAGAGAGATTCGAAAGTTGGACAACAACAACAAAAAACATTAACCCAACTGGGGGAGCGGAACGAAGTGAGCTTGACGGGTGACTTATTGATTATCTGTGTTTGGACCAGAAAGGGGAGCGGAAGCGCCCGATCTACGATGTGGAATTATCAGTTATACGAATAAGGATTTTTCGTCACGTAAACCTTCTTCCCTAAACAGTAAGAAATAGTACGTCGTAGACAGCTAAATGATAATATAACGGTTTATATATTATTGGGTTTCTAGCAAAAAATGTATGAGGATGTAACAAGCGTCGATCTATTTCATTCAGCTTACATTTCTTGAAATGACTGAAAAATTCAACTAGTGTAATTTTGCTGTCCAGTTCATACTGAACTAACGATATATCTTCAGTGATTAAACAAATGACAAATTAAATCCATCAATTTTGCATAGAAACGTGCTGGAAATGAATGCATGAGGAACCAGACTTCTGTTGGAGTTTTATCAAACACAGATGAAAGTGGGGCAATCTGAAAAGGGTATCTTTTTTCTGGCTCACGTTACAGACGATGATGCGGAAACCACAATTAAATTGGCCAGCATGCCTTACTATAATGAACCGTTGCACGTAATACTACCCTTAAGCGGAAAATTTAACGAAGAACAACTCCTATATTATGGAAACGGTTTGGTGACGTTTTTCCAATCTAAATCAAAGGATCAATAATTTTTCAGGTTTTGTGAAAGCTGACTGTGCTGCAATAATTACTACAACCCAATAACTATCGTGCATGGTACATAGACACACTTCCCATTTACTAGCTGAGTACCTACTGGTAGTGTTTCCACCGCGGTGCAATGTAGCTCCCCATTAAACCGTCTGTATACTTGTTACACACTTATTTAACCTGTCTCATATTACCTTGAAACAACTCATAACTTTGCATAAATTCGATAACGTGCGTTCTCACATAACATCGAAAAATGTGTTCCGTTATTGATAAAGCTTACCAAACTCTTCTAACAGCTCCCCTTAGTGTCCGCTTTTTATGTCACGAGTACCCTGACAGTGTGTGTTAATACATGATGACAATCAAATTCAATTGACCATTTAGGTTTATTCACTGTATACCTCATGTTTTCTGAGAAGCTTTAAATGACCAAGTAGATGCGTCCATTTTAACTCAAACAAAAAATATACTGAGTGAAAATCAAACATTCTAAGATTAAGCGTTCTCTATTAGTGACCGCGAACAACTTAACAGCGCGATTCGCTTACTTTAGGGTTGTGCTTTCTTTTGCCCAATGAATGAAATTGATCAGCCGTTTTGTGATAAGCTTGCAAACGAGCGAGCATTTGTCACAGCCCTGGAATAGGTTTGAAAGATTTTCTCAATTAACTGGTCCTAGTGACCACGAGTGAAGTGGTGCACAAATGTCATCGCCTAGTTGGATCCCATCAGCATCAAGCACACTGGAGAAAATAGGTAACATTGTAACCGACTTCCTACAATTACTTATTTTGTTTACACGCGAACATAACCAAATGAGAACTAAACGAATATTGTCGGGCAACCTGATCATTACTCACAAGCGGTAGTTAAGCATCTACGTATGATAACTCGGTCGTGCCTAATGTGAGGTCAATGGTGCAGTGGTCGATATGGTTACCTCATGAAAGCTTGGTCAGAATTCTTGTCCCGGCAGTGGCAAGGATATACACTACTTACGAGCTCTAATGAGAGCGAAACCCGAGTCTAGTGCATTTTTACGAAAGGGCAGACCGGAAAGTCTATGGGAATGCGACAGCTGCGATCAATTGTGGGTGATGTTCAGTCTATATAACATAAACGTCTGCCACAACTGTCCGCAAGTTTTATACCATTATGCACATTTTACCTAACCCCTTTTGAAAAGCTCAAGAGTCGAGTTTCGACCTTATTATAATTTTCATGTAATGCTTACGATTACCATAGCCAAGATTTCACTCTGGCCACATTTTCCTCAGGCAACCATATTGACCGATATGCCATAGAATTCATGTTATTCACAACCATTTGCTTGTGAGTGATCCACGGATTGCACAACTGCTTTGAGCTAAGTTCTATCGATAGTTAGACAGTTTGCATTTCCATTCAAAACTAAATCTCAATAACTATTAAAGCTGTCAAATAGACTTTTGGTTACTGAGGAAAACTGCAAGATTTTCTGAAATACAAGTTGATTAAGGTGAAGAGGTTAGGCAAAATATTACCAAGCACATTCGAGTTATATCGGGAAACTTAACATGTGACATATCAGGTAGTTGGAGTTATAAAAATCTTTGGGCGGTTAGTCTTCAGCTAAAATTTAATGTTTAATCTAAGAAATGCACAGTTAACATGCTAAGTATCAGTTCAGAATCCAAGTAACACTCCAACTGTAAAGGTTTACTGCCTTTTCAATGACAGCTTGGCTTCATAAAAAACTTATCAAATGGATCAGACTATTTTTATAGCATCAACGCTTGTCAGCTCAGTGAAATACTACATGGCTACCATGTAAGCTACTTTGGAACGACGAATTACATCAGTCGGAGGAGGCAACAAATACACCGATGGTTACAGTTCATTTTGCGTTATAATTGGTATGAATCAGCCAGAGTGCGGGGACCACCTACCTGTTGCGTTCCACATTATTTGCAAATTTTTCATCGTCAACGTGATTATCACAATTTCGGACTGGATAAGTTTTTAAAGCCGGCTGATATTAAGCTGCTCTTTTAAAGTATTAGAAAAAGAGGAAGGGGTGGATTGGTTGCACTTTCACTGAATATCAAGGGTGAGTTACGCAATGGACTTCCTGTTCCTCGTCTTGTTGCGAACTCTATGTCAGTCTCCAGTCCGTGTGTGCTACAGGGAAGATTTTTTACTCAGCTGAACAACCGCTGAGGTATTTGTGTTCATAAGTGAGTCAACAAAGAGCAATTCCTGAGTTAACGAATCACAGTAGAAGGATCATAAATATGTCATTCTTTGCTTTTACGACATAACAAACGGAAAACCTCGCGTGCGAAAACTTGTAACTTTCTCCTTGGAGACTGAGGTAAATAAATGCTGTACTTTCCGGATGTGTATATATATCGTCGTGCCAATGTATCACTGCTGTGTACGATACACAGAACGGGCAGCAGAAACGTTCAGCACATTCATTTCAACAGTATTGTACAATTTACCCTGAGAGGAAATATAAGTAATCCAGTGGATAACAGAGACATGAGAATATGCATGAAGGATAGCGGTAATCGTGGACTTTTGTTCATATGTACAACATCTGTACATGATTATCTTGACATATGTAGAGACAAACCTACGTGACAGAGAACTGAAAAAGTCCATTCTATATAGCATAAAATTAAGCCGTAAATATCAGGTTATCCTTCAAATCCGATTCGCTAACTAAAGCTACCAAGCGTAGGTCCCCAGATTCAGTTAAAAATCATTTTGCACCGTCAAATTGCGCGTCTACTTTGTTTACAACTCGGTTTTGTACTTACACGCAGAAGATAAGGTACATGTTTCTGTACTGTCGTTTTGTGTATACTCACTGTTCACAGTACGCTTATCATGCTGACCGTATAATTAGCTGTTCCTCAACAATTACTCCTCCCTTCTCTACAATTTACTGTTAAGGTTGATCAACAATATCAAACTATCAACTGGTCAATGTGATGGAGGCGTCTCCCTCAAATTGTTGAAATAAGATCAGATAGTCAAGGTCAATGAAGAGAAGGATATAATTCACAACTGATACCGTTGGAATTCCCTTCTAGAATACAATGTGCGCCCAAAAACGTTTTGCGCAGGCTTCAAAACCACCTCGACCAATCTTCCGCTTTGTGTGCCTACCACGATCCGTTATTAACTTCGTGTTTGGCTTGATTGACCTCACTAACCCACCCGTTATTCGTTTGTCTTGCTAATGGTTACTTCTTAAATATGATGTATTTAGCAGGACGATGAAAAACGAACTGTCGAAACGAACATTTTGCTGGGTGAGCTAAAATCTCAGTCTTTGTTAATAAAATTATTGGCAGATTGCCATTCAGGTAATAAACATCAAAACAGCTGTACTCTCTATCTCCGCTACTAAGACTTCTATGTGCAAACAGTACATCACTATCAAAATTAAGCAAAGAGAAGAAAATGCATTTGCCTATATCAAACCCAACTTTGAATACCGCAGTCGCAAAAGCCAGGGCCAATCTCTGTCGTTCCTTTGTACTGCGTGAACACAACGCAATATTATCTGCAGTCAACAGATTGTCAAATTAAGCAACCGACTTAGATTGTCCGAATGTTGGGTATTTGGCGAACAACTGTCTGTGTCGTATTCATCCCTCAAACCTACCGCAAGATGTCGAAAAGCAGTTGTTAGCATTGCGTTAGTATGTAAGACAAATATGGTTGGAGCTAAGGCACAACGCATTTTCTTGTTACTGAAAATATCAGTCATTTAAGGTCGATGCACACCATCACACATTTGCCAGAATTCTACATGCAACATTTATTTGGGCTGAGAAACTTGCCTGAAACACCAGACAAACAATCGACGTTCACATTGCCTCTTGGCACACGGAATCAAAAGTCTTGGTGGAGTCCACAAAAGAGCAAACAGCGTTTGGTTACGTTCACGTCAATAATTCTGGGTCATTCAGACTACCGGCACCGTTTTGACCGTACTCTGACCAGACCGGAATTTACATTGCTCCTGAAGACTACTGGTTTTCGAAGATTTCGTATTACGTCCACTGAATACAGTTATGTTAGAACCTTTGCAACGCACCCCAGCAGAATAATATCACGGTCGCCGTCATAGTTCAGCTGATCTCCCTGGTTTTGAACATAAGCATTACCAGGGCAGCCTTGAACATAATATGGTATTAACCGTCTGGAGCAGAGCACGTTCGAACACTAGGTCGTCGTCCTTTAAAATTTTCCTGGTAGCCTATTTCCATCTGTAAACTATCTGCTCAGCTTTCATCCAATAGTTTTCTCTCCATCTACCAAGTCCGAAGTGGGAGTAACTGATGCTTCGGCATTTTGTTGTAGCAAGCTATTCACGGTTACTTTGCCAATTTTAGCTCACCAATTAAGTAATCTACCAAAGCGCTTGCGTCAACCTTTCATTATACCCTCTGGTTAATTACACAAAAGGTCACATTCCTCGCCACTCACCGCCGTAGTAGACTGGATGATTTGATCAAACGTTCTCTACAGTAAGTCTTAGAATTGTTGCCTGTCAAAATAGACTTGCATCTATTTGCCTCAATTTTCTCTCAGCTGCCAAATCTAAATTTGACGAGATGCTGGAGGCAGGGGATATTTGACCGCTCAATGTTTGTAAGGCGTTGCCGATGCACGTGGTTTCAAAGGTTATTTTACTCTACTGACAATCTGATGGAATCACGAATGTGCAACAACCCTATGAAATCCAAAGACTCTCTTTTTTGTTTGGCTTCTGTCATTAAACATTCACGAATACCACGTGCTATGCACCTTTCAATTGATTGGTTATGATTTCTATCAACAGTCAGTATTCTGTTCCCAGATATGGCTTGAACCTGCGAATTAATTTTTAATGCTGCTTATATTCTCGTAAATGTCGTTGACCTTCTTACTGCTTTGAAAGATTTGATCTGCACACCTTCCCGGAGGTTACCGAACTGTGCTGTAATGCGTTAACTGTACAGTCCTTGTGGGAACATCCAACGTAAACATTGGTGTAAGTCAAAAAGCATTACGGACGTGGTTAGTGGTCCGTCAGTCTTTATTTGTGTTTATTGGGCTATCTTAGTCAGAATATGATGTCCTGTTTTAATGAAGTTTCGTCGCAGACAGTTTATATTGAGAGATAGACGAAATTAGATTTCGATGTCTGGAGTAAGACGACGACCAATGGAACAATCTACTAAGTTCGTTTGCTGGGGTAATTTGGCATACATAATTAATATTTCATGATAAATATTCACCGGGAGGACATTAAGGTTCTCACGGATTTTACACCCACCATAACCCACACACTCCAGACATACATCTTGCAATGGGAACTGTTGACATTTATGCGACCAACTCATTCTGAAGCTATGTTATGTAGGAACTTGAGACCGACTGAGATTCTGTACAATTGTATTTTGTGCCAATAAATTTTACACTGATCTACGTAATCTACTCGGGTTTGAGACGAATGGCACAATAACCTTACAGGTGGGTTATTTGCTAGATCATACTTGATCACTGTAAGCACACTCATATTAGGTGCACGTCGCCTACAATTTAATTATTCTACATCTCTGTGCTATATTGTGCATTTGACCCTGTGAGCGTCCACAATTTCATCTGACAAATAGGTGCAAAAGATAGACAGGGCGACTGCAAAATACGGCTAGCTGAATACATCCTAACTTCAGCAGCTGGGTGATATACATCTACGCGCTAGCCCCATTCAGTAGGTTAACGGGTAGTGCCTTGGTTGAACATTGTTCAGACGTCACTACGTGCATAGTAGAGCAGTTTTATCTACCCAGCGTTATCTTGATAAATACAATATTCGACAAAAGTGAACAGGGATAGTGAACATGCTGCATGCCAACGTACGCGCGTATTTTACTCAGTATTGAGTGCCGAGGTTAGTTTTGCTTACAACAAGGAAGTCCTGAACAGAATGACTTCATACACATAAGTTTACATCTACAGACTAGGTTTCAATGGATATCATATCCTGAGCGTTGCCCTAAGTTACATAGGAAACCTGTGCAATAAATGTGAAATTGCCATTAAAAAATTAAATGTTGATTTCAGTCAACTATATTTTACAGGGTTTGCTTGCTAGCGATGTAGCTTATCGCAGCGTCCATACACTTCATGCTGTTGATAAATAACGCGAATTGTTTTGTGTGAAGCAATATGTCCTCACTGGTGTACACAGTAACTAAATACTGCCGCATTACCGCAGTGTTAAGAGCAATTTATCAAGCTGATCCCCTGTTGTTCACCAGAAAGAAGGTCAGGGCATTGAACAAGTCAGCATAAATAACAATAGTTATCAGATTACCTAAATGCTTGAAGTGGACACTTCCACGTTGGAATAGTCAGTAAATCTGTCAGAGCTATGCTGAGAAAGAATGAGCTCTTAGCAAAATCTCCCGACTTTAATGCTTGACGAAAGTGAAAATACTGAGCAGCTATCAACAGTTAGATAGAACCAAAATAACCATATACTGTGTTAGTGTTAATGTTATGATTATATCACCCCATTTATTCTCTGTAGGCACGGTGTCCTTACAGCCGCGTTTCCGAGGCGAAATCGGCACTCAACGGTCCTTGTCAGCATGCTCTGCTCTGCGTACTAATCATCAGTAAGGTGAACCCTTGTGAGTCACATGCGGGATCGGGAACTAAATATATGGTCGATATTCTAGAAAGGCAAATTAACGATATAGTGAGGAATGGCAAACAAACGCAACTTGCTTTGTTTGCTCTGGGCAAATGTAAAATTCGGACAGCGCGATGCAATAAATCTTGTACTGATATTTGGTCCACATCTGCCACAGATTACAAGTAACCTTAATGCTGAATCGACTGAGGATAACACAACATTACGAGCAAATTATATTATTGTACGCTTCAACCACATCGGTTGGCCTTTCTCCGATGTGTTGTAATCTAAATCACATTAACGTTAATGTGATTTCAAATAAAACACTCCCGTGGAAGGCCACCCGAGGTGGCTGAAATGTATAGTGTCACGACTTGCTCGTAATATTGTTTTATTCTCACTCGATTTGATAACAACTAGACAAGCACCACATCCAAACTGTCTGAATTCATTCATACTAAGTTTGTTGCGAAAATCTTACAAAAAAAACCCTCTTAATACATTACTTTTCTGTGTACTGAAAGACCAAAAGTGACGTCCAGCAAACTGGATAAAGGCAGCACAGTATTTTATATCACAAAATTGGTTTCCATCATTTGGAAAATTGTCTCAATAGCCGAACTGTGTGCACCATTCATTAGCTCTCTCCTTACAGGAAAATGATTACGATAGGGCTGAAAATTGATATATAGTCCTGTTGTACTGCACAGGTATAGACTGAACAGTCAGTATATCCAGTTAGGTTTTTGGCTGTATACTATCTACAATATCAATGCCGATATTTCGAATCCGTCATTTTTATGACCTATACTTTCATTACTCAGAACAAAGACATGTAGGCGAAGAAGTTGTTGATAATTTTTCCTCAAACCCGTATGATTATACAAGGAATTTATTCAAGTAGATTTTGACATCGATCGTAAACACAATAAACATAATTCAGTTCATTGGCGATCGCTTTACTGGTGAATTACGTCACGCTCGTAAAATGGTTTGCCCACGTAAGTTGGCCATCGATCCGAAGAAGTTGTGGCTGTGGTAGGTGCAGGTGGTCCAGCAACCTGAGTCCAATCGCCTTGGCAGTACAAAGTGTTCTAATTCGGACAGCTTTTAATGGGTTGCCTGGCATGCGATAAACCATTTGGAAGACTTGATCAGCTTTCATCTGGTGCGCGCTTTCAACCAGATGGGCAAGGACAACACTGTTGACCGATCGTGCTTCCCTGTGCTCCAGCCACCGTGGATGGTGTTCTCGGATTCGTTTCGAAAGCTGTCTGGACGTTCGATCAATATAACTTGCTACACAGGAACAAGTGAATGAGTAGATACATATAGATGAGGTGTGAACAGTGAGTTTACCTTCGTTATAAAACCTGAGAATAAATGTAGGTTTCTTTCTTACGTTCTACAATTCAGATTTAAGCGACGTTCTCTTCATGTCTCCGGTGACAAATCGTTCCGGATATCCCTTTAAACGGGGTACGTTGTCTAGGAATCCGACCTCACTTGCTAGCCTGTCCGACGCACAAATTCTATGTTTCCTCAGCCAGGGAAACCGCTGGATTTTCTTGTGAAAATGTATGTGCTGACCTGTACAGGTATTCCTGCGATGAATCCTGCGTTGAATTGTGCGGCCTGTTCGTCAACGTAAACAAACATTCAGGAAAAGCATCCGGTTTTCTGTCTCTACTTCAAGTGTAAAATCACCTGCATGATGTGCGCGATCCAAATTGTCGAGTACTATGCGCATATTAGTATCCGAGCTAGTAACTATAAATATATAATCTAGGTATTGACGATGCTGACTGAACTGGCTAGCGGTGACTTGAAATATGATGCTGTTAGGCTTCCCCGTGAATATATCAGCCAGGAGAGGTCCAAGAAGGGATATCACTGTTATATCACTTGTCTGTTGACACAACACACCGTTGAATATTAGCTGAACATCGAATATGTCCGCTGCAGAACCTTCTACAATAGGTTAGCAATACCGCAATGCGTGCGCACATCTGAATAATTGTACCACTCATCCAGATGTTCCTTCTCGCAAGTAATTTTATCTGAAACCTCATAGTCTCTGATCAGTTTGCCTATCCTCCCTGCCTAGTTTTCAAATCTACCGACTAATCGAATTTACTGGGAGAACGCGACGTCTTTTTCACCCAAGTGAATCTTAAAATCGGTTACAATATAGTGTGTACGCAAACAAACAGTACACCCTATAAAGTACCATCACATTGGGACTTTTACACATGAGCGGCACTGTTGCACTTAAGGGGTAATAACTATACAAAAAGCCCATATCCACAAACAAGAAACGATTACTGTACCACCTCTTCATTTTCCCCATGTAAAGAGAACCTCACGTTTGGTTATTTCACTGGTCGATTTGTTCATTTAATCACTGTGATGTTATCTAATCGATTGCCTGTTTCTCCACAAATGTATTCCCCCCCACCGGCCTAGTCCGTTAGTTCATGACTTATACATAGTGAACACTGTTCGAAGTTCATCATTTGTTACGCACCCCTTAAGCTTACCAAACAGCTGCGTGTTTTGTTTGTGTTCCCATCAAACGGCAAACAAAAGAAGGAGACGTTATCTCACCATCTTCAACAAAGCAGAAAGTTTGGCATTATTGACTCAGGTTTTATACGCATTTGGAGGTTTTGTTCAAAAACTACAAGCGTATGTGACAGTGGACTAATTTTTATTCACACGTGAAAGCATATTACATTAAAAAGTATGTGACAAATAGCAAGACATTTTTGTTTGATTTAAGCTGAACGTTTCACACAATTGATATGAATTCAAACTTGAGTTCCGAATTTTAGTTATGGATTTATGTCACAACTTAGTTTCAAGGTCTGTAAACACAGCGGAATATAAACTTCCATCAATATCGACAAAGTGAAAACCTAAGTTGCAAATCGCATTTAATATTCAGAAGAACTTTACCAGATTGATCTACCAGTTTAATAAACTGTATAAATTTATAGTAAAAATATTTCTTGAGACCCTGCTTTCTTAGGAGTTTTCTACATAGGAATAACAACGTACCGATATATCACAGTTGTGGTCCTTCAAATTCATAAACTTAATTATATTAATCAGATTACTTATTAGATTACTTATATATATATAATATTACTTGGTAATTATATTACTTTCTGCTTCCGATACATTCTCACTGTGTACGTTCACATTAATTTTTGCGTCTGCTTTGAACTAGGCTGCGTTAAAATGTTGTACACACTGTTGTTATTCCGCATGCTGACAATCGGGTAGTGGTTCTGGAACTGAGATTGGACTAGTACAGTTCTTAAATGAGAAATATCGAGTCATTAAGAGCTGGCGGAAAGACTGTTGCAAATGGAACAATAGTTAAAAGGTGCCAGGCAAACAAAAACGGTTAGTATGTGATATATCAAATTCGTCTGTGAGAGATGATGATTAGAACAAGTAGTCCGGACGTGGGTGGGATTTAACAACCGAATTGCTTGAGTCCAGGTCACAGAGCATGACAACAAATGAGCCAACTAAAACATAGCGCATTTGTTGTCCAATATCAATGGTCAATGTAAACGGTGCCGGTTTTCAACAAAAAATGGTCACAGCTTTTTAATAAATTGTGTTCCTTCAGTTCTGCTCAGACACTATTGTTACATAAGATAGTTGACTGAGATAATGACAAATGTAATGTATATGGCTGCATATTGAATGTATCTGGTTATCCACAATTTTGTGAATAAGCACCAAACTGTAACTTTAGATTTCTAATAATATGAGTAGCCAACTATTGTTATTAGAGATTTCTGCAAGATAAATGATCTGACAGGTACATATGACAATGCCTTTTCAATAGAACCCTTTGGGTCAGTGGATAGCCATTTGGTTTGATATCTTCGGGAATAACAGGAATAGGAGAAGGAGCAGGAGCATGACAGAGAAAAGAAGGGCATTAACAGGACACCCTTGGATATTACTAGTCTACATGCCACACAAAGTCGATTGAATATCTGTCGATAAGTGCAGTTACAGTGATTACTTCCGGAGTAAACCGAACGAACCGGACGCTGAACTTACCTAATTTATACCTATGGTGTATTTTTCTAGCAGTGTACACACAGCACTGAACAAAATGCGTAATACTTTACACATACAACTCTTTATCAGTTTTAGTGGGAAGGAAACGTTTGGTCTGGCAGCATAAGTTGGCGTCTTTCCCGGTTTGCTTCGCCAGTAATTCCGTTCTAGCTTTGGATTAGGGTTCGACATTCGTGACAGCAGAATCGATTCAACCTTTTTCTACATGTTCTGCGGAAATTCTAGAATCCGACTGGAGCCATTATGACGGGTTTCAGATGTTTTCGATAAGCTTTGATCTGACAATATTTCTGAACAGCTTCGGAAACGAATCATGGTCCACCTCGAAATGCCTAACAACTGGCACGCAGTGAGTTCTGACAAGTAACTTGTCCACGTGGGTTTTGCTATCACATTTTATTCCAATGTATTCTAAGTATACTTTCCAACAAAAGTTTCTTGAATACCACTAGCCTACTTGTTCCATCCATTGACAATACCTCAGGTGCGTGGGTGAAACCTCCGTTACCCCGTATAAAACGTGCATGAGCTTCATACCGATGAATGTTTCATTCTCTTTTGAACTCAGACCCTTTAAGCACAAAATTTCAACATGTCCAATGGATTGTCTACTCGAACAAACTGACAGCTACTGCCTTACGTTCGCCGCGCAACTGATACACCTGTAAGAATGAAACACAGTTTCGTCCATTGAAATTAATTGCCATGGAGTGAGGTTTGCCCAGTTTCTGGGATAAACTCTTCAACCAAAATTTATACTCGTTAATGTCGTCTCTCTATGGGGCTTGAAGGTTGGAGCTCTACTTTTGTGGAAGTTTTTTGAACCAGAGTCGCACATACAGCGTTTCAGCTCTGACTGCCAATTGGAATTTGTCATCTATTTTTATGCAGTTATTAGCCGACTCTAGCACTGAGACAGTAACATGTTTAGGTCTCATGCTCCCTGAACTTATCGTCTATCGGACAGTATGCTAGCAATTCCAAATTCCTAGTGAGTTTGTATTGTTGTTTGGTGTTCTCTCAGCGCAAAGGTCTGTCACGTTATTGTAGAACTATGCGTAGTCTAGGTAATCAGAAAGAACCAGTTTCCACCCGCCACTTCTACCACTAATCTTAGCAAAACATATCTCTATCTGACACAAGTAAAATAGATAAACAGTTCATTGTTCCACAGAATCATGTTTTCATAGAAGCACAGCTGACTTGACATTATTATAGAATGAAGTAACGCTTGAGCTGTTGAATGAGAAGTCCTACAGACACTTTCTATCAGTGTATGAAGTTCCATCAAAACCTATAAGACGGAGGGTTCTGCCAATAAAACCGCATGTTTCAATCCCTTGGGTACATGTTCGATTGGTAGATGGGTTGAGTGTCCAACTGACAAAAAACTTTCGTAATAAGCTCAAGCTCATAATACCTGTTCTCTCTGGAGAACAATTGCCTTCAGCATGGACTTGACCAGCTAAATGCACCGAGTCTTTTCCTTCAGTAATCTTTTAGTGTTAACCGCTCGAAACCAATCACCAATCCCACCGCTGTTTAATTCGGATTATTATACTAGATCACAACCCATCTGTATTAGCAATCCCAGACGTTCATATGATCACTGAGGCGTTACCAAGAGCCATATATACTCATTGCTTACACGTATTTATCAAATTATTAACCGTCATTTTGCTTGAAGCATAGTGAAAATGGATAATAAAGAACCCTAAACGAAGCTCACTAAAAGGAAAACATAACGTGAAACGAAATGTCAATATTTCGCTTGCTCTTACCAGAGACGAAGGCTAGACTGTGTGCAGTGTGATGCTGACCTGTGGGTTTTACATGAGACTAGCTATGGTCGTCAGATTTGCAAAAGGTAGCTTCGGGAAGAGTAGGCGATAATCAGTTGGCATTACTTCAATAAACAAGTAATCCCAGCTTCCGGTCACACATCAAAAGAATTGACCGTGTCAACGCAAGGCCTTCTGTTTCTATGGCATACGTTACAATCTGTGGGATCCTGTTTCTCTCCTCAATTCCTGTTACCACCGTTTGTTTTGCCATCGAGCACAGTAACCAGTTACGTGTTCAGTTGTTCTGGCATAGGTACCTATCTGTTCTGCAAATAGTGGGCATGTGAGAACATGCACTTCGGCAATATACGACTGCCAGCAAACTCGGTAGCATCTCCAGTTGAACCCCACAGACGTATTTCAGCTGCAGGTCATAAGTGAGCCAAAGAAGCCTGCAAACTTCAAACTACATCGGTGATTTTACGGTCATCCGTTCACTGTACGTGGTCGTCGGTAGTCCATTGTTATGAGTATCTGCAAACGTCTCGATATATCTGATCTTTACGGTTTTCACCCCTTTTTGCAGGCAGTCCTTTATGAAAATTAACCGGGCTGTTTGAAGCAAAGTTCGCACTAGATCGTACTTGTTTGTATTCATTGTAAAGGACGATGACACAGCAAACAAATACAAAAACAATTTGAACTGAAACTTCGTCTCGTTCATTGTCAAATATACCACAGACGCGCAGACCACGTTGTTGGCTAAACCAACTCGTTTGAGATTTAATGAAAGCCCAAAGGTTTTTGTGTTTTTCAAGACAGCGCTAGTCAACAGTCATCATCCGATACGGTGTATTCACAAACATAAGCTGTCTGCCATAAACTCGATAACACTTGATCACCCCATATAAAACACAAAGAACGATTATACAATCGAATATTTTATGTTCACCGTCAAAACAAAAAATCGATAATTTTGTTGGTAACAACCTGACGTTTACCGCACGTCCATTCTTGTTTCTACTTATAGTGCAGTCTTTTTGGTAGAAATCTGATATCAATCTGTGCAGTTTTATTTCGAAAGCAATTATGGTCTTACTGAATAGGAATTCCGTCTTGGAAATATTTGTTATTGACGTGTGTCTAGAAAAAGAACACTTCCTAGCCGACAGATATGCCAGAGATACAATACACGAGAATCTAGTACAAAGCTTTTGACTTCAAGATACGGCTTACCAACAGTGCAATGCAATTTATGACACCTACGACATGTTTCAAGCACTACAGAACGTATGGTTCAGATCTGTCAGTCTTCGTTTAGTATGCAAACCATGTAACACTTTTAGTCTATGGACTAGGATGTTATGATTGAGAGTGAACATTTTTCTATATAAATATGGCTTTCCGTTTCATCCAGCTGGATCCAACGATTCTTGTTATCCCTCAACCCCGAGTTGTTAATTGGTTCGTGGTGAATTTGTCTACAGCTACTTGGTATCGGTTATCAATGGATTGGATAAACTTTAGGACGATTGTACCGAGGGGTGTGACGCACACATTGTATACATATATCGTGTTAGTTAAAGTGACGCAAATTACCAAATAACGAAATTTTTTCTATTAATGAACTCATCTTACTGTCTAAGCGAACCACAATAACGCCAGCATTATCAAGTTAATCACCAAGACAACGGCTGAACAATATGTGACGACTGTATATTATAACGGAAAACTATATGCTGTTGTTGTTTTACTGCAGGAATAATTACATTGTACAAATACTTATTACATTACAATTTCGTTAGCTGACGTGCTGCATTATTACTACTGCGCAGAAGCTAGCTTTGGGTTTGAGCTAAGTGCATTTTCCACTACTGTTACGTAATCCAACCTATTGGCGTCATGGTCAGTATACTTCTTACCATGAATTTTTGTTACATGGAAAGTCTGAACGTTCACTCAAGTTCACAGGAAATGGAAGATTACCTAAAACCCTCTGAAATTTGGTGTATCACTCGTAATGATACGACAGAGGAGAAGAAAACGCCGCGGCCATTGGCAAGGATGCATATGCAATGATTCAAATCCTGGCGTTTCCCGAAATGCCTCTTTCACTTTCGTACGATTCTTTGAAACACCTGCTACTAAGATATGTTCAGCCCGTTAACTTTGAAGCTGCGGACAGAGCAAACTTTCATACTTCAATCAGAAAAATCTCAAGAAGTCCTTGCGTCTATTCTTCAGACTTCAAAACTACAAACTCAAGCAGCAAAGTATAATTTCGATGGTCAACTTCAGAATCAGCCAAGAAATCGATTGATTGCGGGAAGTAATTCTCCAAGTCTTCGGAAGAAGTTGTTGCTACTGCAGGAGGCTTTTTTCCAATCGGCCAGAGCCGTCTGTGAACAATTGCAGCATGTGAAGGGCGCGGTAAATGAAGAACATAACGCCAACAGTGCTGAGAAGCAGGCAAACGAACAGCAACGACAGTTCGAAAAGGTAAACTATCAGAGAAGTACGGCAGTCGAACCACATCATTTTACTCCAAATTCTGTCCAACATTTTGCTAACTGTAAGTCATCTGGTCATAAACATTCTCGACTTACGTGTCCATTTCGCAACACCAAGTGCTATGAATGAGGCGAGATCGGTCACATTCAAGCCGTCTGTCGTTGTTCGAAAACGTGTTTTCTCCAGACCTCTGTAGATGAACAGTGTTGCATCTGATTTGTAGTCCACTGGTCTTACTGTGACTTCCACTAATTCTTGTGGTTCGACACATCATATGGTACAATCATATTTCGTTAACGGTGGTTCCAAACACTTTTTCATTGCTTACATTGGTAATGTTAAATTTTGTATTTCTGTCGCTTGCATGAAGCGGCTGGAATCTCTTGTTATTTTGAAACCTGTTAATATGTTTATTAAGGGTATTACTATACCTGTTTTATCTATTCCTGGTGAAGGTGAACTTTCACTCACAGCAGTACAGTCTAGTACTCATACTTGTTCATTTTTTTTTACTAATTTTGACCTATCTATTATCGGTCTCAAGTGTATGAATATTTTAAAGGACTCTTTTTTGTTCTGTTGAAACTTCCGAGTTTTAAAATCCGGTTTCTGAGTCTGTTTCAGATTCGAATTCAGTTACTGGGGGAGTACCTGCAATTGGGCCGGCGTAGACAAGAATTCCTGAACGTGTGGTAAAGAAACATCGTAATCACTACTACCCGGACACTCGTTCAAACTGTGGCGGATGTGATGATTGTAAATCATAACGGAACACTATATGCTATTGTTGTATTACTGCATGAATAATTACATTGTACAAATACTGATTATATTACAATTTCGTTGGCTGACGTGCTGCATTAATACTACTTCGTAGAAGCTAGCTCTGAGTTTGAGCTAAGTACATTTTCCACTACTGTTACGTATTCCAAACTATCGAACAATAACAAAACAGGTTGGCTTAGTAATGTCACGTCACTCTCCCTTTAAACTGTCCTTCACTGCCTGAGAAAACGAGTACGGACAGTCGTCACTTTTGCTGCAGACCTTCACTGCTAACGTACCTTTGCTAAATCCATCAGAGACTGCTGTTTATGCTTACTACTGACTCGGGCCTTTTATCTAAACTCATCATTGCTGTCTTAGGCCACATACTACAGATAGTTGAAGATCAGGCGGCAAAAGCTCAGAGGATTTAAACTATTCGCAGTGAATACAAACCGTCAATTATTTCATTAGTTCTATTGAAAAATTGGATGCATATTACACACGTAGACGATTCGTTTAGACAAGATGGTGACACTTGCATATGGAAAATGCAAACTCTCTATTTTAGCATCTCACACGAAACAAAAAAACATAAACTGATATTTGATAGTTGAGATCACTAACGACCCTCAGACATACTGGCAACGTCATCATCATGCATTCAAACACTTTCCATTAAATTGAAACGTTTGTTAGTAATTATCACGTGCCACCTTCACACTTTCACAACTAATGATCTGCGTAATTTTTCCATTAAATGGTTATCGGATTTTTAAGATGTAGAGACCAGGAAATACCAGCCCCAGTAACTGCTGCTGTGATGAGTTTATTATGATTTGGCCGTCTAGTACAAGGGGATCTGAATGTTATATTTGACAGATCGTATCAGGGTAGCAACTACCATCATTACATGCACGCAATGAATTAATGATCGTTGTCAATTATGACAGAGATTTTGGACGCACGTTTGCTACTTTCACCATTTATGATTCACGTTTAAATCAGAATTCGTTTACATTTATGTATACTTCGGATGAATACACTAATTTTATCGACGCTATCCTGAAATGTCATCACAGAATACCTTGGTGAAAACAAACACCCACAATGGAAGTCACAAATAACCGGATTGTCCTACTAACCAAATCAGTTATGTGTTCGAGCGGTAAGTGTATCGCTTGCAAGCAATAGGCTTATGAGTTCACTCATTTTATTTGCATTGCTGCTAACTGTCTGTGAATGTCGTTAACTCCTATAATAAGTATAACTTAATGAGTACAGTTTTATCTAATGTTGAACAAAACTGATTAGTATAACCCATCAGTGTACTTTTCTTTAGTACGTAATATAGTTCAGTCTCGAGTTAGATTTCAAGGACAGTCCGAAGTGCATCGTAAAAAACATCGCTTAAACTATTATTATGCACGAAGTATTTACTTCTACTCTGTCAACGCAATAACGTTTTTCGGAATTATCCGAGAGTGTAAGAGCGTTCCTTGATATACTTACATAGTTGAATACCAATTTTTACACGGTTACATATGTAGTCACATTAACAAACGGTAAT
>JTDE01000192.1:61132-80896 GCA_014338405.1 Paragonimus skrjabini miyazakii | reverse complement strand
TGTTTCCCGCAATTTTAAAGGGTGAGCAATCTTACAAGTCAGTAGCTTTATGAGAGAATCATCGCACTAAAACTTCCTTCATCTTGGAGTTCATTGATTTTACACATTCCTTCGAGGACTGATGTTTGAGGTCGAACTCATGTTTCGGAGGAGTAGTAAGCGTATGACTGCACGCCGGACGCGATAAATCTGAATTCACAGCCATACTCGACTTTGAGTTTTGTCCAGATTATCCTATCGGTTTAGGTGCAGAAACGTTTGTTATCCAATTTCTTGATTTGTCGTCCCAAGTATTTGATTCCTTATTGCGTTATATTCGCAGAACTGAGTAAAACTGTAGGGCAATGTCATAATAAAGTCTCGGATATTAAGTCAATGTAGATTGCGCAACACCTATATTTTACCGCAGTTTTCGTTTCCAGAATGTTCGATTGCGGTTCCTTTGTTTTCCCTATTTCGAGTCCATCGGTTTGTTAACCTACACAGTTAACGCATGAAAGCATGGTTTTGAAATAACTGTTAGACTTGATACAGAAGCCCATTACCGATAAAACAAAACCTAAACCAAATTTTCATCTTCCAACGAAGTTAACTGGATAACTTGAAAGGCTTCAGAAATTTGTGTTGTAGCTGGATTCAAACAAACGTCACAAACAGCAATAATAGTAACTTTTTAAACTTTGACATCAACGCAGGTCGTCTTCAGAGTGAACGTATTGTGAACGTATCGTCGCCGGATTTCTTATGACATAGGGAGATCAGGCATCCAGTCCAAATTTACAATGATGGAGTTTTCGACTTATTTTCGTGGGACACTTATCACGCCTGGACACGCCTCTTCTGTTGTTTGAATTGAAGATATTTAGTTGTAGATTATTTTAAATATTGAAAATTATTGAATTAAAAATGTATGAATTGTATTACATTTTCAAACGTATTTAACTTTTAATGCAAGAGGGTTAAATTACAAATTTCCCGATGAAATAATTATTATATTTCACCTCTTGATTCTTTCGTAAGTCGGCTTCCGAACATGCTGTGTTCGGCAAATAAGACAACACCAGCGCTTATACGGGACTAGCCCAAAAGTATGCTCACTTATTGCTAGAGATGAGTTTATTCTCTCTGGTAATCACCTATTTACAGTCAGTTTTCTATATCACTAACATGGACCTTGGCAGTGGATCAATTATACCAGGTTGCTAGCTCATAGATGTAGTTGAAGTTCAACATCGTTATTGCGGAAATGTAACGTAACTCAGCCAGCAATTGGAGTGTTACTTTGTATTCCAGTTATCATTAGATGAAAGACGGTGTCACGGATGGTGCGAAGAACCCCAACGGGTAAGACAAGATAGAACACATACCTACAAAACTTCTGATTCCTCATTATGGCCAGTTAGCCACTGATGATTGTGTATCTTGCTCATAAATTGAAAGACCACAGGCTTAAATTCAAAGACTGTAATTGAACAATCTCGTCCGCCATGCAAATGGTTCAGTATCTTCAGTGCACAAGATTTCTGACTGTCTTAATTCAGCTGACGCAGTCCAGCTCAGAACCAACAATTTCAGGTTGAACGACCAATTTGTGTTTTTTGCTAAGCCAGCATCACCAAAACTTATAGATTAAGAAGATAGTAGGTTATGACCTTGGTATCAGTAACAGGAACATGATCGATTGACATGATCGATTGACATATGTCACATGACAAACTAATCTTACGTGACTATTCTACGATCGCGGTTGAAAACAGCAGTGAAGCCTGCTTTTTGTAATTGTACCAAATTGAAATTTTCAAAACAACTGTATTTCATAGAACGTTATCTTGATTTGTGTCTATCACATGAATTTGTTTTGCTTCCAGCTTCTGAAATGGTTACAGTTATCTTTTAGGACAATGCGACACCTGTTTGGAGTTTAGCTTGTACACAAATGTGTTTTGCATCACTGAACAAGACCAGTATTAGGATTGTCAAATCCAAAATTCATCGCATAGTTACGTTACCATTTTGGAAATAATATGGAATAATGTTGGCGTTCCATTTCACCAAGAGAGTTGATCGCACTTCTAGCGAAAGAACATATTCCATCACGAGGTAGATATTGAGCATATCAAGCAGGCTCAGCCTGTCGTTATAAGAGTACAGCTGTTAAGCATTCTTCTGAAAGCAACCGTGAATCTAGTGAAGCATATGTGCCGAGGAACACTGCATATCTGCAGACATCAGTGTCTACAATTTAGCTAGTACATAGCAATTTCGTACGCAATATTATACCACAGCGACGGTTTAGATGAGTAGAACGTTAGTCTGTGTGTGCTGGTTGCTACGGAATTAGCGTTAATGTATAATTAGCTACAAGCAATCAAGGGTACAAATAAACAACACTTTTGAACACAATACTGCAAGCCGTAATCTAATCACAGTAGCTGCGACGTTTATGCAATATAAACATCACAGATGACCTGAAATAGTTCATCCAGGTTCGTTCCATGTGCAATCTGTACTCGTTGGATAACAATCACATCACAGGTTCTTCATTCACAAGCCACTTGCTTCTAGTCCCTTTCCATCCAGTGTGCAAATTTTAAGCCATTTCTCAATATTTTAAGTATTTAGCTGTTATTTATACCTGACGTTGTTCAGTGATTACTAACCAATAAGCTCATTGGGAACCTTAGCATCAGTTATCTGGGTTTTTGATCAACTTGCCAAAGAGTGTAAGCCGGATACAACGCGTATATCCACTGATATAAGTAATCCTATATGTAGGCGAACGTGTCACCTCGTTCAGCTTGCCAGCCAGGTCTGTTTTACCCTGATAAGTTGGTATCAACAACTGAGTGCATACTGGAATAGTCTAATGGTCAAGTCGTGTACGACGGATTGTTGACGAACCACAAAATAGGTAGCAGAGACTGCTGATTGGATTGCTATCTTGCTTTCCTTGATTAAGCCTAAAGGCAGCCTGTTGCAGTTGGCATATAAGCATAGAAACTGGTTAAGTTACCATGAGAAATACTGTATACACTAATGTGTTATTTCATATGATAACTATAGTTGAATTGTTCCAACTAGTATCCACCAGTAACGATAACACCGATATCATTATTGTTTATGAAGCTGATCCATATAATTAAAAAAACTTGTTTCCGAGGAATGTTAAACATAAGTTTTGTTATCATAACGGTAGGGTCTAATAGAGCTCAAATGTAAACCACACAAGTACATAAATTTATTCGGACAAGCTACGTAGATCACACATCCCATGTTTCATATGAGGGTATCGTGCTGGCACATGAAACGGTCTAAGTGTTAATTCTCACCAGCCACTTGTTTAGGAATAAACAATTTGCTATATACCTGATAGTTTCTATGTAATCGATTGAAAATGGGAGCTTGTTTCAAATCTACCAAATGTGGCATCTTAGCGGTGTTCAAACGACTGTTACCCGTAGGAGAATGCGTTATTTCCATGCCAAAAATCCACAGAGACATCGTCAAAGATTTGATAGTAAACTCCTACACAACCGGGAACTAAGTAAAACACCAGTTTAGAGACAAAAAGGGGAAGAGATTGAAACGTAATCCTGGAAGCTCTCACATCTACCTTTAAACAGAAATTTCAACATGGTACAAAGGTATAGCCTGATTGTCAGTTTAAACAAGAAGTAATTTTCAAACCGTCTATTTAGGACTATCACTGCTTGCTTCAAAAATGAACGTTGCTATGCTGAAAAGTCAGTCAAACTACAATTGCATTCAGCTGAAAAATAACAACAACAACAACCAAATGCTGCACTCATTAGGTACACAATTCTCAAGGTAGCGGATTCCGAGTGAAAGTCATGCATGGCATGGCATGATGAACTAGTCTAAACTAATTACCCATAATCACCGTTTCAATTCACAATGTATGCGTTAGCCTAGTTCATGCAATTCCGCTTTCCTCGAAGTTACGGTAAAGCGGATGATGTCAAAACCATTCCCTATCTTGTAAGTGGTTGCTTATCCGAATTTGCACATCATTCTCAACTGCCATCAACGGTAGCAAGTTTGTGTGTATGATCAGCGTAGTGATCACAAGACCAAGTAGTCACAGCGAACTTGCGTACTGTTGTTTACCTGAATGGAGTAACACAACTGGAACATTGCGTTTCAGCACAACAGTCAAGCTATTCAACAAAACAAAGGCACATGAACTACACCTGAAAGTAACTGAAGGTTATTTGAGACAGCGTTTCTAGTACATATGACTTAACATATAACAATCCCAGAAAATGCTGTTTTTCTAAATATATCGGTGCTACTTGATATTTAGATGCTTGCATGTTCAGCATGTACGTTGGGTTATACCACAGGCGTCGTCCCAAAAACAGTGCCATTACGCTACAGTGTGCAGTGTTGTCCACAAAACAGACTGTGTGCATTTCTGAACAGTATATTAAGCTGTTTCCCTGGTTACTTTTGTTCGGGTCATTGGCAGAATTGCCTGTTTAGAACAAACGACAGTGCATTCGGTTTCTTATCTGTGGTATTCCGATTTTCTTTTAGTTTGTCCTTTCTCTTTCTGCACTGGATATTACCTTCGAGGTTTTAAAAGGCTTGGATCTACCCATTTTTCTTTTATACCCTATTTATACATGTACGCCCTATTGGCCTTCTGACTGATTCTCTCCTGGATTACGTACATAAATTAAAGATATACAACCCTTTAGAGGGTATTTCTCTCGCTAGAACGGTCTGGCGTTAGTTAGAACAGCGTGTTAACAACAGCATCAGTAACCTTGCAGTTGTCGTGATCAAATAACCGTCCGAACGTTCAACCGCAACCCTAAGTAAATCATGCTTAGTTTGCCCGATCATTTCGAAAGAACAGTAAACAGAATCCCTATGTTAAGTCGAATCCATAACCTCGTAATTAGGACTTCTTAGGTTGCAGTTGCCGCCTTCACTGAACAACCTGAACTTCTGTTAACTATTCGCAGCATTACTAGTTGTTTCAATGAAAAGAGTGGTTTCAACCTAAGTGAGAAGTGCTGAACACAGGTAACCCAATGAATTGAGCAGAACAACCTTGTTCGTTCTCCCTTGGAAACAATCGGACGAGCTGAACATTGTTAACACAAGATTGGGATTGATGGTTTAGATATGATCTTTCAGTCATTCTTGTTCATGTCTATTCACGGTTTACACGCCAGTTTCACAACACCGACGGTCGGGCTGGAAATTTCGGTCCGAATGTGGACATGTACTATTGATGAGATGTACCAAAACTGAACCTCCAGTTTAGTGCATTCTTTCTAAGTGGGCTGATGGAACCGATTATCCGAGCGCGAAAGCTGCGATCCAATTTGGGTGATGTTCACATTGAACTAGTCAAAGTTCCCCAAATTGTTATTGCCTCATGGAAGAAGCATCGCATTACTTATCTTATACTGTTAAATCGTATAGTGCATGTGGTGTATCACATAGTATTGTTTCAAAGTTCATATTCTCGTCCACTATACGTTACTCACCTTTGTTCTGTGAGAATTTTCCCCCGAGTTGTTTGTGAGCACACCCTATTTCGTGCTCTCAAATTATACCCTTTGGGAAATTTAGAAAAGGATCCATAAGTTAGTGCTGCTTGTTTATGCGTCTATCTAATTAAAACAGATCCGCTTTTAACGTGCTAGCCTCACTTTTTTAATTGCTCCAGTACCTTCAATCAACTTGCTGACACGGTTATTGCTGTGAAGTATCCAACAGCTGGGCATGCCACAGTTCTGCCAGGTTATATTTGTCAAATACGAGCGCGGTACATCGGAAGCCTAGTACCTACTCGACCATTGTGGATTGGTCATCATTTGCCACCTCGAGGCGATGATGTCTCTGAGGTAATTATTAGTTTTCATTTATATCAACTGAAAAAATGTCGAGGGACATGATACTTCGAAAGTTTTCCATTGATCAATCACACCTACTCGAGCTACAGATGATGATAGTAGAACTCCGGTAATATTAGGTTGGTTTATGCACGCATCTGACCAAAACCCTTTTTTCAATTCCAGGATTAACCAGAAGGTGCGGATGAAACATGTAGCTAATCGATCACTCAGATTGTCGTCGGCGCTCAAGCGAAGTAGCCTAATCAGCACATCGCATACGATTAAAATGAATCTTCATGCTTATGAAATCAGCGTTCACTATGTTCCGAATCTGTCTTCCTCTCAGTGCACTATTTCCTTTTTCCGGTGGTGACTGTGACATCAAAATAATGAGTTTTCCCGAAGAGCTTACATACTGTCTACCGAGTAAATGGTGGACAGACTATGCATCAAATGCGGCTTGTTGAACAGTATGCGCCTAGATAACACGATTCGATAGGCTTGGAAAATTTGAACAACCTTATGGAAATACCCGGCCTAAATTAACTACTGTCAGAGAATATCGATACTTTCCGTTGATAGCATCCAAGAGTACCCTGGATAAACTTAGTAACTTCTCAACAACATTGCAACTACAATCAGCTTTTACCGAGATTCGGTCAAGATATATCATGGCCATGCGTTTCATGAAGCCTAAAACTGTCATCCCTCTGAAAATGTCTCATCTGTTAATAATACATTATTTTAATTCGAACACCAAATACTTCATCACAATCTTTGTGTTTGCGCAGACTTTCCAGCCAGACTGTCTTGAACGGACGTATTATGCAAGGGTTTTATTGTCAGATGTAGAGGTTGATGCATATCCTTCTCACAGTCTGGACTAGGACTTCTAATTCCAAATGAAACTGTTGTAGCTACTGTGCTGCTATCTCCATACTAGGTAAAACTGAATCATTACATCTGAACGCTCATTATGGTTCACCGTGAAATCGACCGATTCATTGGCTATTCATTACTAGCCCCATCCTTCATCGTTTAGACATGGACTGTGACACCAGCTTTGTAACACTGGCTTTCGTTGAGCAATATCACCATTGGGTGTTGATAGAAGTGTACACAAATGTAGGACTATTGTAATCCTGCTGTATTGGGGTTGCATAATTGTCTACCAGTTCGACTGAGTACATGGTCAACCGTTTTCTGCGTTAATGTTAGTGAGATAATAGGTCGGGTAAAATCTCAATGATCTTGCTTTTATTTTCGTCATGCACGTTTCTTATTTGGTAATGTAATTGGAGAATACATGTTTTAGTACTGTGTGCATTCTCCGAAAGTTTTTGTGGAAGCCTCCAGCATTTGAGGTCTACAGTATTAACTCAATGGTTTGTAATCTATTCTTCCGTGAAAATAGGCTGGTCTGTCTACCATTCTCACAGTCTCATAACGATACGACTCAGTGTGTGCCCTGATGTTCCGAAATGACGCGAGACACAGACATTTTTGCATAGTGAACTGAGTAAAAGGACAGAATAAGTGCAAAGGTATAACTTATTACCCATATCTCCCAGTATTCAACTCCGATTTTGATAGGGTTTACATTCTGACCGTTATATTCCCTTTTTAATGGATCATACCTGCTTCTATTGCATTTAACAAGTAGCCCTATTCAGTAATATGGAAAGGCTATATGCAACCTTATATCAAGTATACATTAGTTTGTCATGTATTCTACATCAGAAAGAAAACACTTTTTCACTTATACCTATTCTACTATTAAACTGAAAATAAGTTGAGCTTTGTAATGATTTTTTCGACTTGTTGGAACTATTTGGTATTGAACTTATAGAGCTACCAAATACTAAATATTTCCATTGTTTACGTGCAATAAACTGCTCTCATCTTATAGCCCTAGGGCGGTCCGAGCAAAAGTTCATCGAATGGTAATTTCTTTTGCATATCATATTAGATAAGGACGACAGTGTGTGAGACTATAATCTTCAAAAAAATATTATAAACGCCTGAACTTCGGAAATAGTCCATGGTGGCTTTTTTCTGGGGTTAAACCAATATATGCACTTATGTTAACTCCTAAAGCTTCGTCCCTTCCCTACCAAACACGTTATCCTCGTTGCAAAAGCAAACCAATCACAGACATACCAGACCTACTGGTTAGTGCTTGATCATCTAAACTACTCCATTTCATTGTTGTTCACAACACCGCAGACGTTTAAATTGCCAGCTGTGTTCTCCGTGAATAAGTCAAGTAACCACTGGTTAGGTATATGGTCATTTGGGGTGAAAAAGTGTTGAATTTGTTTATGCTGTCAACAACGATCATGATGTTACCACATCATCACAACGAGATCGCAACAAGATGAAATGAAAATATTGGCATACAGAATGCCGACTTCTGAAACCCACATATTAATGTCGGACAACTCAGTCATCGCAAGTATTCTTATGGAAAGCATACATTCAAGTGGGCACACCATGACATTATTTGGAAAACGTGTCCGAACGTCTGGGGTAATAATTAAATTTTCAAACGTACATACTTTCTTAAAGACGGTACTTCGCGCGGGAACCGAGCAGGAGTTGGTATATTTATAGGTCGCCATTATTGCTCGGTCAAAAAATGAACGCTTTGGATTACGTGACTCGACCACTCTCGATATTTTCAAGAGCCTTAATAAACAAGTTGCATTCGAATTTTGCGATTCTCGTTTACTCCGTGACGTCACACTCATATAGCTAGTATAACCGTCAATCAAATCATCTATACTTCCTCATGGTTCAGTACATTCGTTGGAGGTGCTAACTACGGCCAAAGCAACTACTGTGTAAATCATAACGAAATCACATGATCAGCTCATGTGTGGTACGTCCAAAATTGGTAGTGATTACCTTGTCAACTGTGCATAGAATGCTTTTCAAAATATGTTTGATACAACTGACCGCTGGTTGCTCCCATGTAGTAATCGGAGCCACATTTTTGCTCTCTAACTTCATTAGCAAACCATCTCGAAGCTGACTAGTTATTTTAAACTGTTATACGAGTACTGGCGCAGCCCACATTTGGAGAAAACACTGGTCTAAATTCGAAATGTATTGTTAAAAGCACTCATAAAACTAGTCGAGTACAAAAGTAAGCTACTTTGTCATTATTTGATAGTTTCACTGTTCGATGGGATTGACAACACGTGGTCTTTCCAAAATTTGCGCAAGTTTTGCTGTCATCCTTTTCATTACGAAAAACAAGTTTAGTTTTTGTTTATCCGTAGTGTCACGCAGTTTGGGAAGTATCCATCGGAGTGGAAAACAACAGAAGTGAAGCGAGTTGCAAGTATCTATCTGTTCTCATACTATGATGTGGATATTCTATATTTAGGTCTGAAAGCAACAATTAGTCCTCTCGATCGTATTCGGTACTACCATTTACTGCAACATAAACAATGCTTGGCAACGTCCACTGAATGTTAACATTTATACGCCAATCGAGACGAGTTTAAACGTCCTAAAGCCTACTACCTGGGTCATCATCATTCAGTCACGTTTGCAACCTTCATGTGGAGGCCGGGAAATGACAGAATATGTATGATGTAGGTACACACCCAAAATGAATAGACCTTGTCAAACCAAAAAGCTATCTGTTTCCTCTACTCTGTTTTGTTTTCGGATGATCATCTTAGAGAAACGTACAATAGAACGCTGGCAGGCCGCTACCCATCTCTTTATACCTCCAACTAATTTTGTAAATCATTTGTCCTATTGAGCAACTCTTCCGCTAATTTGGTAACTGTCAAATTAGTGTGCCTGTTATACTCACTATCGGCCATCTACGTTAGTGACAGCTATGCGCATGTGTAGGACTCCCTTTCGGCTCAAAACTCCTTATCTAATTTGGTTCTTTACGCGGTAAACCGAAAAAATCGTTGACTGAAATAAGGGCAATCAAGGAAAGGAATGTTTAGTTCAAGTCCTGAACCGAGATGGAGAAAACGCCCAATAAAATTCTAAACGTAATCATGAAAAAGGGGCTACTTATTTAGTACTGTTAGCCACGCTGAAAATCACCCATAAGCCCAAAGATCTCTCTGTCGAAATAAAATTCGAAATGATCATCTGTTCTTACACTACAACACATACATACCAAACGTTCCAAAATGAAAATAACTCGTACGTTACAACGGATTCCAAATGCCGATGAAATGTTAGTTCAAAAACCTTTGTAACAAATGCAGAATCTTTTTCTCCCCCCCCCCCGTTTGCTACCAGTCGATATTACACATTTAGGTCGAATAAACCATTGCACAGCGCCAAACATTGAAAATCCACATACCTACCCAATTTAACATTCTTAGTTTCTGCGCACAAGCTACCGTTATCTCGGCTGAATACACTCAATTTTGTGGAAAGTCGTTGGGTACTTTATAAAATGTGAGATATTCTGAAATCTACAACATTCGAAACATGTTGGCAAATTTTCTTCATAAATGCAAATTAGATTTACTAAAATTTGTTAATTTCGCTTCCAACAGTCCACAGAATTGAGACGAAACAGTTTCAGCTGAAAATATTTTTTTCTTATCTAGTGCGTATATAGCAAAAACCATTCTATCACAATTTGTCTGAAATCTAGTGGTCGGTGAAGCGCTAAGGATATAAGAATGTACTTAACTTCCCGAACGGTAGCACAGTTCGAGCAATCAAACAAGTATTACACATGATGAAAACTTTTAATAGCAGTTATGAATATTTATTTTGTCTGGAAAAATGTATAAACTAATTCGATTTTTAAATTAATCAAGAGTAGATAGAACAGTAAATTGTTACGTTTAAACACCACTACTCTCCAGTTAAAGGCATCAAAATGTCACCTGTTTGTAACTCGACGCCGAGTTAAAATGTCCCAAGGGTTCTCCCTGGTATTGCTTTATATCTGCATAGTCGTTCAATTTATGCGTTTTACGCCCACGCAGTGGGTCAGAGAAT
The DNA here is from genome assembly GCA_014338405.1 of Paragonimus skrjabini miyazakii. Taxonomy (NCBI): domain Eukaryota; kingdom Metazoa; phylum Platyhelminthes; class Trematoda; order Plagiorchiida; family Troglotrematidae; genus Paragonimus; species Paragonimus skrjabini miyazakii. Next base: position 70,028 of record JTDE01000192.1, on the reverse strand, counting down.
GAAGGCAAACATTTAGCATCAAAGATATTTATTTCTAATGTATATCTGACCGAGTAAGGTCACCAAACATCCCTGAACGCGACTAGAGCATGGTTGTGTTGACGAAAATAAAACCAGTGTGTAATTGAATTTAGAGAGGAAATAGACAGTTAAAGAAACTAAGGGAAATTAGGACGGCAACCCTATAGGAAAAACTACTCGTAACTTACCTGTTTTTACAGAGTTATGCTGAGTGTCAAGTAGAGAAAAATTGACTAATAGTTGGTTGAATAATCAAGGGTTATTATGTTGTTTGATAATGCAGTGAAGTTTGCAAAAGTCTACTTAAGCACCATTTTTCAGGGTCACTTGTTTATGTACATAAGATCACGAACGGTTAGTGCTGGTAATGAAGTTGCCGCAGCAAATAGGTATATCGTTGGTAACCATGACGAGACACTAAAGATTTCTAATGTTTACTGTTACATTTAATTCGTGCGGGGTTGCTTTCTTACCTTCCGTATAACTTTGTCTTTTACTTCAAACCATACACACATTTGACAACTATTTTCCAATTTGCCTGTTCGAGACGGAAACTGGAAAGGGATTGCGATTACCAACAACCACAATGTGACTTGTGCTGCATCACCATCAGTTCCACTCACACATCCCGTATCCAGTGTAAACCCGAAAGAATAAGACCAGGAGACGTTTGGGTGGGAACCTCTATGGTTCATCTGGTCAATGTTGGTTGGCCAGATAACAGGTTAGTGAATCCCTATCGTCCGTAAACAAAACACAGAGATTAAGGTAGAAAAAAGACAGTGAATATGTTGTACAAAAATGAACGGAAAAACATAGACTTCAAGTTGGACTAAAAAACAAGATGAAATCTCAAATGTACATTTCACTGACAAATCTGAAGAAAGAACTAATAGGAGACCACTAGGTATCTGAAGAAGAAAGACTCGTATTTTTCTAAATAACTGGGATTTAAGGTTATAAAGAAGAAAAAGTAAGCCATAGCTTAACTGCGTCTAACATACTAGTCATCTCTTGTTGATTGCAGCAATGACCTATGATTCTAAAACGGCCGGCGTACTCATCACAATGCGATATAGTCAAGTTTTCATGACCTGTGACACGGTATAGCATGCGCTTCTAAATATGTTCGTAAGTAAACCCATGGACGTGTTTTCAGCCGACCGAGTGTCAGCAAGGATTCGATCCATTCCGCGTCTTCTCGGCGGAGTATCTTTGACTCATCTTAGACAATATAGTTGGAGGCGGCTCAGTTACAGCACATCTCGTCAAAACAACACCTGGATTCTATTGTTTTTTGCAAGTGTACGTTAGACATGCGGATTAGTCCTATTTTCAGGACGTAGTTCTTTCAGGTACGTACTCCCTGGCGCCAGAAAATGGCGCTAGTTTTCAAACCAGTTACTGTCACTTCACGGATAGATCTGTTGACAGATTGCCACCCATGTACGACGGCGCGTATATATTCATATACGGCTGCTCCGCGTGGTACAAGGGTGACAATGACCCAGTGCAACCTGAAAGCTAGGCAACCTGAACTAATTAGACATCTGTCTGTAGACGACAACATATGAAGCATACCTCCATTTTCCACAGATCTGTGAAAATTTCCCGTAGTTGTTTATGCTTCCCTAACATAAATTAATCCAATAGCGGCCTCTCCAGCGGCGGCTGAACAGATAGATGGCAAAACTCGTTACTTTTTTCACGAATAACACTCACAAACAGGTAGTACACGATGTATTTCTCACAATCGCTAAAATTATTTAAACACGGTTTTGGTGACTTCGTCTTGAATGAAATCTACTTCTGGACGACATATTTTCTATGTATTCATTGATATCACCCTTGTTTGATGTTTGATCTAGACCGCGTTATACTACACATCCAGGAAGTTGGTTACTGAAAACCTACACAGCATGCAATCTTAATGAGTTCTTAAAACTCTGTGAATTTTCCCTGATACGGCATATTTTGTTTATTGTTCAATAGATCGATGTGCAAGACCACTTGAACAAATCATAACCAACCCCACCCCTTAATACTTAGAAGTAGATATTATGTTCAAATGTGATAGGCCAGGAGTTAACCTGCACTAGACCAATCAATATCGGGTAAATCTCATTGTTGCGCATGCACTTGAACTTTGTATTATGATGACTTTATAAAAGCAACTAGTGAGCACGCTCTTAGGAGTTTGTCCGACCAGCTCGAGATATCAAAGTACCAGATCTATAAATAAGCTGCTGAGTAAGTGCTACGCTGCAGTCAACTACACAGTAAAGATGAAAGAAGGCGTAACTAATAATGGTGGAGACATTTAACCAAAATTAGCTGTCGAATAAGCCAGCATGCACTTTTTACATACTTTTTTGATTGACCGAAGCGCATACGCTCAGAACCCCGTGCTGGTGTACTCCAGGAGAAGGTAAAGATGAGTGTTAACACACTATAAGGCAGGTCAAGCCCACCTTTTTTGGTGCAGTTGTGAAAACATTGAACGGAACGTTAGAGCAGCCCAAGCGGCGGTTCATCTGAGTTAAAACTGAGATCAAGGCTACTGTTTAAATATTCTTCTACTACACATCCACTAGCCAAAAACGATTGAAAGCAATCACGCAATGACAGCTACAAGTTGAAACACAAAGGTCAAATGAAAACAATTTTTATTAGCATAAAACATCAGTCTGATATCGAAAATCCACTGGATGTGGCCAAAATTGTCTAATCTACCCAGCTACTCATTAGTACTACAAATTCAGCCCACAACAGTGGCGTTGACGGATTCCAGCTTGAACTGCTGGAGAAATCTTGCCTGGAGAGTCGATTCCCCAGATCAGTTAGTCGATCTTATGTGGAACAGTGGGAAGAGTGAGTAACAGGGTCAGAATATGGAATATTCGAGCTCTTGGCTTGGCTTCGCAACTAAGCTGGTGGAGCGATTATTGCGTCCGGGTACGCCGTTTCAATCGTTGGTTTGAGTCCAGTCGAAGCTTTGAGGTTTTACAATCGGGCCTTTCCTCCATTAAGACACATATTTGTGGTGCTGGTTTTCAAAAAGACCAATAGAAAGTCATTTCAAGTAGAAAGGCTGCGATAAAATGTAAACGATTTCCGATAAATATCAAACAAAATTCATGTACATCCATAACATCAGATTTTACAAATATGTCCAATACAGAATTTCAAATCCACGTTTGCAATAAACACATACTTGTCATCATAGCTTATTAGTACTGTGATAGCATACACATTTTTATTGACATCGTTCTTCCTTGTTAATAGCCTGTCTATAAATAATCTGCTCAGACCGTTCCATTTAGAAGGACGTGCTGTGTTGTGCAACTGGGAATTAGAGCACATTAACATGGTTTAGCCATGTTCAAACAACTATCCTTGCAAACTCCATGTTTGTTATGAACGAGAACATGTAACGCTTTACCAGTCACATTAATCTACTAAATAACTGTTGTGTCAACAGAACACATTGCACTTGCTTCAACATGAATATCTACTCACGTGGTAACTAATTTTGTTTCACCTCTGTCAATCTATTATTAACATAGAAACATAAGCGAAAGACCATCGCCCGAAATGAACAAACTTTTCGAGTACTCTGGAAACGTCGGTCTGACAGGAACGCTTTTTGACACTTCTAACTTTATGTTATTGAAATAAGATTTGTCTGTCTTGAACCAACAGTCAAAAATTCTTGTCCTCTAAAATGTGCAGAGGTTCTGTTTCTATTTTTTTATGATACTCACTTTCATAAATTTGTGGGACAAAACACGGAGCTGCATAATCGAAGCTTATCTAGCCTCAGTTAGTCTCAATCCACCTATGTAAGAGTTTGTTTATAACACAATAAGCAGTAAGCCTTCCTTACTAACAGTGTTTCCCTGTAGGTCCGTCAGCTTAATTTTTGTGTATTTTGTTAGAAAATATTGTTCGTCCTTCATCGCTTCATTTGAAAAAGCACTAGTTCTTACATACTGCCTGATACAGTAAACTGTTTTTCTGTTTTGACAAAACTCAATACTTCCGAACCGAAAGCAGAACGGATGTGAGAGGAAGTGGTGTGCTCTGCCAGTGATCATTACGAGTCAAGCTCATGTCAGAGATGGGATCATACATTTGTGCCCCCAGTGTATAAATAAAGTTTTCATCCTGACTGTGACCGTTCTACACATCGCACATTAAACGTATCAACGCGCGCCATTTAATGACTGCTCCCTAGCAAACATGTATACTGTAATTCTTCCGATTTAAATCGCCCGGTAGAACATCTCGGGTAAAATCGAGACGTTTACACAAACGACTTTGTTTTCAGTTCACTGCGGTCTAACCAATAAATTCTTTAGTTGCGTTCTTCTGCAGTTTTCTTTGGTCTTCTGAAGAAGCTTCTCAAGCTTCTGAACAGGTCCGCAAAAAGTTTATCACTGTGACTCGACAATAGACATAGAGATTTCAGTGGTTTCAGTTCTATTCTAGATTAAGGCATACAAAAGTGTTCTGACAAACTATATGAGGGTAAAGGTTACCGAATGTTTGCGGAACAATCTTACTACTCAATCAATTCTATATTGGGGTGTATACACACGTTCACACACACTCGCGCCCAACGTGCTAATGTTTATTGGTGATCCTCTACTCACGTAGTTTTCCGAAAACCCGAACCTGTCCATCTGGAACTGACTAAGCGATTTATGATGTACCAGTGAAATGTTTTCCCTCTTTGAAACTAAACCATGAAATCTAAAATCCTTTGTGGTTCTTTTGTTTTGTTTAGACTTTGTAATTCACAACTTCTAGTACTGCTGAATACTTGTTGCAAATGACAGCCCACTTTACTCCTCTCATGATGTGAAGTGAGAATGATTGACTTGACTTGGATAAAAAATTATCGGGTGGTTCTGAAACTGATGTGAGAATGTCATTTGTTGACGCTGCTGCAAAAAGATTTCAGCGAGTCACCAATATTTGACGAAACTCACAAGCGGAAATTAAAACGGACTTATTGAAACGTGTCTGACAACAAATGTCACTCTTTCCACTGATATGAGCAAAGACAACGGAAATGAATCTTGATATTACGAGTAAACTAATGGAATATTTGATTAGTATTTACCATTAAAAACGACCTATGGTGCCACACATGCAACACAGGACATTACCATGGCAACTGGACAACTGAAATTACTGTCTCAAATACGAACAAATCACGGATTGGACATCGCTCAACTTTCTGCTGGTTACAACAGATAATAATATTTACATACACTGGGGCTAGCAGAAGTAGGCACAGTAACAGAAGATTGTAATTTTGTATACTTCTAAATCCGTGTTAGACGACGATAGGAGAATGCATAGTAAAGGACTTTTGAAAAATTCGTATGATCGAATTTCTGAGAGATGTTAGTTATCATAGGATTAAAATATGTGACAAGGCGAGACAATATTCACAATTCAAACGAGCAGTGTCATGAATATAAGTAAACATTGAAGAAACAAACATAATTAGGCGATTTATGAATTATTTCCATCGAATTTGTCAGTCAGGCACCAGGTTACAGTTGCCAAAATGATCATGTTGCTTAAAGACTTAAAATCGTGAAATTATTCACGGTAACCGTGTCTGAAATATATATTGCTAATATTACACACTCTTTGTATGCTATGATGTGTAGTCAGCCAGTTCACACAAAATGCGTATATTGTAACCAGCAAAACATTATAAACTCACAATAACTAGTTCGAAAATATGTATAACGTACTACAGAAATGTGCATCATATACATTTAATATGTTTATCACTTTAGCCGCATGCTGTTTATAGATGATATTTTATTTACATTAGTCGAATACATTTAAGTTGATTGACCTACACTTTAATGATACACCACGACTTTCTGGTGGATGACAAAGTAAACTAACCAGTAGGATTACAGCAAACAGTTGACTTTGTTATTGGTTATTTGTCTCGCAAGCGAAGGTGGTTGAGCGTTCACATATGATAATTCGGTCGTGCCTAATCTGAGGTAAATGGCGCAGTGGTAAACACGGTTGCCTCATGAACAGCGTGTCCAGGGTTCTAGTCCCGGCAGTGGCGATGATATGCACTACTGACGAGCTCTAATGAGAGCGAAACTCGAGTATAGTGCTTCTTTTTGTAAGGGGCCGACTGGAAAGTCTATGGGGATGCGGCAGCTGCAATCAGTTGTGAGTGACGTTCAACTTGAAATTAACCAAATCCCCGACTACTTATTGGTTATTTGTACCATTATCTGTGAGTCAACTGTCTGCTGCTTCTTGAATAATTCGTTATGCGTCATAACAAATATTCATGGTTTTCATCTTCTAGTAAGTCAACATAGACTACTTACCTCATTTGAATGTAGTGGACTGGATTTTGTTTAACTAGACCTCATACAAGATAATAATGTAAAAAAGTGAGAAAAACAGCTATAACAACACTGTACACTATAATTATGTTCTTGTGATTTCAGTTCACCACACCTATGCATTGATTGGACACACTTCCGATATGCGACTACTGCGAGTTTGAAGTTGAACTCCGTCAGCTCATCTTAAAGCAACAGTCAACTGCCACAGATTTTCTGTGAGTTGAAGTTCCAGATTGTAAACTCGTCAGTCTAAAACACCCAAATCTGGGAAACGTTCTCCTGCCCCTGTGATATACAACGTATACAACGTATACATTCAGGAGTTTACGTTTTAATAAAGTTTGTCTCCCTGTCAGCTATGATAAGGTAATTGCCAAAGAAAGAGCCCCTGTCTTCATACATGATAACGAACGCTCTGATGGTCAACTTGATAGCTAGCCTGCCAACTATAGAAACAGAAATCACCCTTCATACTGTCAATAAATACTTGGAATTGCCCACTTGGTTGAAGTCTACGTTTCTCACTCAAAGATCAGGCTCCTCCATATGGATACTTACATCACTCACTCGAATCAAAATACTAGCAGCGAGTTCAGAAAACACGATCTGCAGCCATTGCTAGTCAGTGTTACATCACCACTGATTCAGAGATGTGTTTTCATTTATTTCAATTCCGTTTAGTTTCACCTATTACACTAATATGATAAGTACGGGTCTGTTTCTTTAAGATGGCCTGCAAAACACTTCTCGCCGTATCAGAAACCAATAGAAACATTAGTTGTTTACCTGACTTCATTAGCATTCATTAAGGTCCCCTCCCCCCGTTCTCTCAGACAAAAGTCTTCAGGTACAATTTTTTTTTGCGTGGTTCTCTATTTCGTGTGCAAGTCACTTTCATTTGTTAACCCGCTTTCTTGCCCGAAACGTTCGTTTGTTGAGAACAAAAATAGTGGCTATGTTATAGAATTCTTTCGTATTTGCTTTCATTATAGTCATACCTCTTATGTTCCGCTTACTGCTTATGTGCTTTTAACATGGGTTCGTTTCATGGACCCAGTAACTGCATTGATCGGATGAGTACATACCGAAAACAGTTGTTCGTCAACTCGTTTTTTTCGTTACATGAGGAAACTGTGCACATAAAAATTTCTTACAATTATGCAACTCTCAACAACAACTAGACTCGGAAAGCCTGGTTACTCAGCCGGAGTAAAATTAGGAATAACTCTGGTGACCGTTGGATCTGCAAATGTGCTCGGCTGTCATCACTTTCAAACAGCATTCACTTTCCAAAACTAAAAAATCCGCCCACACACTGTGATTGATACGTTGCTGGGGTAACAGTTTCAGCATTCAGATAAAGTAGCGCGTCCCTTCAACTAACGGGGCGATTCAATGAGAGTCGGTTAGTTCATTCGATGTGATCTGCCGAATGTAATGAGACATCGCGAAAGTGTGCTCACGCAAACGCAAGCATATGTATAGATGTACAATCAGATGCACACACGAACTAATACAGACACTCTCATGGATGGCTGACAGCACAACCTGGTCCTTCCGCAGGTCAAGGCCAGCCAAATATTTAGAAAGCAGGTCGTTGACGCAACCGACTTTGCCAACCGGTCACATTCATTTTGCAAATCAATCGCATTAGTCCTGAGAGGTGTAATCTATTGGACACTCATTTAAATCAAGGTAAAGTCTGATTCACTTGTTTCGTTCGCTTTGTTTTAGCCACGCATGCGTTGGATAATCATCACATGATGTAAGTTGAACTGAACTCGACAATTCAAACAATCTTCATTGAACTATATGAGAAAACGTGGTCTCGATCGAGGCAGGATAGTCCGTATGAATAAACTGACCTGCCCAACTAGTGGGCTATATCAGAAAGAATGTTCCTACGGTGATAGTCATCCTTGAGTTTTTCTATGAATGAGTCCGAATATGAATCCGTTTAGGCGTAAGTTTATAGTTAAGGGTGAGTGTGAATGTATGAACGTTGCACACAGTAGTGCAACCAGTTACATTTGCATGAACCCATGTATTCCGCAATGTTGAGGAATATGTACCCGGTGTGAATGTTTCTGATAGACTGTCGGCGCGCTAGATCACTTCCTCGTGGTGACGACTGGGCATTCTCAGTGTGAATCTTAACCAGCTAAGCGTTCAGCAACTACAGATAGCGTCAACTATTTTATCGTTTATTTTGAAGAGCAATATACACAGCTTCGTTCAAGAGAAGAACAAACGGTGACACCAAAAATAAGCAACAGATCTGTAAAGGTTGAATGTAAAAACAGGCTCTCTGTCAAATGTGAGACGCTGCGTAGTAAGCAACACTGAACAAATGACAAGTTCTCTCACAAGGATAGCAAGCGTTAATGAGCAATTCATCAAATGAAAAGTTATTTGGGTCGTATATAACAAACGGGTTTAGGATTTGAAGGAAAATAGATGAAAGATAACAA
>JTDE01000192.1:25461-61032 GCA_014338405.1 Paragonimus skrjabini miyazakii | reverse complement strand
TCCAAATGTTACTTGAAGTGTCTAACAACAGAGTACTACTATATATCGTTTATTTTGAAGAGCAATATACAGAGCTTCGTTCAAGAGAAGAAAAAACGGTGACACCAAAAATAAGCAACAGATATGGAAAGGCTAGTGAAGCGTGCATGTTTAGCAGCGATTTAGCTTGTACCACTGTGAAGATACCTGCCTGAAGACCACGGGCAATGGCTAGTAGCTCATCACTGTGAAGAAAAGCCTCGCTATTGGACTCCAGTTGGGTAATCACTGGTTTCAACGTACTGGTTACTTTCGATCAAGAACATAAAAGTACACCCAGCTCCCCTGTGCTGGCATTTACCATTACATAGGACAGGCGAGTGGTGTACATCTGTTCGGAATTTGACCAGGTGTGAAAATCGGAAGCTGGTTTGTCCGCACGTGTCCGTATACTTCAGTGCAGTGATGGTGTAAAACAGGAAGTAGGTGCTCAGCCTCCTCCAATATTTGACTGCGCCGACTGTGACCGTAGCTTTCCGTCTAATATCGGTGTCTGTCATCATAAGAGAATTACATGTACCGTCAAGCGTAAACGCGAGAAGTCGAGGTGCATGCAAGCGGCCAAGTAAACATGGTCTTAGCCAAAATCCGCTTCTCTTGTCTGGTTTTCCGAGGACCTGGCTCCGTCGCACTCATTTGATGCCAACTTCATCACCGGGTGTTGTCACATTTCGCTAGCCCTACTCCGAGGAGCATCAGGATGCACCTGTATTTTATAGTTGGCTGAAAAATACTACCCCCACTCTCACTCTTTCCACCACCTCACAGATGAGCGTAAAGTCTAAGGTTAAGTCTCAAGCTGCTAAACAATCCAAGTGGTTTCGACTCAAACAGCAATAATCCAACTAGAGTCAAAAAGCGAGGCTTTCTTACACAGCGATGAATTGCTGCAATTGTCAATAGCCGTCATGCCGGCAACTTGATGATGGTAAAAGCAAAGTCATTGCTAAACGTGCACGTTTCACAAACTTTTTCATATACCAGGCGACTGGTCATTCGACGACCTGTTCTTGTTGCTGTGAGAACCTACACGACTAGGAAGCAGATATAGAAGACTAACTACCTTGTGATTCAAACCCTATCCCGAGAGCAAAAGAAAGATGCCGCCTTCGCAGACTTTCCTGGAAACTGGTTAACTGTCTACAAGACGAACCATCGCCTCTTGAATGCTTCCAATGAGTAACGGTTCGCGGCGTTACCGGTTTATCTACACATTGATGAGGGACCGTCACGCTCGATTCGACCTCTGAAGTGGTCACTGGTCGACGTGGTCACTGGAAAAAAATATCTCGCACCTTGAACAGCATGGAACTCACCGCTACTTGTTGCCCAAATATTTGACGCGTATAAAAGCTGATGCCTTGGCCGGATATTTTAGTATCTTCCTTCTTACCCAAGGTTGTCCAATCCACTTATGCCATTCCCGCATCACATTCTACCCAAAGTGAACAGTCCTACATCTCCTACCGAGCTCAAACCTATCGCCTTACCTTCAACGTTGACACGGATTTTCCAAGAAATATTAGTTGATCGTTGGAATTCGCACCTGCAAATGCCCGCTCTTCAATTCGCATTCCCACAGCGTGATGGTTACCTTAAGTCGACCTTGCTGCTCCATGCGCTGGTCCGGAACTCAAACACTGTACCCTCCAGCCTGTGTGCAATCTTTATTTACGTGTCCAAAGCGTTTTATCCCACAGATTTTGGTGCTCCTCCATTTTGAGCACAGTACATTACTGATTCTTATCAGAGCGCCGTCGTCACGCACGGAGACCCCATCCTGCGGTACCTGCGTGGTGTTTGCCAGAGTGACCCACTGTCCACCGCTTCTGTTCACGACAATAAGTGAGGTGCTGACTGTATCTCGACCGCAGATTGGTTGCTAATTCCATGATATACCGGTTAGCGGTTTCTCGAACTCTCAGGATCTGCTTCTACTAGCGGGGAATACTATGCGTTTTCCCAAGAAATTGCAGCCGTCGTTAGTGCACCGGAGCCATCCGGATTGAAGATAAACACGCGATAAACTAACTTAATGGTCACTCTTAGAGACCGCAAGCACAATGCAACAGCTATAGCTGATGAGTCTATAAATTTTGGCTTGGACACTATCCACTAAGCAAGCGCCTGTGACACGGCGATCTATCTTGCTATTCAGTTCACCTGAAGCGCCAAAGAACTCACCATTCACCGACTGCAGTTTTGTGCGATGCTGTCTAAGCAACAAAAGCACCCACAAAGCCAAATCGCCGCCTCTGCCTACTGAAACAGCATCTGATCTTCGAAGTGAATCATTCGTTAAGTTTGAGTCAGTTCCAACGGAACATGCTCAAAGCTATGGACTGCATAATTGTTCCCTTTTTCGATAGTGGTTCTGCCTTTTCAAAGACATCAACTAGCCACATGCACACTCCACTTCATTTGGGTGATCTGGGCATTCTGAGTACGTCAACCATCTATTCTACCTCACGCAAATCAGAAGCGGAAAAATTCCTTTCCAGTCAATGTCCAGCTCCAAAGGATTTTTTCAAAGATGATACTTTTGGTCCAATCAGGAAGGACGTCAGTGTTCCGAAACGCGTTCAGTGCGAGGTACTGACCAACAAGAAGGAGGCCTATGTGGCTTGAATTTGTAAACCTTATAATGCGTTAGATGGCCGTAGTCAGCCTAATCATTGGCTGTTGAATTCAGACGTTGATTTTCATAATTGTGCCAACCATTTCCGACGCGGTCTTCTTCGGACTAAGGTCGGGGATTCGCGAAGCGGCCGAAGTGACCACACAGTTCTGTGTCGTGGCGAATGCGGTGAAACAAAAAGCTTCCCTCACATCCTTCAGTGGTGATGAATCACCCACAATGTGCGCTGTGCTGTGCACAATCACGTGGCCAAAGACTTGGTGAAAAGACTGCACAATGTGATCTACAAGTGCCAGCGGCGAACTCGTTCGTCAAACCCGGTGTTATCCCAGTTCGCGGTGGTACTTCTGTTCTAGTGGACGTCAGTATAGTAGACAACTAGTAGAACCAATTTACCCGGACAGACAAGCTTGTAAAGTAAGGGACCGACTCTCATAATGCTGCCATTCAGTCGGCCCTGCATGCTATGAGCTATTTCGCTGACTACATTACCCATTCACATGTGATTATCACTCTTCGTGTTATCATGTATCCACCTTCGTATAGTGCGATTTTTCGACTAGGACTGATCTACTACACAGTTACTACTTTATGCCTATCAACTGTTCACAGCTCCATGAAAATCTAAGACACAATTACGTGGGGAACCTGGCCTTGATTGTTGCTATCTTCCGACGGTTGTCTAACTATAAAGGACATTTATTCGTCCGAATTCATGAACGTTGACTGTGCTTGCAGCCCTGTGCCCTGAAGGACTTCTGGTTTGGAGAAACTCTTTTTTATTTCCACCTTTTCTCCTTTATAATACAACACACAAGTAATTCTCATTTGATGACTGGAATTACTAGGGTTTACCACTCTCGTGGAAGAACTTGTCAATTGTTCAGTGTTGTTAATCGCGCATCGTCTCAAATTTGGCATACAGCTCGTTCTGAATTCTCTTTTTTTACAGGGTTGTTGCTTAATTTTGCTATCAATGATTGCCATTTCTACAAACAAACTGTCAAACTGTTCTTGCAAATAAGCAACACATATGTTCTTTCATGTACTCAACTTAATGAAACAAGTGAAAGGAAGTGAAAACTGATCTTAACTGCCACCGAATTTCCATGGGTGTCTTTTTTCCACTCCAACGTGTACGTGACTGAGATTGTCTATGCACTATTCCTAAAGAATCACCACTTTTTCATGCAAGAGTTTTTTTTGGTAGCCCCTTTTAGACTTCACTGACCAGCATACTATTCTGGACAATTGTGTCCCGTTTAAAAACTCTACGACCACAATTTATAAAGATTGAACATGACCCACAATTGATCGCAGCTGTCGCATTCCCATAGACTTCCCAGTCAAGTCCCTTTCGAAAAGAAGCACTAGACTCGAGTTTCGCTCTCATTAGAGCTCGTCAGTAGTGCATATCCTTGCCACAGCCGAGACTAGAACTCCGGCCACGCTTTTCATGACGCCACCGTGTTTACCACTGTGTCATTGACCTCACATTAGGCACGACCAAATTATCATATGTGAACGCTCAACCACTTTCGCTTGTGAGTAATGGTCAGGTTGCCCAGTAGCCTCCAGAGAAGAAACAGTTAATGTCTGTTAACTCCAATCGATGACTCCTCTACTAGGACTTCTCTCCAAGTTGATATCACAGAAATCCTTGACTTGTTGAGCGGTATTTGATTACTGATGAGTAGTAGGGGATTTTGACTTTCATATAGATTGAACATCACCCACAATTGTTCGTAGCTGTCGCATTCCCATAGACTTTCCAGTTGGCCCCTTTCGTGCGGCTTCCGTACGTGAACTCAGGACTGGGTATACGAGAGTAGAATGGTAACAACAAGGTTTAGCAGTCAGCGTCATGTCAATACGCCATGCATAATAAATCAGAAAGCTAATGGTTGGAAACTATGACAACTACGTGCCGGAGGTATCATATGGTAGCTTGAAAGAGTTCATAACCCGTAACGGAAACCTCAGTTGCACGGCCGGCGCAGTCTGATAAGGACAAGTCAGTTGGTTCTCACTGTTAAACTACAGCTCATGGAAGACTGTTTAGGCGTTTAACTCAAACGCTCCGTCATCCTCCGGTAAGTATAAACAGCAACCAGGATTTTGGCGTACTGGTGTTGTTGTGATAAAAGCCTTCCCCCATGTGTTGGCTTTCTTAAGAGACAATCCTTACGTCATCCATGTTCTTGTCTCATAACACTGGTAAGAAATGAAACATGTTAGTGAGAAAGTTCTAGCGGAAGTTCTTTGAATAAAAATGACGTAACTATATGCAATATGTTAATATAATAGCACCACCAAGAACATCAATAAAATCCCGGACTAAGTGTACCCCACTTCCAAAGACTTGATAAGTAAGTATCTGGAAGAGTTAATATGCAGTCCCTATTGAGTAAGTCAGTGAATATAGCTATGGGTGACAGATGCTGAGAAACGCTTCTAAAGTTGTTTACGGTACACTGTCCTAATTTAAGTTCGAAAGACAAAATTTGGCAGCATAACTTTTCTGAGTTTCACCTGTGATCTGCTGAAAATCTGGAAAATTTTACAAATACAGACTGGCATAATGTTGATAACTTCGTTGTACGGTCTTGAAAACCTTATTGTATACCTTTCATCTTTAAGCTAACATCAAAGCTGCGCATGTGTCTTGTACCTCAGTAGTATATTGAAATAATGATCCCCACTGTATTACAGATCATGGATGCTAAAACTGTGGTAATTCTGTGTCTATCCTTTTGGGTTTCTCACTCAACATAATGTTCATAAAACTTCCCACAGAAACCATGTCCCATGCAGCCCAGCGTCAGCAAAGATACACATAATTAACTTTCGGACATAGTGAGGATTTTCTATCTATTGGAAGTTTTGCCCATTTTGCCTCAGACGATCCCACACAGAATAAAACTGGTTTGCTCTAGCATTGGTGGAAAAATGTATGATTATAGACATATCATTAATGTCTAAGTATGTTGACAAATTCAACCAATTTATTGCTGATCGCTATGTTTAGATAGAACTGAGTTTAATAAGCTCCCAAACCTTTGGACTTACAATCTGCTTTTTAGTGAAGATATCTGAAACAAAGAATACTCATTCACCTTTTGAAAACCATGTGAAAATTCATAAAACGCATTAGCAATAATTGTTTTTCCATGTCCGAAAAGACCATTAAAAACTGCTGTACCCTGCATACAGAAAATCTGTGAGAAAGCGTCTTCTTGATTGTAGCTGATCACAGTTCACCATGAATAAGAAAGAAAGTCTGCATAGTACATTTTCGCCAAAATGATCTATTAATTCGGCCCACCAGCTGTAGTGAGAGGGGTGACGGACAAATTTTCACGATACAAAAGTCATTCAGAAAGCTGTGTAAGACAGCCAAATCAGAAATTCTTATTGAGGGTCAGAAAAAGTTCACTTTTGTAAAAGTACTTCGGTAAATAGATTTTACTAGACAGGTAATATTTATTCATATGACCACGGTTACTGCGGTAGCTTCTTTGCAGAGAAGACTAACACATGTGAAGTGATCAGGTCACAAGTGTGATCCACGGTTCGGTCGATCTGTTGAAAAATCCAAATTAGGAACTGAGCTTAGATTGAACCACAATAATTGCCTGTAACACAAGAACAGAAGCTTTTGATATATGACCGAATCTCGCTCTCTGTCAACTGTAATGATAGGCACATTAGAAAGTCACGATTATATGCAGTCAGTCTGGCCAATTACAAACCCTTTGAGTTAAACACAAGAAGAAGAGGGCGAACTGAAAATTGACTCAGATTTGGCCTGTTATGCAAGTAAATAATTAACAAAACGTTTACAACCTGCAACTAAGTTGACAGTATTCACCGAAACTACGCGTCCCTAATTTGCAATGTATGTAGCGATAGTGTACAGAATAAAGTGGTGCAAGGCGAAAACCGACAAACTAAAGTTCATAATACCATTGAGAAAGGCTTCTCGAGAAATACAGATTTGCGGTTTGATACTTTCACTTAATATATGACGTAGGCATCATGTGACGGAATTCAAAGGAGAACTTGAATCACGGACAGCTTGGTCAGTAGTGCAACGATGAGCTGCAATGAAGTTAACGCTGGATAAATGCACATTCCTGTCAGGGTGTTGTGGACAAGGCGTTGGCGGCTCGCCTGGCAAGCGGAGGATTCCTTTTCTTGAGCGAACTTTTGGTCGCCACGACAATACGTGAACAACCAATCGCAAATGCATCCGAAGCCTCAGGAGTATTTTTAAAATTCATGATTTTTTGACCCTATATAATGTCGGGTAAATTCAATATATTCAAGTCCGCATTAGTCCTTCTGAAATCTGTGGTTGTTTGCGAATATTAAGGTGACTACATTTATCACGTCAAACCGAAGCCTATGTGAGACCGTTTAAAACCCATACGTTATAAGGTACGCTTTGCGTTTTCCATTTAGCAAATTTTGCAGGCCAAAGCGAAATCACTCTTGTCTAACATACCGCAATTATGTTGTCATTAGTCGACTAATCCACCAGTGAACATATAAATGTCATTCAACTTTCGAATATCGTTCAGTTGTATTGATAAAAACCTTAGAATCCACAGCCAGATGTTGTCAGTTAAATCAAAATTCGAATTGAGATTGACCGTTGAAACCAGTTTATTTGTAAATATAAATGTACCTACAGGTCTCGTAATGAAACCCAAGTACTGAAAACGAGTTTCCTACATGTGCAGCAAATAACACTGTTACTGTCTCGGAAACCAGTTTGTCTGTAATGTACATATCTCTTCAATCGAAGGTGTAATACTTTTTCCAGACTGAACGGGAAAGTTTCTGATGTGAACCTCGTTAACAAGGAACTTGGATTTGTGGGTTCAGGGTCATTTGATGCATCCCCAAATTGCGGTTTAAGAACTAGCCTATTTTGTAAGGACTACCTAATATATAAGCTGGGCTCTCCCGGTGAATAAGAAATTGCAAACGATGTGCGTTATTACACCTAGAGGACGACGGAATCGATTGGCTGTCAAGTGTCTTGCAAGATATCAGGCAAGCTTTTCGGCAGCATTTCATGGTGGCATATGCTAACCTGCCACTAAAAGATCCGACTTAAATCAGCTGGAGAACATTGGCTGCAGGACAGCGCGCCGTTTGTCTGACACGTTGTCCGTACAGCACACGGATATCTTCGACTTCCGTCAGTCATGAGCAAGTCTCAGGTAGGAAGTACGAACCCTAACGAACATCAGCTCCAAAAGAAGCGGCAAGTGCACCAGGTACATTGAAACGCTGAAGTCCATTCGAGCAGCATATGAACTGATTTGGTCACCGGATTATCTAGCTTGACTAATCTGTGAAATTAGATCCGTCCCGTTTGATAAATCATCGAACTATCGGACTGTTTCCGTGGCTGGATAAACTGTAACCTAAGGGTGTATCTAGCAAACCAACGACTGTCAATGGACTAAAAGCTCTGTGCGTTCCCACACAGTTCTGAAGACTAGGTTTCCTTTGAATCGAAAGCTCCGAGTGGGATCTGTTATGCTGACCACTTTCACGGCCTGCACTTTAATCAATTAACAACTTACCAGTAACTAATAACTTGTTCTTGCCGTAGGTCTTCCTGGGGGTGCTGTGATGGGACCACACGCCATAGCACCATAACAGTCTATCACATTTGCCTATTTGCCAAACTAGCCTTTATTTAGCGACCCATCCAATTTATTTTCGTGTACAGACCGGAAACATGCCTAATTTACATAATTGCCAGAAAGCTGGGTTGTCCAACATCAGTGTGATGTATGTATCTGGCCGATACATGACAATACCAGCTACCCGAGCACCATTTTAGTTTACCGTCTTCAATGTTTGAACGTTTGCGCAGTTAGATCAACAGGCAGTTATTTCACGTTCACTGGTGAACTCCTCCATAGATGTCTGTTGTTCTGCTTAACCACGGCGTCAGGATTCTAACCCATCACTTTACCTTCAACCATCATCAGCTGCTGCATAGCGTGCGTACAGAATGCGTTTATCTGGCGACCCTGAAGCTAAAACCACCAGTCGACCGGATGATGGAATTACCGTCAGCGTCGACGACCTTCTTTTCGCCGTCAAATTTACAAAAGTCCATCATAAAAGCCGTATGATTAGTACTATATCATCTACTTTTCGATACTGTAGTTCAATTAGAGTTTAATTTTATGATCAGCCAACTAACCTGCGCACTGCGTAGGCAAGGACTGGCAATATGGTCGTCAGCTATCACTGGCATGACGACTGCCAAGTCTGTTGAGAAACACTGAGCACACGAGTGGATTCTAGTAATTCCCTGACATGTGTCAAGTTGAAGACCACTTTTCCGTCAAACATAAGTGGACTAGAATAGAGGACGGAACCCTACACCTAGCTTACCTCCACTCAAGGATACTATCAACCGCACAGCAATTAGGAACGTTGGGTACCTGTCCGGTATGTAATAGGCGTGGTACTTCTTCACGTGGCACTGTTGTGTATTCGGCTGTCAATCACTGGGTTTTATGTGGTCACTTAAAGTTCTTGACGCCCGCTAAAATATTCCATCCGGTATCAGGGATAGTTGTCTGTGTGATTGCTATATTGTAGCCACGGAAACACGCGAGATAGAACGGTGAATTTTAGTTGTCACAGGACAATGTCGGGGCAGAATAACCGATTGTTACCGAAACCACATATTCACCTTTATGTTATCTGAGCAAAGATAGTAAAAACTCACATGTGAAAGAAACCATATGCGAAGAAATTATCAAACCTATCAATCACGTGCACAGACATTTACGACGCTGGGCTTAATACTTCCAGTAGTAGTTCAGCCGGCCAGGCGCACTGTTTGTCGCACTTTCAGGCAACTTGTGTATACATAAGTCCATCGTTGTTTTCCCGTCCTCAGAAACATGATTCCCACCTGAAATCAATTCCTTGTAGCGTCTTAGAAGCCTGAGCGAAATCTCTAATGCCGTTTTACACAAGGGATCAGTGCTGGGCAAAGATCTCACGGTTCTGCCCTAGAAACTGTGAATCAGTGAAATCGTTCCAAATGGGAATGTCTAACTTCCTTAAGATTTCCATACATGAGTTACGCAGTTCTTGTGTAAACCCTACGAAATAGCCTTAGTCTTATTTCGTCAAAGTTGACTACTTCAGAGGAAGTAAGGCCTATGGGTAACGTATTCATGAGAACCAAACAGGGTCTCTTCTCGGCGCCAAATGCGCCAAATGATTTCACACTATAATTCATATCTGAGGTCAGCAGCCATTGCCTAATAGACAACAAACAAACCGTTATTCAGGTGACAAGACTGCAGTATCGAATCATCTATCAAATGAAGACTGTGTCCAGCGTTATGAAGGCAATTTACCATAGGCATACTTGACAAGTTATGGCTTATGACAAACTATCGTTGACTTTTAGCACCTCAACCGGAGTGTAATGGGGTTTTTCAGTCTCCCCTGTTCTATTAAACATTGCAGCAGAAAAGCTACTGAATGAGAACATAATGGTGTGGAAAACTTGCAAGTCAATGAATTGGAGATAGATGATACCGCTGGTATACCTCTACATTATGTGTTCACAGCAGGTCCACAACGACTCAGACATATAACGGTTTAAGCTCGTTAAGTTGGTATGAACTTCTCGTCTTCTAAGATATTGTTTCAAGACTCTATGTATGCTTTCATTCTTGCTGATGAACTGTTGAGAACTGCATCTGAGTTGATGAGATATCTGACGCGGTCACAAATATTAAAACCAGTGGTTGGTTAGGTTTTACCACAGTACGCCATTTGTGGCATTAATTGAATCATATTCTTCTAATAAAAAGCTGAATGTTTCGTATTATCACACAGTAGTCTTACGCTATAGCTACAAAACCTGGACCTTCTACGCACAGGTTGTCCACCGAGTCTGTTTTAGAGCATCAGTGTATAAAAATGATTGGTGAATTGCGGCGGAAACATCATATCATCAGTGACGAAGTCCGCCGACTTATCTCTTGGAAGGACAGCTTCTGTCAACCACCGAGCATAGTAACATTGTTTCACAAATATCGTTAGTTAGCTGTCACTCTATTTTTATCCTGGAATCGGTATTTCGGTAGTCAAGGGTTAAGGGTGTTAACACACCCACAATGAAGCTTGCTTCATTAGAACACTCCTGGTTTCTTGGCTGAGGTCTAATTAACACACTTCTGGTTAAGAACAATGTTCCAAATCACGGAACCAATACAACTTGCGTTGCGAAACTATGTGCATCATTGTAATGTCTTTTTCTTTCTATTTCATATGTTTTTCACTTGTAAATGTACATACCCTATCATTTTCCAATTTTCCATTCGTTTTGACAGGCTTGCCACTGCACAGGATCTTTATCGAATTAGAGTGCTCATGCGATCTAATTTTTTTTAAGTTGTTTTCAGTATACAATCATGTCGAACATCACGATTGACGACAGCTCGCACATTTCCGTAGACTTCTAGCCACCTCCTTTTCAGAACAGGTAATGTAATCAAGGTTAATCCTTGTTACAGTTCGATAGTGAGTGCGTATCCTTAACACAACTGGAACTGCAAATCTGTTACACTTTTCATACGACCACCTTGTTATACACTTTGTTAATAACATCTCATTGAGTAGGACTGACTTGACACATGCAGACACAGCCAAATTCGCGAATCAGGCAACCCAGCAAAAGCGGTCCGAATCAGAACATTTTGTACTGCCGAGGCGATTGAAATCAAGTTGCTGGACCCGGTTTCATGTCATCAAAAAACGATTTGTTCAAGCGCTGCACCTACCATGGCCACAAATCCATCGGATC
This sequence comes from Paragonimus skrjabini miyazakii, assembly GCA_014338405.1. Taxonomy (NCBI): domain Eukaryota; kingdom Metazoa; phylum Platyhelminthes; class Trematoda; order Plagiorchiida; family Troglotrematidae; genus Paragonimus; species Paragonimus skrjabini miyazakii. The sequence continues at coordinate 49,489 of JTDE01000192.1, read as the reverse complement.
GATGGCCAACCTGCGCAGTCAAACCAATGGACATGCATGACGTAACCGACAAATCAAGTCATCGCCAATTGACTGACCAGTGATTAGTTTCTCTGTAATAAGTCTGATCGATATCTCGATCTACTTGTATTAACTCCGTATATAATTGTACCGGTCTGAGGATTAATAATCGAAAACATGTGTTTGCCTATATGTCTTTATTCTCACTATCATAATAGGCATATTTGGAACCATGAGATTAACCAAGGAGCCCAGAGTGGTTAAGGCGCTCAACGAGTACCTGAAGATCACCACTCGTCTTGGAGAGGCAAACGAATCGATGAAATTCATCAGACTGCATTGCTCGCAACCAATACCCGAATCCATTTCGGCAGGCTCTACCCAGGAACCGTGTCGAAATAAGAAACATAACACTGAAATGCTACAGTCTAAATCAACTTGATACTCATCGCGGAAGAAATGTTGAATTTGGGCGAAATATCGCGCAGCGATAATCAACAGCGGAAAACCTCACAGATCAGAAACGGGAATTGTTCACAGTATTCGTGAAACAAATGGTTGCCAGATGGATTCAGAAGAAACTTGCTTCACTGGCGGGCAGTCTCTGCTCCTCCAGGCCTCAAGCAGAATTTCCAACTCAACCAGAAGGGTACGTACACAACTTTCCAATTTACACATTGATCGTATTACAATCGAGGCGCTTTCATTCGGTTCCAAGTTTTGTTGCCCACAACGTAAGAAACAACGTCTAGAACTGGAGGCACAATTTGAGAATCTTTTCGGTCAGACGCAAGATTTAACCCTGCGTTCGTTAGATGACCTCGAATTATTCAAAACTAAACTTGTTAACTGCTGCCAGCTATACTGCAAGTGTACATCGAGACAGAGAGAGCCTTCAACGAAAGAGCTCATGGATTCATTGAAGCTGCTTCGGCAGAATCCAGATATCCTCCTCAGTAGATCTGATAAAAGGGCTGGAATTGTCACCCTTGCAAACCAGACCAAGTTTCGTAGAGTTGCCAACGAAAGGGACAAAACCGAGTATGTCGAGCAACAGATCACTAAATGTCTTAAGTCATTAAAGGAGGAAAAGCTGGTAACGTCCGCGACTTATGAGCAACTACCACCACAGGGTTCTACGATACCCTGTCTCAGTGGACTATCAAAAGTTCACAAACCTGGCGTACCGGTTCGTCTAATACTTGATGTGATAAATTCGCCTTACCACTCAACGGCGAAGCGGCTAGTGAAACTGCTTGACCCCATCCGAAAAGCGATTGCTCGGCTCAGTCCACGTGATACGTTTGACTTTGTCGAATGCATACAGAACGTGAACATTAATTCATAGAAATCATGTTCATTAGACGTAGTGTCGTTATTCCCAAACGTACTGCTGCTAGAAACTGTTAATTTTATTTGTGACTACGTGTCTGAGACCGGAATCGATATTGGTTTACCACCACTGAGATTGAAAGAGCTTCTGCTCCGTTGCACATTTGATGTACAATTGCTGTTCAACGGTGTTCTATATCGACAGACAGATGACGTAGCAATGGGACCTCCGCTCGGACCTCTCCTGGAAGATATATTCATGGGAAAGCTTGAGCACACTACGCTTCAATCCACCTTCAGTCAATACCACCGATACGTAGACGACATATTTATTGTAGCCAGCTCGGATACCAATAGGCACACAGTACTCGATATAGTCAACCGCGCCTACCAGTCAGTTAAGTTTACATTTGAGGAGGAGACTTGGAACGAGATATCTTTCCTAGATGTTCGCTTACATCGACAAATAGACGGCACTCTTCAACGCAGAATTCACCGCAAGAATACGTGGACAGGTCGGTACACAAACTTTTACAGTTTTGTACCCCTAAAACAAAACAGAAATCCAGTGCGCTGCCTGACTGATAGAGCATACACAATTTGTCCGACGGAAACGTTAGAAAGTGAACTCGAGTTCATAAAGAACGTCCTTCACGATAACGGCCATCCAGAATGATTTATCGCCAGAAATGTGATCAGAATATCACCTGAAGCTGAAGTACATGACGTAAGAAAGGAGCCTGTGTTTATTCGAGTGCCGTTCAAAGATGATAATGCCGCAGAATGGCTGACAGATTGGCTCAGCCAAACAGTTAGCAGGACCTATGCTACAGCTGAACTCCGTATCCAATTTTCCATATCCCCAATTCCCAGGTTATATAACAAAAATAGACTGACAGTTCATACCTCATTTGTGTGTATCTACTAATTCACCTGTTCTTGTGGAGCAAGTTATATTGGTCGAACATCAAGACAGCTTTCAAAACGAATCCGAGAACAACATCCACGGTGCCTGGAGCACGGGGAATCACGATCGGTCAACAGTGCTATTTTCGCTCATCTGGTTGAAAGTGGGCAGAAGGTGAACACTGATCATGTCTTCAAAGTGGTATATCGCGTGCCGGGCAACCCAGCAAAAGCGGTCCGAATCAGAACATTTTGTACTGCCGAGGCGATTGAAATCAAGTTGCTGGACCCGGTTTCATGTCATCAAAAAACGATTTGTTCAAGCGCTGCACCTACCATGGCCACAAATCCATCGGATCGATGGCCAACCTGCGCAGTCAAACCAATGGACATGCATGACGTAACCGACAAATCAAGTCATCGCCAATTGACTGACCAGTGATTAGTTTCTCTGTAATAAGTCTGATCGATATCTCGATCTACTTGTATTAACTCCGTATATAATTGTACCGGTCTGAGGATTAATAATCGAAAACATGTGTTTGCCTATATGTCTTTATTCTCAGCCACATTCCTTTGCAAATAGTACTGATGAACACTTGGTCGGATTTCAAATTCCGACCACGTCAAGCATATACATCATTGACAAACTCTAACAAGATCGAATCTCATATTGTACTGCTTCTTTTCTGAAACATATTTGCGAATGCGAAACATGCAGTACGTTGTGGGCGATGTTCGACTTGTAGTAATCTAATCCCTTACTATTTGACAGCAATCCAGATACCATCTGAAATTTGATGAGTTCCACGATTTGAGCATGGAAATAGGTTCTGGTCGAGGGATCATAGTTAGGAGTTAACAAGACAGTTATCGTATTTTCCGCTAAGGTGATCGTATAATCTGAGCCCTACTTACAACTGAAGTTGGCTCAAGATTTGCGTATGATAATTCATTCGTGCCTAATGTGAGGTCACGCCACGCACAAAGTCGTGATCGGAGTTCGATTCCTGGTCGCGACGAGAATATCCTTTGCCGACGAATCCTAACAGGAGACTCTGATCATAGTGCTTATTTCTGAAAGGATTTGGGTTAAAGCCTACAGAACTGCAATGACTGCTGTCCCTGATGAATGATGTTCAGAGGATATTAATCTGAATTCTCTATAACATGTCACTGTTTATATGGATTTCGAAGAATTTGTGAAAACCTCCACGCTCATGGCTTGGTTGTAAATATTTTGTACATTTTGACCGACATAGCCTTGAAAAGTTTTCCCATCGTTTATTTGATCACCTCATCTCTGAAAGACGATTTTGTATTCGTAATAAGTCGTCCATAGTGTTTAATCTACAGACACACCGTACGTTAACAACAGCCTTTAGCTAACTGATAAGTCTAGGTGCCTCTAACCTTGAGTCCGTTTGATCCATTTAGATAGAATAGTTAGAGTAGAAAAATTACTTTATGAATTCATGTCGCATAGCCAGAAAAAGCCCACTCGGGTCTGATTTGGATGTTGTGTTCATGGTTAAACTTGAATTGACACTAATACCAGTTGCTGACAAAATGAAGTTGTACAAGCGGCATGTCAACGATATGTTCTTGATTAGACACAACAAGAAAGAGATGAGGAAAACACATCCGGCATTCAGCTACTCCCATCCAAGCCTGTCCGTAACGGTCGAGTGAGAAGGTGAAAACAGCTTACCATTCTTGGACATCCTGATTAGACGACATTCAGATGGATCTACTAAACGTTCGCTGTACCGCAAACCAACATGGTTGAGACAGTACGTGGAATTCATGAGTTTTGTTCCTGTAACATACGAAAGCTTACTAGTACGTATACTGTTTTACAGAGCATCAAGGTTGTGCTCCCAGGATAGATTACAAGTTGAGTAATAGTTATTGATGAGTAGTAGTGGTTTTTGATTCTCATATCGATTGAACATCACCCAAAATTGATTGAAGAGAATGCGACAGTTGCGAGCAATTGTGGGTGATGTTCAATCTATATGAAAATCAAAATCCCCTACTACTCATCGGTAATCAAATACCGCTCAACAAGTCATTAATTTCTGATTTCAACTTGGAGAGAAGTCCTAGTCGAGGGGTCATCGATTGGAGTTAACAGATAGTAACTGTCTCCTCTCGAGGCGATTGGGCAACCTTACCATTACTCACAGGCGAAAGTGGATGAGCTTTCTCATATAATAATTAGGTTGTGACTAATATGAGGTGAATGATGTCGTATTCGACACGGTTGCCTCATGAACAACGTGGCCAGAATTCTTGTCCCGGCGGTGGCCAAGATATGCACTACTGGTAAGCTCTAATGAGAGCGAAACTCGAGTCTAGTGCTTCTTTTCGAAAGGGGCCTGACTGGGAAGTCTATGGGGATGCGACAGCTGCGATCAGTTGTGGGTGATGTTCAATCTTTATGAGTAATTATTGTTGCGTGAAGCTGGTCGTGCTAACATTTCCCGGAGTGTTTTATCCGAAAACACACTAAACCCACTCCCGAGGAAAAGCAACTGCGGAAGACCCCAAAAAGCTTTCTACTGTAAACTACTCTTCACAGGTGGCAGCTTGATGAACATCTTTGAAAAGATTATCAGTGCCACCTTGAAGCAGCAAGGCCTGTTCTGGTCTCACAGATAACTACATTGCCTCTACTTCCGGTCAAAAAGCAAATCCCTATGTTTTCTACCAGTCATGGTATCTATCAGTTCTCCTGCAGTTGTGGAAACATATATTGGTAGAGCAGAAAGAACGCTGGAAACCAATACCAAAGAGCACATCCCAAAGTTGTTGAGAGTTGCATTAACTCGCCTTCTATTGATTAACACTCAGCGAGGACGAAACGCCGCTCACCAATCGCAAGGCGGTAATCAGCCGAAGATCACAATGTCAATATCGCATTCAAGTTCATTCAAGCTCATTCTATTTGGGGTTATACTTTACTTAGCTCTGAGCCAGTAACTGGTCACAGTGATCAGTGTGGTGAGTTTCGGTATACAGGTTTATGATGAATTCGCAAACTGCAAGTTACAATCCAAAGAACTTCACATATGTACATAAAAACGCTACAGTGAAAAATGAAAATAACTTGTGAGGTCTAACAGAGTTTATCTTAAAATTTTGTTCTATAATGTTATTACTAGAACCGCTCGTTTATTCCAGTACATATTGGATCGGAAAGATCGGAAGATTCTTCGTAGTCAACATGTGTGTGCTGAACAACCTTGCCCCAGAGGTATACGTATGTTAACCAACACTGGTATTTTCAATTAAGTTTTTATTCTAGCCAGCTATTTCAATCACAAAGTATTGCCCACAGTCGTCCATCTTTTCCTTGAGACTTGATCAGCCCCGTTTGAACACTAATATTCACCGCTTCATCCACCACCATGTGAATCAACTGATTCCCTGACCAAGTGTTGGCAAAATTTATCGACTATCAAAAGAAGTGAAGGACCGGTCAGTTGTTTTAAGTCAATAACTGGAGTCAACAATTTGCTGACGTTATCAAGTTACGTGACCTACCATCACGTAGTGGATATCACTCTAGAATGGTGAAGATGTATGCAATGAGTCAAATGATTAAAATAGAATAAGATCGACAGTTTTACAGCATCGAAGAAAACACGATTGTCTTCATCCACAAATCAAAATTGCTTGCACTGGTTAGCTTAACGAGACCTGAATCAAACTCTTCTTTTAAGTGACTCTGTTAACGGGATTCCTTCGGTCTGAGCGCTTCAGTTATTGCTGATGAGTAGTCGGGGATTTGGCTCATTTCAGTTTGAACATCACCCACAATTGATCGCAGCTGTCGCATTCCCATAGACTATCCAGTCAGGCCACTTTTGGAAAGAAGCACTATACTCGAGTTTCGCTCTCATTAGAGCTCACCAGTAGTGCATATCCTTGCCACAGCCGAGACTAGAACTCCGGCCACGCTTTTCATGACGCCACCGTGTTTACCACTGTGTCATTGACCTCACATTAGGCACGACCGAATTATCATATGTGAACGCTCAACCACTTTCGCTTGTGAGTAATGATCAGGTTGCCCGATCGTCTTGAAATGGAGACACAGTAACTGTCCTGTTACCTCCAATCGATAACCCCGCAATTAGGACTTCCTAGACAGGTCGTAATCTCCGATCTCATTAAACCTGCTAAGCGATATTTTAGATTACTGATGAGTAGTCTGGGATTTGGTTTGTTTCAGTTTGAACATGCGACATCATGCGACAGCTGCGATCAATTGTGGGTGATGCTCAAAAGTTTCAGTTATTGTTTACAGTGCAGTGACTGTTCGTATCACACCATAAACAATTGACTTAATCGTTCAGGCAAGTGAAATCAAGTAAATGCGTCAAGTATATGATTTAGACCCCATGGGAGGTGACTTTTCAGTTTTCGACATACTCAGCTTTTTAACAAACAGAGAACAATTAATTAAATGTGGTTGAGTAACAGTACAACATTAATAATCATGAACCCAGTTAAAACGTTTACAAACAGTCACAATTGACAGCAATTGTGAGCAAAAAATCTGTTGGTTTGGTTCTGTGGTTAAGGCAAGGTTAAGAAGGCTGGGCTGGTTAAGAAATTGGGTTAAATAAGGAATAACAGAAGAATAGTGAGACCACGTTTGTACAAAGGAATACCTTATCGGGATCTACCGGAAGTTGTAAAATCGCATTTAGGGACATCCAGAAAAAGTGCTGAGTTGCGATAAGTAAGGTTTTAGTCGCTACCATTCGATACACAGTAAAATGTTGCGAAACCACACAATTAGTCAACTGGCAAAGGGGAGTTCCGTTACAACGAGATGTGTTTTTGATGTCCAGCTATAAGGAAAAAGTGCTTTAACGATAGACAATGAACAAGACATTTAGTAGATGAATGCACAGATTTTTATGAATCGACTAGCCAAGTGGTGTTGAATGGACAGAGAATGTGTGATTCCGGTGTGACAGGAGAGTTTCCGGGCGTTGGTGAAAAAATCAAGAATATTCTGTGACCATGTCATGCTCTGCTATTAGGTTTCCTATCACTTACAGAGCTCTTCCTTCTACTCCACAACGACACGGACACTATCCATTAGCCTTTGCTATGAAGCCAAACAAATCTAACTGAGAACCAGAAACTGCACTCTTGCTAAGCTGTCCATTTGGCCTAGCACAAATTTAATCACCAGTTTATGTGGTTGCTCTAAAAATAAACAATCACGTACGCCACTGTTTTATTTCAGAATAATTCTGACTACTTAATTTTATTTAATAGTAAGCAATTTTCTAATGTGAAATTGAGATGAAGGTACAAATCACAGTACAGTATACAGGTTCACGTTAAATTATAACGACGTGCATTTTGGGATACATTAAAAGGTTGATTTCCCACGAGACCGCTTTTAAAGAATCATGTCTGCGAAAGAATATGTGTCCCATTCACCCTTCGTCTCTTTTGCACCGTGTAACATTCATGGGTTGTTTATATAATGATTACCCATTTTAAGAATGCTATCAAGTCATTCTAGTGGTAGGTGGTCTTCGAAACCAACCGAAGTTAATGAATTATATTAAACAACCTCTTTTATAATGCGACAGTCAGCGTAGATCAAAACTTCTTCTTGTGATCTGAGTGTCGTCAGTTTGTAGATGTTGCGTTTCCTAATCAATTCCTCAATTCTACTGGCTTTGAAGCAGAGGCAAGTGTAGCATGCCGGCTTCTAATTATACTAAGTTACCGAGTTTTATTTTGCAGATATTCATAAGTTGCAGAAAAAGCAAACAAACCCATATCCCGTCGCTTGATGAGCTAGGATCATTTGATGGAAGAACACGTTTGAGGTCAACTACAAGTTCCTTTACTCCATAACTTTACCGTTGCAGGCATATATGAAACACTTAAGCTAACTTATGCATCGAAACTGGGCGGACTTGTAATGTCAGTATAGGTGATAGCATCATCAGTTACTCCCTCAATATATTCGTTAACGAAGTTACAAAACTTGAAATGATGATAAAAGTCTTCATTAAATGGATTGAAAATAACACAGTGCTATAAACAAGTTGTACTACCCTACGTTTCAGTTAACTCGGATGGCCTTTCTCAGGAGCGCTAAAAGTCCCAGTGAAATAATTTCTTCGGTACATTTAAACTGATCGTCAAGCTGCAGATCAGTGATAATGGAATGGAATGGAATTTCCGCTACTCTTTGCTATTCCTACATTAGGTGACGAAACTACTTTACATTCAACTAGTAATATTTACTGTCTACACGCATAATTTTCAGACAGAATGTCTTTACTTGACATATGTGCCGTGTTTACTTCGTAATGAGTGCACACAACAGGCTGTTGGTGTACCGATTGGTAGACTTCTCAACTTTAAATCTGTTGACCTGTTATCAGCTAAGAGGAAGGAGTCACTAAAAGACACAATGTGATACGACACACTGTATAAACGCTAGGTAGATTAAATCCTGTTATCATACACCTTACGGTTAACCATACCCATCCTAATGACCTGTGTCAAAAAGGCAGGTTTCAGCCAAACTTCTCAGCAATCCCAATCATTGTGTTACGAAGGTGTAGGCTTAAGGTGTATCAAACAGTTGGGCGTACTCTGTTTCCTTTTTAGCGTGTGTTGACGAATGGGCGCAAGTGTCTACACCAGAGTAACTTCGTAATGCGCGGTTTGAGAGATCACACAGAGACCTACGCACTGTGCAAGGTTATGTACACTAAACGGGAAATATGTATAAGTGGAAATAATAAACAAACTGCACTTGATATTCCCAGTGCTTGAGAGAAAACAAAGCTCTAGAGGAACGCGACCGAGTTCAGATTGCTTGCGGTCAATCCGAAGTAGTCAAATTTTTCGATTCAGAAACAACGGAGGCGATTGGAATTTGGTAAGGAATTCCACAAATGTGGGCTCAAAAGAAAGTTCTTCAGAGCATGAGAGAATATGACCTGATTCAAGTTAAGTTTAGTAATATATCAAACGAACAGCAACTCTTGACAAAAAAATGTCGCATTACTCACAAAACTGCATAACTGACAAATCGGATGTCATGCGTATTCGGCCTACTGGAATCATAATCACCGGGCTTTATGGATTACCTGGAGTTCATAAATTGGAGATAACTGCTTATCTCATTCTAGACCAGTGCAACTCACCACACCAGTCGTTAGATGAATGGTTAACGCGTCTACTTAGTCACATCAGACAGAATTTTTCAAACCATAGCAAACGGGACTCCTCTGAATTCTTTAATATATTGAACGAATTTAACTACACCCGACAAACGCTCTCTATGCTTGCAAATGTTTCGCCGAAGGAAACTATAGACTACATGTGTGAAGATATTGAGGCCAACAACCTGGGTGTTTGTGTACCTTCAAGAGAATCCAGGCGGCCGATATACTTTTATACTTACAACAGTTCAGTTTCAATCAGGAGCAACATCGACAAATGAGTGTTGTGGCAAAAGGATCTTCATTTTCGACGCAAGATCTGTAGGATAGAAAACAGAAGTGGCCAGTATATCCATATGGCAGCTTTGTAGGGCTAACATAGAAAATAAATAAAAGAAATTGCAAAAGTGTAATGGATTGTCGCCTTGGTTGTGCGCTCAGTCGCTTCATCCAAAACCGAGGAATGAGAAGAGACGCGGCAACACCGTTTATTGGAACAGCGGGACCAAATTAGGCCACAAACGCTGTAAATCTACAGGACGAAAAGATTACCATGGATGCCCGACAGACACAGAGCGAATCAAATGAAACAGTCATATATGGCAGTCAGGGTAAATCACGTTGCAGGGGGCATCAGAAAGCGATGAGAGAAAAAACATAGTTCAGGTAACACACGGGCGTTCGACCGCACACCTGCAATCTGATTTGCTGAGTGGATCCATACCACCACCCACGACTATACCATCCGAGCTGGGCCGGCCGATCGATGTGACGTGATGCGCCCTGGCTGCCCTGTTAAGAGATGCGCCTCCTGACACTGACAGACGTATGAGAAGATAAAAAAAGTCTGCGTTTGACCATCCTTCACATACCCGTCATTCTTGCCAAATGACTGGCTGGAATGATCGGTAGACAAGACTAAACAACGATGTAAAAAAAGCAAAAAGGCGTTTCTAGCATGTTTCGCTACCATTCAGCGGTGGCACATCTGCGTAGACAATACTGTTGTCAATACAACTTCCAAAACCGACAAAGTAGGTTATTATCTCAACCCTAATCCGTATTTGTCTGTTGTTGAAGGACATAGTTACAGTTTCTGCGATTACTCACTCTGTATCATCATTTAACTATTATCGTGGAAACCGTTGTATAAGCTGCGCGACAAGATGCTTATATGAACGCATTCGTGACCCTCATCCAGCTTGGATCAATAGTGAAATTAGCGAAATAATTGCCATGGCCATTGTGACTCATCTTGGTGTAAATCATACTGGCAACTTAGCAGCCTATAATGGTCCGAATTGCCGAGTCAATCGAAAACTGAGATGCCGAATTCTGGTCCAAATTTGATTGAATAATCGGTCCTTGTGCACTCAGAACCATAATGTTCTGTCCCTGTGATTGTATTGGCTAACCATTCATAAGAAATAGAAAACCGCCATGATTCCAGTGAAGTTACAACGGTGAGGGAACTGCATGGATTCTTTGCTCCTATTTGGATCTCCATCGCAGTTGACATCATTTGAACACGTTCCTTGCATTGCTCCTTTCGTCCTACCAATACAATTTCATAAAATATGTATTTGGTGATGAATAACTGAATAAGGGTTTATTTGCTACAATGAATATTTGGTGATTAAATTTGTTTGCAACATCCCTAACTTTCTTGTTTTGTAAGTCCTTATACACAGCGTGCTACATATAACAACGACGTTTGTAGTTTGGACATTACCAGTAATAAATATTTGGGGAATCAACCTTCTTGATGTGAAGTTCAATTCTCTATCTATTAACATTGTTGACAAGTTCTTATATTACGATTCCACTTAACAACAAACATTCACCGATCTACTTCAATTTCCCATAACATGTCATAGATGAAACATTGAAATGGCTGAGAAATATGTTGAATCGCGAGTAAGCCAAGCCTAATAAAAATTAATCATAGGAATATGAACAGTAAAAATGATTAGAAACCAGTCGACTATAAATACGTAGAGATGGGTTGGAACAATAAATTAGCTAAATTTGAGCAGTCAACAAACAGAACACGTGAGCACGTTCAGCAGAGTTTCAGATGTACCCGAATAATTCCACTTGGTGTGTACATAAGTTGGTCTTAGCAAGAGACAAACACTAATTCCGTTTATAAACCACCCAAATAATTGAATTGAGTAACTTCATCCTTCAACGGGACGGAACTCTCCCTCGTCTGAAGATCAGAATGAGTCATAAATACTGCTGGATAAAACGGATGGATCAATGTTAACTAAAATTGATCAGTTGGCTCGGACCTGACATTTTAGGGTACGGATCTCCTTCCCAGCTCGCTGACTTCTTACAGACATATTGAATGGGTATCGGCTTGCACAGGAGGAATATGGAAATGCGTTGCCGTTATTGTTGCTTCGTCTTCTGTACCAATCGTTTGCGTGAACTGTGCTGACTATCGCCTATTCATCCATTCATCAGTTCGTTCAAACCAACACAATTTCATCGAGATTGGCATGCTGACAATCAAAGACCGAAAACTGGCAGCTGAGTCGAAGGTATAGTGGATTGAGTAAACAGGATTTCGTTAGGTACAAAAATGCATATGTAGAGACCTAAGCAAAGGTAACCCAGTGATCACATAAGCACTCCGACTGCTCAAGCTGATGCAGTCATTTCCTGCCTGTGCTACGATCGAACAAGTCGACAGAAATGAGTTGGTTCTCTTGAAACGAACAGTCAATTATTTGGTTTGTAAAACTTACTGCGAGAACATGCCTATTAATATTATCCGTCCAGAATATCTCATCTTTTCAGTATACGGGTGTCATGACTGGAGTCATACAAAGATTAACAACAAAAACCTGGTTCTTTCAGGACGAATTCATACAGGCTATTTTGTTCAGTTTTTTGTTCAATAATCTATGGGTATGCGTTTCAGTGACAAACATTGCAGATCAACAAGAAAATTGATTATTCAAAGACTGAATGTTATTCAGTGATGATATCCCACGCAAGTACACGTGCGTAAACACACAGACTGAAGGCCAGATCAGTGCCGTTTGCATGTCAGGTCTGAGCAGGCTACTGGGTAACAGCTGGCGCTGATTATACATGTTATCCAACAGTTTCAAATGTATGGTTATGAAGTGTGCGGGCTAAGTTTGAAAAGTTACCGTGTTCTTTTTTGTTTCGGGGGGTAAAAACAGGTTTTGCATATTCGTCTATACTAAGGAATATAGTCCATTCGATCAAAGCTTTATCGCAAACTGGTGTTTGACCTGTGGATATCCAGATGACCCGTAGTCTAATTACTGCTATAGTTGTTGAGTTCAGCTTAGCTTTAAAATTATCGACTTTTGAGAGACAGTTTAAAACTTATGCTTTCCCCACATTTGTAAACACTATCCATTGAGGAAAATTCCACTCGGATTGACAACCAAAAGGTTGGAACAGCCTGAACTAGAGTTCCACGGTAGTAATGTGGGTGGATCAATTGTCATAAACGCAGTTTGATGTTTTGATGTCTCAGACACTAACAAAACCATATGTGTAAACCAATCAATGCTGGAACGTGAACAGAAAACACGGTGGCATACGTCTAACATGTTCACGAAAACACTGGCAAGGTCACGCAGTTTTAGAAGGTTAGGAAGTAGCAATGGCTTAAGGGCAGTAAAATAATCGTTCTCTCTATATATCACTGGTGCGTTTTATGAGCATTGCGTGGGCGGCTACTTTGATTGGCTGGCTGAAGTGAGGCCGTATGTGGGAGGTTTCACTGATACTTGTTCTGGCAATTGGCAAAATCGAATCACAGTATTGTTTGTCGTCGGTTGATGGCAAACGAATCTAAGCAACAACTGTCTCCAGTATAGAACGCACGAAATCAATGGCGAATTGGCTGGTGAGTATATCTCAACGGGGTTTCTGTGGCATTATTATAAACTAATCATAGTTGAAGAAAATTCACTTTATGTTATACTTACGATTGCCTAAATGGAGTATACTCTAGGTGCAGTTTATTCCTGTTTTTAGGTATCTCGCCTCTGTCTCAGTTTGATCATCCTGAACGCATGCTCATGGGCGACACAATATGATAATTATATTGCACGCTTGGCTGAGGAAAGTCAACGAATTCAAGATGAATTCCTCAGAACCAATCCTCGAGGGCAGTATGTATTAAAGCGGCTCACTGATCCCGATTATGTGAGCAAACATCCCGTTCTAGGTAGACCGTCTAAAGGTGAACATGAAATCGACCAGGCACAGTGGAGAGAATTTGTGCGTGAGTTGGAACATGCAAGAATGGAGGCAGCCCGAGCAGATATGGGTCCACAATCAGAACTAAGGAGTTACGAACCAGAGGAGGCAATACTCCCGTCACCTTCCGACAATAATAATCAATCAGGTGCACAAGAAACAGCCTCAAGACGCACAGAGGTGGCCTATCAAAATCCTCTTTGGGGAGTCCACAAAGTTTCAGGTGGGTCAAGCGAAATCGGTCAGTGGTTGGACTATGCATTATTGGGAGCTGGAATGCAAGATGAAGACGAAGAAGAAGAAGGTCCTGGTTCCCTGGACACATTGGGAATTGTGACACAGACTAAACTTACCAGCTTTAAAAACGATAGCCTTCCTGCCTACTGTGACCCTCCAAATCCATGCCCAATCGGTTATAACCCAGACAGTTTGCCCACACCATGTGATTCATACACGGAGTTCACAATGGAAGTAAACCGTAATTGGATACTAAACAAAGTAGCCAGTGGAGAATGTTCATGTGATAATGAGCACATGGAATCGTGCTCAATCGACTTGTCCAGTTCAAGACCCAATCCAAGTAATTGGTACACAAAAAGGAGCCATCATCGAGTAAGTCTTAATTATCTTTTTTAATAAATACCTTCCTTTTTGTGTTCCCCACTAAAACATTTAGTATTAATTTGAAAAACGTGGGCTTCAGATATATATTTCATTATGATAACGACCAGCCGGTAGTTTTTATTTAAACACCTAATCGACGAAATCCCCAATTAGCAAAAACAGAACTTTACACCTTTTTCCAATTTGAAATACCCTTTACCGCGTCTTCAGTTAAGTTAATAACGGCTCACTGGGTTTGTCTGATACTCCGTATCTACCAAGATGCTCAAAATAAGTGCATCATGTTGTCGCATTAGGATAAACAGTCGAAAAGCAATCCTTGTCTTAGATTCCCAACAGTGTGCTAAGATTTACGATGACACGCCTCCTAAGGGAGTCGGATCAGTGACTGCTGGTTGTGCCTTACTTGTTCGTTCAAAACGAGCGAAGAAATCTGTTGCCATTGTTGTCACCAATTGCCTGATACCGACTGATCGTCTTGTGTTTTTCCACTTAGCCTCTCTCGTTTAGTTAAGTCTGATTTTCGAAAAGTATTCTCTTTGCAACATTCCGAATTGATAAAACGCACTAACAAATGTAACCATAAAACACACGAAGAACACCGCCGAGAGCGTAATCATACATTCGAACGATTCTGATTGAAGTTACTTCAGTTGACTGTTGCTATAGTTTATCACTGAGGCGGATGCAATGGAATCGAACACATCTGTCAAGAAGAGTGGTCAGCTATGCTTTTGTTTCCCAGCTATTCTTTAGACCGTACGCACCTCGTGTCAATCAAGACTCTCAGCTTGCTAACTGATAAGTGGCTAGGGATTAAAAGCCATCCAAAGTTGATCGCATGTTTCTCATTCACACAGAAGTCGAGCACCTTTTGAAAAGGAGTAATAGACTCGAGTTTCGCTCTCGTTAGGGCTAGGCAACAATGCATATCCATGCCAAGACCGGGAGTTGAACTCCAAACACGATATAACACGGTTACTGTGCTGACTACTACGCCAGTTAGCTCACATTAAGTACTAACGAATCATCATACACACATTTGTTTGTGAGTACTACTCAGGCAGCTTGATCCTCTCGAGGGGGCTACAATAACTAAACTGTTAACTGCAATCGATGATCCCTATGATTACAATTTCTCATCAAACTGAAACCACAGAAACCATGAAACCCGCACAGCAATACTTTGGTTAGTTATAATTAATGGAAGATTTGATCGATATGCTTATGAATGTAATTCACAGCTGACTGAAACATTCACACTCATATTCTCCTCAGCTAACCCATTCCGAAAGCCTACACTATTAGTCATGAGTAATATTTGTCGTCATCGGTTTTGCACAACTTATCTTTTCACAAAAGCATAACCGCTTTGTTGTTGTCCCCTCAAGCCTTACGAAGAAAACCCGTTTTTGCATGGACAGAAGAGAAAACGTCTGGTGGCAAAAAAAACGTTTAATCCCAAAGTGAGTTAACAATCTGTTTCATTAGATAATCGGGTTTGCTGGGGATTCAACGACATGAGGAAAAACATTGACCCCACAACGTGTATTCAGGCTAAACCAGTGTCGAGTAACTCAACTGTGATGGATAAGAAGTTATTGTTGTCAGAGTCGGAGTGTTTCAATTAATTTATATACACATATATATGCATATACATATTTCAAGCAATTAAACGACTACCAAATAAAGGTCTACGTTGGTAACAAAGAACGCTGGTGTCTCTCAGACTTCTGTCCTCCTCCAGAAGTCTTCCATATTTTCATCACTGACCTGCCTTCTTTAGCGAAGCATTTCAAATTACTCACCATTAGATTCCAGTTAACAAACTGTTCTGTGTAATAATTTTCACCGGTGTTCGTCTCGGTACACATTTTCTGATCTTCCTGATTGTCAGTAAGCGTCCTTTTATTGTTCAAAGATCGATGTTAATGTCAGTTCCTCCAACTCTCCAGATAGGCGCAGCCCATTTACTCTGTTGTAAATACGTACAGTACCAGGGTATCTTCCATAATTTTGACCCAAATAAGGATCAACCTGTCAGATGTGATTCGTGTAGTTTATGTATAGATGCATTCCTTCACACTGAAGGTACGACTCGATTATTGTTTTTACGAGCCACCTTGTAGATTATATGAAATTACTATCATTATGTGTGACTTCTCTCTCTCTCACTGCAATCGATGGTATGCAACGCTCACGTTTTTGTTGTCAAATTTTATCACAACCTCAGAAAGTTTACTATAACAACCCAGCAAGCAAAACCTTCTACGACTGTTAACCTCCCTTGTATATAGGTTGTATATTCAAATCATCTACAAGATGACTGTCTGACCTAATTTACCGTCCATTGTTAACGTGCAAGATGCTCATTAGCCTTTAGCTTGCTTGTTGTTGCACAGCGACAGTGAAGTATCGGCCGACTCTTCACTGATCTGACTTCCTTAAGCTTTAATTTTCGTTAGATCAAAAAGAAGGCTATTTATTATAGAACAACGTCTTCTTTCTGTTCTGTTTTACCATCGAGTTATCGCAATTCGGACAGAAAACGTTCCAACTTCCTCTCAAACTTGCTAACCGGTTTTTGAAGTCTTCCTGAAAATAACGCTTCATTTTCATCTGTTCAGTGAATAAAACAATAACTTAGTATCACCTAAAGTGAAGTAGGGGTCAAATTCCGCAGTCCGTTGTTTACATGAGTTTGTTAGTGTTGTTGAAGCAGATATCGATTGACACACGCTTACCACAACTTCAACATATCTAATACCCCTGCATCAGCTCTTCAATCGATATTACTATCTGCAAGGAAAGGTACTGAGAAAGGTCACCAAGAAAGCAGGCCCCTATTATGGTCCTATTCGGAAACCAATGTGATGAAAACTACACTGAAAAACTGTTGTACTGTGTGATATATTCCTTTTTGCTGTCGCTATAATGTCTCAGAGAAATATCATATTAACGTTTGTGCAAATAAAGCATGCATGCAAATAGTGTTCTACTTTGATGTTATCAAAACAGACGGGAACATGTCACACAGGTTGACGCTGATGTTTATCTGAAATAAACACACGACAAGTCATAATTTAGTTAAAAAGTGTAATAGAGTTAATTCACAAACCCCAATCCCGAATTCAAACAATCGACAGCGTCCTCACCAGTTTGATCGTCTCATTTCATAAACTATTATTAGGGCATACAGAACTCAATCAGTCAAAAATTATAGTCCACCCTACCCTATGGATGAATCCCGGTTGCTATTCACAATCAAGAATGTCACTCAGCCTGTCCATAATCGTGACTTAATGAATTGTTCCGTCTCTCACAAAAAAATTGATACCTACAATAGCGACTAAACACACGTCCAGGTGGTTGGTGTATACAATGACTCAACAGACGATGGCAACAGAATGAACGAACAGAAAATCTACCTCGCCTATTGCAAAGGCATATAATGGAAACAGGTCACGTCGTTGACTCGGTCGATTCATTTGCCGGGCTATTGCGTAACCGGAATCAGAGATCGCTGGCGTTCTCCGAAGTAACGTTAATCAACACTTACCGTCCGGTCTTGTGTATGCATCAACTATCTTGGGACTGATAACAGCCATTCTTTCATGTAAAGCCCAATGATCAATCGTATTTAATGTTGTTGCTATTTGCACGTCCTATATACTCACGTTCGTGAGTAAGCAGAATAAACGAAATGTTAACAGCTCGTGATATGTCACCTTTCGTTAGTGGTTAACTGGATCAACGAAACACACTGTTTTAGGTTTATCAAAGTGCCGCAATTGGAACTAATCTCCGAGTGGAAGAGGTGCTAGTTATTCATTGCAGTAGGATGAGCTCAAGTGATGAATACGCGCGGTTCTGTGCAGCTTTGAGTCTTTGTCACCGTTGTAACTGCTGAAAGCTGATGGATCAACTGGATTTGAAGGTTTGTGATTAAAAAGTATACGAAAGACATTCTGAATGAAAAACTGCCGGACGAAATTGAATTCTTCCGATACATTTTCATCGGAACAGATGTTGTGGACTCCCAAGCATGATGTTCACACTGACCACAACCGGTGCGGAACTTTGAAAATGCAGTATCTGAAAAGCTTGTCTTTTTTCATCGGATGCTTCTGTTAGGTGACCTACCATCATTCTTGATAAGCCGAGGGTTTATATACAACAGTTAATTGTCCCTCTCGTTCTCAGGGATGTCCGATTTTCAGACAGATGGACGTAGAGTCAACATAATTGATTGATTTGCAAGGTACCTTTTTATAGACATGTCGAGCTAGGAGTAGTTTGCACTTACTTTAAAACGGGAATCATAAATACAGCTGTCAGTGTATGCTCAAGAAGAGTACCTATGGCTATATCGTCTATTTCATGATATCACATATATCATTGAATAAGCTTTTTACACTACTAGTGCACAGGGTAAGAAGTATGCATGATCCAAACGCGAACAAATCAAGTATGACGTGCTTCGGCACACAATCATAGAAAATGCCGACCGTACTGGCCAAGGGTAAATCTGTGAAAGGATACACATCAAAAGACGCCTTCTTCTCCGATACAGTTAGAATACGTACACTTCCAACAAAAGCCGAAGCTATCTTTAAGGTATAAACTTATAAAAATGTCCTTACATGCTTCAGAATGTTTACTAGCCACTTTTTTAAACTGTGGAAAGGTTAGTCCATCAAAAACAAAATGGATCGAGGCGCGTCTTCAAAAGTGGTAATCTCTGAGAGATTGTGTGCACGATATGTCTCTCCGTCGACTGAGAGTTGTTGGTTCGCCTGCTGAGTAATCAAGTCGCAGACAACTCAGCACACCACCGTCCCCACAATAACTTCTTGATCTAATACAGTTACAAAGGTTTCATAAAAACGTGTTGAGAAAGACCACAAAATCCGTGAAATGCTCGTTAAGGCGTGACATTATTAACAAGCTCGAGAATCTTTGTATGTGCCCAACTATGGATCAGACTTTGATTGAATGTTAAGTCACACTACCCGGCTAAGCTAAAGTGGATATAGCTTACCAATTTTCGCCAAAACCACTGCGGGGTGTGGACAAACATTTTGCGGAAGCACAAGTTAACGTTACGCAATTTCATTGTGATAGGGGCCACCAAAATGCATTGTCAGACTGCGTTTCTTTATCCCATGGCAACTATGAATGTTTTCGTGACATTTACCCGATGGTCGGTGTTGGCGAGGTGTGCGGCAGTGGGGTTACCAGTTAATTTCCGCCAACCGGCTCCAAACGAGATAGGGCGATGTTCTTTGCTCCTTTTTAACAAATGTCTAGACATATTCTTTTGTATACAAATGGTATGAAAGAGATCGTAAGCATTGATTGATCGTGGACTGGTAGCGTGTCTCTGAGACATGTTAATATTGTATTGTAATAAACCGGCTTTGTGAGATTGGTGCTGAGAAGATTTGAACGAGTGGTCGGCTGATGCGATGGTTAAATCAATCCGCCACAAAATCTACTACAACCACAGGGTGTAAACAGTTTCCCACTCAACTACTGGTGGTGCCTCGCGCTGACTCTCGAAGGTCACAATCACAGTGATGAACTGTTCCGTGTAGCCTGCTTCTCAGCCCAATCCGCCGTAGCCGGTTACGTCCCTGTACGGACAAGCCCTTCCGCGGCGAAAATGTGTGACGCCCTCACGCGTTCACCAGCACATCATCCTGCTATAACAAGCTGCGGTCCATTCTGTCAGTGAATTTGGAGGAACTGGCTGGCTCTTTCTGAATTCTACATATAATTCGCGTGTATGCAATTGTAAAACCCTGATAAGTATTACGGAAGACATCCGTCCGTACAAACTGACTCATCACAAGTTGGGGAAAGTTTGAACGGGGATCAGATTGGTGAACATTCGCGTTACGACTTAATGTTTCTAACAACTTGGCAATGGCCCCGTCGGTAGTCTGTGACAACGAGGTTATTCTCGACGTGACTTGTTGCTATATTGCTAGTGTGAATGGACACAGTTCACCTCCTCAGATTGCCAATTTGCTCTAGCCACAGACGCAAAGGCAGGCGCAAAGATAGTCGTAAATCGTTTGTTTCGTCTCTAGACGTTACGTATATTCCAGGTTGTTTTAGAACCCAACACATTCTGCGAAAAACTAAACACCTGTTGAGAGTCTCGTTCGAATGCAAACGTGCAATTATCAACCACCGACGAGGCAGTTTACAAACTACCCAGAAAGCAACTGGATATCGCGTGAGCTGGACATAAAATGAGGTGGCCACCTATGGACCCATTTTTGTTCTAGGTCATCTAAAAACTGTCAGGATCTGCAGCAGCCTAACGGTAATACAATCCAACAACTAACCACATCGTAGCGGATTTCAGCCCAGTCGCTGTGATGGCCCCCGTACGAGATCGGATAGCCTGACAGTATAAGACCCACATGTTATATTACCTTGTGGGATAAACATCGCAAACTCAGCCTTACCACAGTTCTATATCAAGTTAAAATCTACTTAAAAGAAATATTTTGAGGTGAACAACACGAGTCCTATTGATTTTCAGATGTATTTAGATGTTAATTATAAGTTTACAAAATCCATCTTCCGTTTTGGAAAAAAGTGCGTCAGAAAGATTTGTCCAAATCTTAAAAAAAATAAGAGCGGAAAACAATAGTAATAAAATTCACTAAAATGAATAAATGCTACATTCTGGTGAAAAAAGTCGAGGTTCAGGTGGTCTCAAAGTTTACTTGGAAGAAAGTCGAGTGGTTGTCTGTTTACGACCGACAGGGCAAATCGCCTTGTTGAGACAATCTTCGCATCGTGGTGAGACAGGTAAACAACGTTGTTGTCCAAAACCGACAAGCAGCCAGTTAATTCGATCCCAATGTTCTCTTTAAAAAAAAAATTAAAAATTCAACGTAATCAGGGTAAACCTGCCTTAATAATAAAGCGACAGCATAAAATGGCTATAATGAACATTCGCATCCTACACCCAATACGAAAAAACACTGGTGAGTCATCAATGAGTATGATGGTAACAAGTTGAACGCAGTTCAAATGAGACTGCAGCTTTGGCGATTTGGTTGGACTTTCCAAATGATTCAATTCAAGGTCATGTTCAAGTGAAAACTCATAATGATTTGGCAAATGCAACTGGGTTGGAGAAAGTGTGTGTTTGACAATTCAAAATCGGGTTAATACAGTATAAAGCCATATTTCGCACCCAAAAACAGTTTGTTCGAGGCCTATACCTTTACTAGCCCCGACTGTTTTACACTCACTTCCTATCTATACCTAAACAGCAGACTGACTTTGGATACATATTCTGTGCCCAGATCAATGAATGACAACTTTTACACGTGGTCGTATAACTTTGATTTTGACCATTCAGACAACTCTGTTACTATTTCAATACACTTAATAACTGAGCTGACCTCATCACAAACTATTATGAATATACGACTGTCACGTTCTGTTTACTTTAACCAACGGAAAGGTTTATGCTAATGCACTGGTCAATCTTACAAGTGTAAGTACAGACTTATTTATATGAAGTGAACCGGACAAATACGTACGGCACATTAAGCTACCAACGATCAGAGAGACGAAGGCAAACGGTAATGTGAATGAAGCAAATCCTTCCATGTTCTAAAGCGTTCTTCACTGGGCGGGGCTAACCTCGGTCACTTCAGTGTAACCGTTCGAGCAAACCCAGAATGCGGACACCCGTTGCTTTTGTGTGGTTCAGTGACGTTGTCGTTCTTCGGTAACAGATAATGGTACTCTCCAATAGCCGAATATTTCTTCACATTGGAGATCACAGATGTCTCAGCTAGGTATAACGCTTCTTGATGCCAATCCCAAAAATGACACTACACGACCGGCTTCATACCTGTTTGAACTGATCTGGTAGAGATAGTATGAATGGGGGGATCGAGTCGGAAACCCCTCCAGTTACGAACCAAAACTTTCGTTCGCTCGGCCACCAATTCTATCAGAGTCGCCTGCGACGGGGTAATTTATTAATATTTTATTTATATTATATATATATTTATATTAATATTTGACCTATAACGTGTGTTTCATGCAGTGCGGATGGACACAGTCCATCTTGCACTGACAGTCTACATTGGCAACGGCTGTAACAGCCTCCCAAGCAACAACGAAATCAGTCGTGAAGTATCGGATTGAGGGTGTGCATTAAAGAGCATTATAAACGCCAGATGGAAGTACGTTTAGAAAATACAAGCAGTCGCTCACCTCAAAGTTAACATGACAACTATGTGGGCGTTGCGTTGGAATAACCACTATTTGTCCAGACCGACTAAAAATTAGTGTCATCAACAAAGCATTTGTAGTTTGCGATGTCGATAACTGGGCAGTTCTAAACATGGAGAAAACGGTCCCCGTGGACTGTCCATGACTACCCTATCTATTCAATGATAACAAGGACTGGAAAAATGAAAGTTCACGTCTTCAGTACACAACCATGAGGCTTCCCACAAAATACGGGTCGGGAGTAGCAACGTAATATGATTACTGATAAATGGATTGAGAATGACACAGCGTTATGAGCAAGTTGTAACACTCTACGTTTCGTAACGTTGTGTCATTCTCAATCCATTGATCAATAACACGTAAAACACGACGCCCAAACTGTTTGACTTCATTCGTACTAAATTTGGTGCGGATATCCTACAACTGAGTAATATGATTACTTTCAATCAGCTCACAAATACACTAAGTACATTCGCGCAGAAGCACATTGTGAGAAATTAAATGGACGATTACTAGGCACATCAGTTGAGCAGTGAACAATTCGAAAAAGACTTCACCGGATTATGTCATACCGCAAACGCAGTAAACCATCGTCACCACAGACAACACGAAATCCCTGTCTCACACCGATAATTAAATGCAGTAAACGATAAAGACGTCCGTTTACGTGTAGCCTACATCTGTATACTGCAACCGGAACCGAGTGCATAAAATTAAACCGTGGCAAGCATCAGAACGACAGTCCGATTAAAACAAACCATGTATGTGCACACCTTAATTCCTCCTTCCAAACCGACCCGCTTTAATCCGAACTCCTCCCGACAGCTGTCCTCCCCCTACGTATGACCCTCACCTGTCTCGTCCACACCCACCAAAAGCATCAATCGATTCCTGAGTCTCTACCTGAGGTCAACATTTAACCGGAATAATACGTCGTGTAGTCCTTCAGTGAGTGTTCATTTTGTACTTATAGAGCTCTGAAACAGATATTGTCGCTTGAAACCATTATTCTACTGACACAGGGATACACAGTCAACAGAATATGTTTGGAATTTTCGGTTCAATATCCATCAGCCAAAGTGCTGACTGAATGCGCTATGGATTTAGTGCCCGCTTCCTCATCCACTGACGAATTATCAACCCTTCAAATTAGTTGAAATATAAAATGACTCCTTCTTATCAGGTTGGAACTAAAGTATCATCATCATCATTCATCATCATAGCAGTCAAGAGCCAGACCAAAAGGTACTGTGGCTCGGGCCGCCTCTCACCTCAACCAGGACGTGGAATATCTTACAAGAAAACGTTACTAACAAGGTTGAACAATCTACCAATGCGGCTGCAGCCATCGTGTTAAGGACTATACCTACTGCAACTTGACCGGTAGCGGCAGCCGTGAAGTCACCCAAAGTATATAA
>JTDE01000191.1:319357-333295 GCA_014338405.1 Paragonimus skrjabini miyazakii | reverse complement strand
CTCTTTTACACATAGGCCAAAATTGAACAATCGTTGTGTAGTTGGCCAGTAAATAAGCAAGCATTCCCCGGGGCTCCAGAACGGGTTGGAAAGATTTTTGCACGCAGTTGGTTCCAGTGACCACCGGCTAAATGGCGGGCAGCTGTTTCGGCCTAGTTGGGTCTCTTAAGCACGACAAATACTACAGAAGTGAGCCTTCGATCCACGAATAGGCCGCAGACTGTAGTCCAAACACTTGTCCACTGGACCATGGAGTCGGGGTCACCGGGGTTGTAGGAAGGTATGTGACCACGACCTCGTAGTCCAGGACAAGTGGTTGGACCACAATCTGCCGCTTATTCATAGTCTGTCGTTGACTGATTTCAATTGCATATGTAAAGTCACAAGCTGTGAGCTGATCGGCGCAGTACAGAACAAAGCACTTGGCGAATAACGAAAGATGCAACATTGAAACCGTTTGTCCAATCCTGACATTGCATCCTAAAACGACGTTGCGTTGTTAGATCTTCTACTATGTCGGGGGTTAGATAAGCAGTGAGTCGAATAGACTTTTGTCACAACTGTGTACACATCAATGTTGGTCCACCTTGCACACAAGTGCACTCGCTGCCCGAACACACACACATCCGAACTGATCATACTTTCAAAGCGAATCTGTCTTTCCTTAGGGGTTGCAACTGTCAGTAACAAGCTGTTGTTACTGATGGATGTTGTATGCCCTTGGAGCAGTAGTTGATACTTAAGACACATTTGATAGAACTAATGTTTCACCCAATGCCTTACGTATCTGTGCGTCTATCACTTATGTATTATGAAACCCTGAATGTTGCTGTCTGTCTTACAACTCAAGTGGGTGATATCGTCAGTCTAAACTATCTCACTTCACTGTGTTATTGGCTACTGCCAACTGTGAGCAATGTGCAGTGTTCGGTCAGCCGTACGAAGGGTAGAACACGAGTCCATAGCAGAAACTGGCGAACCTTTCAACTGCGGAGTTACAGTGATTTGGGTGGCTGGGCTCGGTAAGTCAACAATCAAAGAAGTCATAGAGACTAGTCTGAACGAACTGGATCGTGCTTGCGCAGTAGAGCAGGTGCAAAATATAGTCACTGCGGGATAGCTCATCCTACGACGCTTCATAATCAAGACGGATCTGCCATCTGGGGCAAGTGCGTGATCGCTAAAACGGGGGTGCATTCCTTGTCTGTCATAACACTCAGTGCGGTCCGTTAATGTTAAACCTTTGAAGAGTGGATCGGAACAATCCAACAACCCCGTATATCAACCGATGACTGCGTGAAGCGACCAGTCCCACTCACGCTAGATCTGGACCCACACAACGGTCAACTTGTGGTTTGATGGTAGCGGCCATGTATCTCTCAATAAGAAACGGAGCAAAATTATAGGTTAATTTTCATTAACGCATCAGCTGAAGACAAGGAAAAAGAAGCAGTTATTGTGTCGCAGGTCTTCTAATAGCAACCAACCGAATGCGCAGTGATCTCACAAACGATCCCGTTAGAGGCGTGCAGGTTGGTCGAGCTACAGTGTCCTCACCAGTAAAGAACACCGAACGAGAACATTTACCGATGGAGATACCTCAACCGGAGGCCCCAATTTCATATGAGTCTATTAGAACCATAGTATACAAACAAATGTCTAGTTTAAAACAGTTCATCCAAAATTGCCTGTCTTCAACGAAGTAACCACGAGCTACCGCTGTTTTCATCCCTAAACGTAATACTGTCGACAAAGCAGCAGATATCCTATTCTATCAGTCAACATTTCAGACCATTGAGTTGATGCCGGGTTGCAGCTGGAACGAATTTACCTAACAAAAAGACATTTTATCAAGCAGAAACATAACTGCAAAGACACCTGAGGAGGGAAACCATGCCGACGCACCCTCAAAGAGGATGTGGTCAGTTATTTTTGGTTGCTTTCTCCGAAGATTGTTGCGCGCGTTTCAAACAGAGGCGGACGCCTCCGGCATATAATAACGAGGTATTTTGATATACCTGGAACATATTTTCATGAGTTTGGCTTGACACAGTCCAATGGAAAAAACTTAACAGTGACAGATCAGGTAGCTTGGCAAACCAACCGACAGTTTTTTCAACCGATCCGTCTAACGAAGAAACATACACCTAGCCACTGCATTACAGCCTTCGTAAAGTGACGGCGGTAGTGGAGAAGAGACCTCTTACATTACGCTGAAGTCCGGGCGGTAGTTGTCGACTTAAGGTGCTTCTGGGGTCGACGTGGCAACAGTATTCTGTTAAAAGATAGGGCAGTTAACAGGACTATGCGCTCGTAATTATTTTGCGGATGAGAAACGACCGATCAGCACTCATGGCATTCGTTGGAGGTACGTTTATAATGAACGATGTTTTTGAAGTAACGCTTATGTGCGGTGGCAGCAGCGAGCGTGCAGTGATGACTTGGCAATAACGCTGCTTTGCACCTTCATAGAAGTACCGTTCGGTAAAAAAGAGTTCACGAGGTCGTCACATGTGCTGTTGAGGTACACCGTACCATTAACTCAGAAGTGTCGGTGCTAAGTGGGTGGTGCCGGAGTTTATTTACATGCGCCGAATCCGAGCTCGCTTATATTTTTAACAAGATGGTCATACTTCTCAGTCCACGAAGACCGTTCCACAGAGGATGAAGGTAAATTTCTCCCGATGATGAATCGGCTGAGGAAGCTCGGTCGAATGGCAGACCATGGTCACGGCCGTATCAGTTACGGGCATCGATGCAAAATTCAGGTTGGACTGGCCTGCTATCGTCGAAATAGCCAGATTGTGGAGATGACTTCCGCTGGGATCTCGCAAACTACTGGATCTGCCACCGCCTAACGGGTGATTTGCCAGAGTCGGGAAGGAAACCTAAAATGGACACACAGCTGACGGCCGATTGCGCAGTAACTGTCTTGACGGCCGATGTTATCAGACCGATAAGAGTCAAAAGTAGGACATCCCATGAGCTGGACAGGAACACGGTAGGAACGGAGCCCCTCCCAAACCAAGCATAGCATGAGATCGCTCGGTGTACGAGTAAAATGGAAATAGAATGTTGCTCAGTACAAAAATTTAATTCAATCGTATGAGGAGAAAGTGATGACAAGCTCCACTCGCAATAACACAAAGAATTTGGGTCGATATAAAAATTACGGCCTTCGAGTGTCCGTCAAAGTGCGACGCGTATTCAGATGAGGGCATGTATCGTGTTCGTGGTGGGTGAACCTAACGCGGTCACATATGATTTGGAATGCTTGTCGTCATTCGACAGACCTGGTGGGCGTGTGCGCTTGGGTATGTGTATACACTTTGCACAGTAGAAGAGCGCCTCGGAACGATGATAACCTAGATACACCGAATGAAAGGAAAAGCTACAGAGTTCAGTGAGACGGTGCGAGAATAATGAAGGCGCCAAAACCGCCGACAACTGCGCAGAATCGATGTAGATGGCACATGGATCAACAGAGACAGGGAAACTGAAAATGGTGGGTGGGTCGGGATGACGGCTAGTCAAACCTATCACAAAAGCTATATTGCAACATTCCCTCCAGCAGTGGTAGAAAAGTGACAAGGAGAGATGTTCACAGGCAGGGAGAAACACCTTAAAACCGGAACGAATCGTGATAAATAGGCAGCGAGGAAGGCAGACAGTGAGGAACGAAACAGGTAAGCCTCCTAATAAAGACGAGGAACTGTACGTACACAAAAAAGGCACGAGATAAACTAGAACTATGAGAAAGAGGTAGAGTGCGTAGACGTGTATGTGGGTGAGCGCGCGTGCGCGTGCGAAACAGACGGTAACTAAGATACAGTGCTCGTATGAGTAGGTTAGTGTACTGAATGAAGATAAATCAAAAAATATTTGTTACTCTGAGCATTCGTAACGAACGGTTTGTCACTTCACATACACACACACTTCTGCAGTTCAAAGGCACGCAGACGAAAAATGGGTTAGTGCGCATCCGCAAGTTGCCACATTAACGGTTGATATGATCGTACGGAATGCGGATTTGGATGGAACTCGGGAATAAAACCATGACAACTCTCGTGGAGGGAGGCGAATCCACAGTTTGATTAGCGGGAGTCCCCGGTTGAGGTGACTTTATGGGCTGCGGCGCGACCATTATCGGACGTGGAACGGATCTTTTCAACGTTGTCCGAGTTTAAATCAGAAGCTGCGGAGCAATTCAGGCGACTGGTGCTGAAGCAAGACGCGGCAGCTGCCACAGCTCCGGTGTGGTCTGGACCCAATTCCGAAACTGGAGTGGCCATTAGATTACGACGCAACGTCTGAATAGCGCCGGCAACTTTGACCGCAGGTCCTAACTTCATACCGAGTATCTGCATCAAGTCATGCTGCTCAAGACATAATAGGGCAGCGCCATCAATTTCCTGAAGATGAGGGGGGAAAAGAAAACGGATATTTCGTTAACCTCTTGATATAGGCTACTACGCTAACAAGTGATGATTTTACGTGCACTGAGTTCAGACGAGATAAGGGAAGGTTAAGACAGGTGTTAAACACCTGTACAATACATCTCATTATATGCCAAATTCGTCGATTAGTACTGCCATAATCGGCGTTGGCTAACGACGGGTCTAGAATTAACGATGCACGTTCCAGAATTGAGGACCATCAGTGTGTTTCCATCGCTATAAGTCCCTTATCAATCATAACACGTGCGGTCATAACAATCTGACGACTGACGAACTTTGAAAGAAATAAGGCTACAAGATTTACGTTGGAAGGACCCGGAAATAGGGTCTAGCTAAAAAAAACGAATTTTTAATAGAAAGATCATATGGGTTGATCGGCGAGGGAAAACGTTAGGACTATGGATGTTGCAGGAGGCACGTGATGGTCACGCACGTACTAAGCCTCGTGTGTTAACACGGTTACTCGCGTCACTTTGAACTCAAGGTCTTGGGTTAGGTAATCGTTTGGGCCACTGGGGATTATCCCTCAGGGAACAAAATCACAATCACCTGATTAGATACATAATTATCGACTTGTCAATTCTCAGTATAGGGCACTATTACAGTGTGGGAGTGACCTGCTTTGCCTGTGAACCGGTGTAGCATGAGTGTTTCTCAATGCCCAACCTCTCGTGTTCACGGCTGGACGTTGTAGGACCTGCAAATACAGCGCAACGTCCGCGGTCATGTTGCCCAACGCCCGTTAGTTGACAAAACATCGATTTGGAAGCAACACACCATTAAGCTGACCTGAGTTGAACGTTCACCTACAGCTCCCTTCGTCAAAGCACCAGTAAATAACAGACAAAATCGTAGGAAGCGCCGACAACCAGAAAATAACTCATTGATTCCGGCTCGCTCAATTCATCGGTATAGTCAATAAAAACTGACGAGGAACATGAAGGACTTGAGAATTAGTGCACCTGATAAGTGTGCCTTTAAAGCACACTTGCTTGACCGAAAAACCCGCTGTTCACATACAGATTCATCCGTATGCTATTGTAGCAAAAAGTCGCCCAATAAAGTACCATTCTTATTGCCCAACTCGCACGTTCCCACGCCACGTGCGTGCCCGTGAGTATGAACCGGAATTCCAGTCCAAAACGCAGCGGTGGTTTTCATTTAAACACCGTGTGCATTTCTGCCTGGTCTGGTGTGTGCGTGTGCGTGGCTGACGTTTTCTGTCATTGGTTTTTTGCCTGCCATTTCTCACCTGTTGATCTGAATTCTTCGAATGTTGGCTCGTCCGGTCGCCCGTGTTCTGAATCAAGTCGCTGTGGGTTTTGGCGATATCTCACAACCACGTTGAGGTATTCCATGTTGGAATGATTGCGCCTCCGATGTGGTCATCGATCACACTATCAATGTACCGCCAGAGTCCGTGTGCTGTGCCGAGTGGGTGCACATTCGTCCGTTTTCGTCGGCGACTCGGGTCAGTCAGTATGCAGAAGCGCAATTTAGCGGACGATACTCCGGGTGAGACAGACTGGTGGTTTGTTAGGTCACCAAGGATCACGGAAACTTATATGAGCAGGTTTTCACAAGTCCGGTAATATTGTGTAACATCTTCACCAGTATACATTACGGATGGTTGTGTCTGAATGACACAAACTTACACCATTTGCAAGTGATCAAATACGACATTTAGTACGGATGAAACAAACTGACAACACAAAACATCAAATATCCCTAGAGATTCCCTCAACTTGTTTGCCTATTCACACGCAGAAGTCAAGCTTACACAGTGTGTTGATTTGGACAGTCCTGTCGACTAGGGCCTCAATCTTGCTAGATGCAACTATGGTCAGACAGCCTGAGGAGAAACAGTCAAGTGAAGAACAATGAGGTCACACTAGTGACGGCGTAGATGGGCTCAAGGCCACAGGTATATATCACATAACCACTTTTTACAGTTGCAGCACATCTGTTTATCGAGAAAAGGGAGAATCCGAAAAAACATCCAAACGTACTCAGATGCATGATGAAACTCGAAATATACCAACTGAGAACAGCAGTAATGATATTCACGTGCCTATGGACAATGCCACCATTGTCAATTTAGTCAGACTTCCGAACTAGTATCAAAAAGTATCGTCCTCCAAATAATGAAACACTTATTCAACCAACAACTGATCTTCATGTTTATTTCGTTCTATTGTTCTTACAGCATTTTCAAGTAAATTGCCGTTTGTTCTGAAATTATGAAAATTCGAATTACTTTTTTGGATACTTTTTTGAAACGTTATTCCAGAATTTTAGCTGTCACTGTTGTGAGAACCATAGTCAGTGGACACCCGGACGTACTACAAAACAGCTTCCATAAGCCGTCCGCCAAAATGTTATGGTGCTGAGGTAGTGAGCTTCCTTTGAACACAGACTACCAAGTAAAGCGTACAGAAGCATTCCGAATAGTCTATGTAATCAGAACCATACCATATGATACACATCGCGTGGGTCTGCCTGTCTCCTTGTGAATCGATGAGAACTGGCCTCATGAATATGTTAGGAGAATAAGAAAATAAACAGCTACAAACGTGCGGTATAACATCGCTTCGCTCATCAGTGAACTCTTTATCTATAGTGAAGGTTCGGGGATTTAGGTTATTTCAAAATTGAACATCACCCACACTTGATGGCAGCCTTCGCATTCAGATAAGCCTTACGGCTGGCCCACTTCGAAAGGAAGCATTAGACTCGAGTTACGCTTTTATCAGAGCTCATCAGTAGTGTATATCCTCGTTGTATACACTTGTATCTTTCCTTCGTCTGTATTACTCACAACGTTTTCTATTTTGCATTACAGCTACATGGCCTGTTTACAAGTTGAATAAAGCCTATCGTTTTGGCAACTCACATTCTCTCTCAGTAACAGTCTGTTGAACGTACGTTTCGAATCACCACAATTTATTCAACTTGTAAACAAGCCATATAGGCATAACTCTTCAGGCTCGAAGAAACCAACGGCAGGAATCACCACACTTGTCTTGATCGGAGTTTGCACTCTGACCCTCGTGCTTGTGAGACTAGCGTGTTAACCACAACACCAGCAACCCCACAACAGGCATAACCTAATAATCAAATCTAAACGCTAAACCACAACCTTGTATGAATAGTGTTCAGCTTACTCGATCATTTCGAAAGGAGAATGAAC
The DNA here is from genome assembly GCA_014338405.1 of Paragonimus skrjabini miyazakii. Taxonomy (NCBI): domain Eukaryota; kingdom Metazoa; phylum Platyhelminthes; class Trematoda; order Plagiorchiida; family Troglotrematidae; genus Paragonimus; species Paragonimus skrjabini miyazakii. The sequence continues at coordinate 325,648 of JTDE01000191.1, read as the reverse complement.
AGAATCGCTGTTCTATCCAATCGATAACTCTTTATCTATCATATAAAACCTATATAAACCTACTTATTGGCGCATGAACTTATGGAGATGTAATTAATCGTTATCAGAACAAAATAACAAGCCAAAAGAAGTGGTACGGTTTTAGACTAGTGCAGATACTAAACACATCATGAAGTGTCATGACTAATAGAAGGGACACACTTCGACATGATTCAACTTAACCGAATTAGCGAAGGACAGGAGGGTTAAAAGTGGACAAAATACCGGAGTAGAGTCACTGTACTTACGTTATCCGTGAATTTGGTAGCGAACTGTCTACAACCAGGAAGTGTGCTCACAAAACTGCCCACCATTTCCACATTCCAAACATGCGGTCCAGCCAGACCGGCTACTTTAGATGCTCGCAATGCTGCTTGGGTTTGTGGCAACAGACGACCCAACAGATCCAAATCATCGGAACGCGTATCCATTGAATCCAAGGATATGCGAGGTGGACAAAGTTGATCCAATACAGACGTGGGGAGCCCTGTGCAGCGGGGCGGATCTAAATACATGTGTGGCGGTACGCAGAAAGCAGCTGGATTGATGGGCATGCAAGATCCCGTTGCCACAGGATCGGTACACCAACCAGGAAACAAAGTGGAAGAATCGGCGAACCGGTGAAAAGACGGCGCGGTGAACGGGTCCGGAGGACAAACTGATATACTGACTGATCCATTCAGCACAGAATCTGTGCAAGGGCCCGAGTTACTTACAGTGTTTGTAGGACAGAAATCGTAGGCGGAGGACTGAACAGCAGACAAACTTGGCATACTAGTGGGTTGATTGTCCATGGTTGAGAGTGAGGCAGAATCAAAAGCGGTAGGGGATCTGGATACGGTAGCAGGTTCGGTGCTGCCTGAATGTTGACTAGACATGTTGGTCGCCATGGTCCCGCCGGTGGAAGTTGAATCTGGATTCCATGTTGCCGGAGAAAGAGACGGAATAGCATGCGCTTGATCACCGCACACTGAGACCGTGGAACTGGGGATCAGGAGACCAGTAGTAGAATAGAGACCAGGAAGGGGAGCGCCCACCGTAAGGGGCGTGTAAATCGACAACGTTGGCATCACAGTGGAACTCGGAATAGCGGGAGCTGTCCCTGAGGCTGAGGGCAGTGTTCCGGGGATGTTAGGTGAATATGAAAAGGGAACGGTGGGCATGCTATTCCGTGCCTGAGGGACAGTTGGCTGAGGGACCGAGCGCGAGCAGGATGTGTGGATCATATTTATAGTGGTGTATTTACGAGGCCTGCCACGTTTTCGCTTGACGGGTAACCCGGTTAGTCCGAACATTTGCTGTTGACGCGCATAGTCGTTGGCTACATTGGCTATCTGCGACAGCCTCGGCTTGGCCTCCTGTTTCACCGGTTTTGAATTATCCGACAGAGACCGCTTCGAGCCGGAAATCACAACTGGGGCAGTTGCATCAGGCAGCTCATTACAGTTCGAAGAAGCTTTATCAATCATGCCTGTTGCATTACCACCCAGGTCATTGAAATGTGCGCCAGTTAATTGAGGAGACGACTGTGAGGTTACAGGGCTGAAAGTGGGCAAAATACGGATGGATGAGCAAAAATAAGATCAGTATGACCAGAATGGAACATAGCTTAATACTCACTGACAGTTGAAAAAGACAGAGTTGAACTGACCAACGAACTTAAAAGGTGATAAAATCGGGTGTGACTATCTACAGTCTCAAGATATTTTTGTCTTTTCTGATCGCCTTTAGCCTATAAACATCGTTAGCCTTTCCGTGTAATTCCTAACCATTAACTATGTAACGTAGCGTGCTGTCGGCGCCATTTTGGTTTTTGATTGCGTAAGTCGTGTGCATTTCTTACCAGGCCCTTGGCTCATGCTTGTTTGTAATTTCCTTTTGCAGGACTACTGCTGGAACCCCTACTTCGGAAGAAAGCTATCCCCCGGTGTCTCCACGTTGCACAAAGTTGGTTTACGAATACAACGGGTAATCGAAGCTAGAAAATCCGGCCTGCTCGTTACAACTGTCAGAAAGGTCAGAATCCCGCCACAAACCACGGGCTTGACCGGCACTTGGCCCTAATGTCCATTCAAATATTCCCATTCGTGTCTAGTGCCGCGCAAGTCTGTGGAGTGCGAGAGCATAGTGGCACCAATCTTTGTGTGCACTCTGGTCATCATGGCGAGGGTGCGAAAAGGAACACAGTTCGTGGGCAGTTTGGTCTCGTGTAAGCCCCGTCCCCATGGATGAGCGACAGTGGTTAAAAACGATGGGAAGCAACTGAAAACTCTTCAGGAAAGGCAAAATTAAGAGGAATAAACCTGTAGTTTATATACGTGTATCAACTTAATAAGAAGACCTGAACGTCAGAAGGGCCTATAGAAAAACACGAAAATTTTCGGTGAGCTGCAGGCGGACTGACAAAAGCATCGTCATAGATCAACGACACCTGCGAAAAATTGTAAAAAGTCCTCCTCACCAATTCGGCTTAATATGTGGAACTGTTAGTTCCGTAGATTGGTACTCAGTGATCAACGTAATGCACTGCAGACCAAGATGGCGGATGAGCATTTCACTATCCTCACCAAATCTGAAAGCTCGCACGCACATGATGATCGAATCCAAGGTTCCATTGAGTGTGCACACCGCTAATAATAACAATAATGACGATGATAACAACAACGCTGTTACTTCATATTTGAATAACCGACGCCCAACCAGCACAGCAAAACAAATCGACGAGTCACGTAATAACAGTTTCTGATGCGACACGTTCACATGCATGAACACGCCGTGGCTGTCAAGCGCGCACACAGACACACCAAAGTAATGACAATTACTGCACAAAGGCACACACACGCACATTATCTGGCTGGACAACACGCAGTCAAGTGCGCAAATCAAAGGTCAAACAGACACCTGGCCGTGATAGCCGGGTTGTATTCGCTTGCGCTCGCCGAGAAATTACGCCACAACTCGAACTGTGTTTCACTCATTTTGTACTCATGTTTGTGGGCTGACAGGAAAAGGTGACTATTCGTTTAGACCAGTATGAGCAAAAAGAGAAGAAAAGTCGAAACAGTTTGTCCACAAAACACTACGAAGCTAAGCATCGGTCCAGGACGAGCAGTGGGACGGGCAAAATCGGGTTACAGGTCTCCAACGGACCGTACACCGATTCAATCGATTTCCTTGGGCACACCTGGGCCGGTTAGACCAAGGAAAAACATTGGGTTTGGTAAATGAAATTTGGCGAAGATATTATTGCGACTATCTGGAACCAATGGGACAGCGTGGACGCACCGTAGGACGTTCTTGTTAGGTGGACTATTGCGCGCGTGTACATTTGCCTGGAAATCTCTCGCCTTGGCCGTCGGACTGTTTGAGATCTGGCGCCACCTCGTATTTAATTTAATGGCAACCTTTAGTCGTAATCTAAAAAACTAGTCACAACGAATCAAACAACCTTTTCCTAGGCCAACCACAGTGACCATACAGTGGATGATGGTAGGTACCCAGCGTTCGAAACACAGGCAGAAAGGTGCTTGTCCGCAACAACACAGCGGTATAACTATGCGCCTAATTCACCATGGAAATGTTGCAGTAAACAAAGCGTTCAACGTCAAGCGTCATCATGAGGTAAATCAGCCATGAAGTGAACAAGTAGGAAATGAAGATCACTAACTTGAGTTTGGCCTAACACTGAGACTTTCGCGTGAGAAGTAGTCACATCAAGTCGGTTGATCTATGACATTACGACTAGAATGTTATTTCAGTAAAAAAAGACATGTTAATACTAACTTCACTTATTAATTGTAGATGAACGTGACCTGCCCATCTGACCACTGACGGTATGCAAAAACCTATCCTGAAGGGTGAGTTCAATACTGTTTCCAAGTTTAGTTTAGAACGCCACGATGCGACCAATTCACTAATCCCAAGTAGTTGTTAATCTAACCTGGATTTTGCGCGGCTTCAGTCCCTATGTTGTGTCCTCTCTGCCTAGGTGACTGAACGAAGTGATGCGTGTGCGACTGCTAAAGCCACATGATCAACCGTTAACATTGACGTCACCATCGCATGTGCGCTTGCACCTATGGCCCACGCGACCAGCCTTGCCACATGCACGGGTCATGTGATTAAAACATGGGGGTCACAAAGCCCCTTTCTGCTTTCAGTGTCGAAGCGGTAACATGGGTGCTTGACCGGAGTGCGCCAATGCGACTCATGCTAGGGTGCAAAATGACAGCAACAGACCCACGTTACGCGGGGCCGCAAGGCTTGACATCGTTCCACCAGTAACGCACATAACGACCGGAAAGGAATACGAGTGTGGGAGTAAAAGTGGTGTACGTTTTCAACGTATCTTCATAGCTCGCCTTCTACGCGAGCACATGCATCGTTGTTGTTTCTGATAAATTAGCCGCGTGAGAAAATATTTGATAATCGTCGGGCGAAAATAGTCTGACCGTGAATAGTGACTAATCAATTAAAATATCTAACTAACGATTATTTGTCCATCCTGGAGAGTACATTTTCCGACCACAAGAGATTAGAAAGGATACCCTCGAACAAAAAGCACGCCAGTCGCCCAACAGCTGGCCGTGACCGCCAGCGTACTATCCAAAGACAGTCAAAAAATATCCAGTATCATTCGAAAGCTTGATGTAGCTTCGAATACATTCACTGCGTGCAACAGTGCTCGGAATCAGACAGTAATGTCCTATTCACTGCACCCTCGGGCTAAGCGAGCCCCTCACTGTCAAGTGAGTCAAGTGGCGTCGAAGCTGAATCTCGTGGTCAAGTTGGAGTGGGAATCGCACTGAGTTCCAGAGCAGAGCAATGTTTGCTCGATTGGATCTTAGTCAACAATCGCTTATGCGCTGTCAGACTCAATACATCGGTTAAAGTTTATCAACGCAAATCAGAAAAGTGTTGTATATTCATCATATCGGCGTACGCTCCAACGGACAGCTGTGAAGATACGTTCTATGACGCCCTCGTTGACCTTCTGAGGCAGACCAAACACCAAGACATCATCATACTAACAGGCGGTTTGAATGTTCAGCTGGATCGTCTTTCCCCAGAGGAAAAGCGGCTGGGAGGTATGTTTGGTGTCCGGACACAACGCACTGATAATGGCGAAAGACTGGTGCAGTTGTGCACATCCCACGGTCTTCATATTTCGAGTACCTCATTCCAACACAGAAACAGGTACTGTGTAACATGCAGACCTCCGTGTGCTTCTCGGTCGTAGACACAGTTGGAGCATATAGCAGTCAGTTACAGGTGGCGCCACTCTGTTAAGGGCTGTCGTGCATTTTGTAGCAACTACCTGAACCCGGACCATGCTGTTGTGCGTGCCCGTTTCGTTTTGTCATTTGTCCAGAGGACATAAGCTAGTGAATCTAGGATGCATAAATGGCATTCGAGCGAAGAGAGTGTGAAAAACGCTTACTAGAAAGCGTTGGTGAACAAACTGCCCAGTTCGAGTCAGGTTAGAGATCCTAACGAGTACTGGGAACAAAACGCAACAGCTATGAAAGCATGTTGTGAAGAGGCATCTTCTGCAGGGGCTGTTCAGTTGAGACAGAAATGGATTTCCATCACGTCGATAATCCTCACGAACAAGAGTCGATTGATTCAATCCGGTTCTAAATATGATGACGACCGTCGAGAAGTTAAACATAAGCTGACTAAAAGCTTGCGCACAGACCGCGATCACTACTTGGTCGAACACTTGAAACAGATGGCACGGGACTTTTTATCTGAGAACTGCAAAAACCTTTTTTCCATTATCCGTGGTTCTTCTGGCGATGTAAGTGAGACCATATGCGACAAAGATGGTTTACTCGTCACCAGTCAATCGTGCCGACTTGACAAGTGAGATGAATATTTTGAAGAACAGTTCAGCTGACCTGAACCAGACCATGTGGACGACGGGATCCGAATAGTTAGTTATTGCGTTCCGGACGCCCATCCATCAGAAGCAGAAGTGACTCTGGGGTTTAAGTTATTGAAGCGTAACCAGGCCCCCAGACCAGACCCCCTATCTCTTTTCAGGGATGGTGGGGAGAGGTTGATATCGGAACTGACCAACTTCCTCCAAACGATTTGGGAGACTGAAAAGGTAACACGTGATTGGTGATTGTCAACAATAATTCCCGAAGTCTATGGGATAAACACATAGGCATCAGTTTGGTGTCTGTTGCGTCCAAGTTACTCACTGGACTCATTTTACTTCGGTTCACTAAGTGCAGAGATAGTCAG
>JTDE01000191.1:305932-318392 GCA_014338405.1 Paragonimus skrjabini miyazakii | reverse complement strand
TCACGTTAGGCACGACCGAATTATCATGAGAACGCTCATCCACTTTCGCTTGTGAGTAACGGTTGCCTCATGAACAGAATGTCCGTGGTTCAAGTCCCGGCAGTGGCGATGATATGCACTACTGACGAGCTCTAATGAGAGTGAAACTCGAGTCTAGTGCTTGGTTTCGCTCTACGGTTCAGAAACGTGGCCAGTTCGCAAGATGTCAACAGGCTTGCTGTGTTTGACCATCGTTTAAACCGCCGATTAGTCTACATTAAATGGACTGATCGCGTGAGTAACACGGCTGTTCACCGGCGCGTATTCCGGAACGCTCTGGATGCGCGTTGCACAGCTTACGATGGTTGGGTCATATACTTCGCATACCAGCTGAGCGTTTTCCGTACCGGGCAATGTATGAGACCACCAACAGTTGGGTCAAACTGCGTGGTGGTCAGGCAACAACGTGGTCACGAAATGTGAAGACCCTGACTGTTCTGTTGAGCAAAGTGTGTAGGTGTCGGTTGCTTGGCTGGCGACTTCGTGATCACTCAGACCGATGGTTGGATACGCTATCCGTGATGACAGTGTGCCACAGTCAACGGCGTGTCTGCATTCATTCCATTTCTGGTTCCTCCGCTTAGTCTTTGTTAATTAGTATTGCGTTTTTTAAAACCTCTTCAGTAACATTTTCTTCTAGGATATTCCACGTCACTGTTGAGGTGAGTAGCAGCTCGAGCTACAGCATCTTCTGGTCGTGCTCATGGCTGATGATGATTATGGTGATGTTGAGTGACAACACAAGAACAGCGAAGTAGTCAACGGAGTTTAGACTTCAGGTTACAATAAACTGAACAGCTTCCGCACGGTGGTAAAAAAACATGATATTTTACGGCATTTCAGTTTCAGGTGAACCAAATACGGTGGAAACCGACAGTTTAGTTTAGCCGTCAGGATAGCGAAAACACTAAAGGTGACTCGGATTGGCTATTTTTGTGCAAAGGACGGGCAGAGACACACGAGTTCGGTTGCATCGGCGTTGCCATCGATCAGATGATATGAATCGGCGTGACTAAACATGTTGGCTGAGCTGTTGCAGTTTTAGTTCGTTGAGGACCTTTACGAAAGTACCCTTCAAACGTAGTGGGTGAAATCAAGCAAACTGTACCGCAAGTGATTACAGGCTGTGCGCAAACTAGTATTAGGAGATGAGAATGGGCGCTAAGCAATCTGGCTCGTTTGATCGTATGGCTGATGGACTCAGATAGTGCCCAGAGAAAAACGTAACCAAAGGAACCAAATCCATTCAGTGTTCTCAGTTCATTTTTAGATCTCTCCGATATTACCAAATTTATTGTAGCCAGCGCTCAGTGCAGATCTCGCGAGTACACCCGAGTGTACATACGTAAAGGGAAAATGAGTACAAAGGGTTTTGTGAAACTGTTATGTATTTGAAATGTACTTTTTTTTAGTGCAAGTCGATTACAATCAGACTACGCAGCTCAAACCTTGCAACTCCCGTGGACACAGATAAGTCAAAACCACTCTAACCATGTACAAACATTCCACCTTGACAGTATGGCGTAACAGTCAATCAACATTCGCCGCAAGTCTAACAATTTATGTGGAGTCCAGCATTCGCTGTTAACGTTACTTGCTAATAATCGCTTTATGGAATTTGCGGTTCGTCTCATGACACGTTTTGATGGAACCTCAGCAATCGCGTCGGCTTGAAAAAAACTATGGAAAACAATTGCTCGTCTCATCGTTACTTAAGTTTCAAAGGGAATTTTTCGACAAAGATAAATATAACGTCACACATTCCTGAACGCAATAATATTAGAGTACTCTCATAATGTGTGTCTCAACACTTTAGAGCCTATTTTTGTGAAGGCTATATGAGCTAAACTGGATTAACTGTTTTCGATGTTCTAGGAGTACAATTTCTTCGCCTTTCAATGGTGTTAAAAGGCGAACGACAATGATCATCTTGATTTTTGTTTTCAAATTGAAAAAATTCCCCTATAATTAAAATCACGAATTTTCGTGGGTTCTTTGAACCTAATGGCCACAACATTTTGTTCACTTTTGGTGAAAGTCAAACACAATTGGGTGGACACTAAGATGACCAACAAAACTGGGAAAAATGCAGTCACACGCTCGGTCGATGACTATACATGGAAAGGCCTAGTTGCAATCATGCTATGCGCAAATACGCAACGTATGATATCACTCAGAAGGCGACTTCACTCAGATGGCAGTCTGGATAGTCGATCGATCAGCAAACGCAGAGCTAACAGTTAGATGTAATCTCTGGGTGAGAACGGAAACAATTAGGCGACAGGGTAGGTTTTATCGACCACACTGTTGGTTAGGATAACAGCTGGCGGAAGGTGCAACCACAATTTCAGATATCTCTGCGGTTTTCCTGAGCCTCACGAAATGTTATGCATATCGAGTTTACTGTAAACAGGCATTCACTACTATGGATCATGTGGTCACATCACAGATGGAGTGTATGATCATCTGACAGAAACAGGCACTCCGTTGGCTGACGCAGGAATGTCGTTATAAGCACACGGATTGGTGTACGGTTTGGTTATCATGCACGGCCAAACAAAGACACGGACAGAGACGGCCAGTATGGCTTATCTGGTACAGGACGGACATGAAAACGCCTGATTCAAAACCTCGCATCGACACACACACACACGTTCACCAGGAAAATGTGAAGTCATCCAGTTAACAATGAGGTAGTTAGTTGTACTTGCTAATACTGTTGTCTCTCTTTCAGCATCGACAAAATGAGAGTGCTGAATACCATTTATTCGTTCCGTCACGACTGCACTCACTTCAGTGCAATTCTGGCGAGCTCGCCGTTCAAACTTACGAAAACCTGAAAAGTAAGCAGTCTACCGGAATGTGGAAGGCCGACGTATTTAGTTCTGAAGACGAAATTTCTGAAAGCTCTGAACAACTGCCGAGATAACGGATGCACCATGAAAGCCTCTGAGAAGTCACAAGCATACAGTTGGCAGTGGATTTCCACCACGATAATACAAAAGGCTCGCGAAATGTTGGCTGTTTTAAACCATCCATTTTTCCTCGCGAGAGACTCCCGTACCGATCTGTATCCTGAGAACGATGGACAAGTACGGTTTGAGTGCTGGAACAGCATCTAAAGTACCACTGTCTGATAATACGCACCTTTGTTTGTGAATAGTATAGTGCGTATGTTCGGGAACTAAAGGGCAGGTCGCAACGCCAAGAAGAAAAAAGACCAGAAGCGACTCTTGAAACCGTGTGTAGGCACTATGGGGGACGTGTCATTAAGGTGAATGACAATGCACTGCTGCCGTGTGTGCGGATACGCGCCAGCCATGCAAATTGGTGTACTCGTTCGCTGTCCGATGTTTTCACATAACTTGTAAAGGACTTCGTCTTTTGTGGCCATAACACCATAAACGAATGTGCACTGTTTGGGGAAACAACGCAGTCAGAGAATCAAGAGCACATCGCGGAGTTTGTCAACAGCGTGAGTGGAAAAATCTGTGCGGTAATCATAACCAGATATGTACCAACTCGATAGTAGTACACGAGCAAGAGGACATCGTCCTTCACAGGACAAAAACCTAATGACTGTGTTCTTCTTTTTCAGCCAACCGGGAAATGGTACCGTCAATCGAAACCGTGAAGAATGCGTAAAGGCCCACATGAAAGTGAACAAATCAAAAAATCGCTGGTATTCAGCGAAGGCCGCTCAAGCAATCGACACCGAGAATCGAGTACACAAACGACAATTTTTAGGCGAGAACCACGTGCTTGTCACGTCTAGATTGTGCCAACAGCTCCTGTCCATTTCTTTATTCATCAAGGTGAGTATTCGTTCATAAGCCCGGACTAATTGATCTGACCTTAATAAGGTTGAAACGTTGCGCAGTGCAATGAACAAACTGTGATTTTCGAGGGGAGACGCAATACTGTATCACGCCTTCTTGAACAAGTAACACTTCTGATTACATACGTTTCATTTACTGACAGAAAAACCCAAAACAATCCCAGGGATACACGTTTTCATGCCGTATAACCCTTATTTGGGAAATATGCACTAAAAACGACTGAATAAGCGCGTCATTCCTTGGGTGTATCCTGTGACAAACCTATAGGAGCAGTTGATTTTCATAATATATAGCCAACAAACCAGACGTCATACAAAAGGATGAAAGAACACATATTGAGACAGCCGGAACACAAATGCCAGCGGCCCAGGCTCAAGAGTGCTTGTGCCCAAATGGTACTTTCCAAACTCAAACATTCAACATCAAGAAGCCTGCACTTTGCAAACAGACAAGCGGAATGACAGTACAGAAAGAGTATCTTACAGCGAATTGGCAGTGGTACAATATGCATGGAGAATTGACTATACCCCTTTTGTCATTTATTTCATGTTTCGCACACTGTTGGTCATGCTTCGTGCATTGCTGACAAAGTTTTGTACGTTTAATATCCTTGGTTGTTGCGATTGGTTCTTAGCCCCGAGACAATGCATTTCAACACGTTCCATTCGATCGGACGGCGCCCACGTCAAATCAAAACGGAGTGTTAACGCAGCCTGAATTCGTGGACGGGTGAACGAACACTGGCGAAATGGGAGGAGGACTCGGTCCCTAAAGTACGTGTCGCATTCACACATTTTGGTGTCTATCAGTTAGTTGTTGGGGCGATGAGAGCGATTTGGACTCGTAGGCTGATAACTTCACAGTCTTGATATTGTTTGGAAGAGGACGGGGTAAACGTACATCGCGTATACTAACTGACTTTGTTTTAGAAGCTTCGAGTTTGGATTGTTCAACGCCAGAGTTGGAGTTCGCTTAGGAACTCGAGATCGTGAGACCAACACATTTTTACTCTCGGTACATATGATTATGCGGATTCGCATAACGTGTAAAAATTTTCTACTGAACCGGTGAACGTCGCAGAAATACAGCTCACCTCCGTACTAAGTCTCTGGGTTCCCTAGCAGGTGCAGCAATTCACGATGTTCAGTATGCATTTCAAATTCTAAGACCGACGCACAATGCCTCCCGGAGGATGGCAAAGTGCACTCTTGTAACGTCGTATGTAATTTCCAGATCTTCCGTCTGACTTCGACAAACAGCTGATACCTAATTTTTCTCCTACCGTGTTCGGTGTCCCATCAGTCGTTACTTTTGTCAGTCTTAGAGGATCCGACCCTATGCCTGTAGTGTAATTTTACAATAACCAAGCGGTAGCGCCTTACGGAGGCATCAGTTCAACTAATGCCGAGAACGTAATCTGTAAGGTGCACATCAAACTGTCATTTGTTCAGCCACCGGACAAGCTGGCACGCGTGCATGACTGTCCCATCAGACAACAGGAATGTATGTTAATGTGTGTTGATCGGGTTGATCGCATACTACTGATTTATGGAGTTCAACAATTAGGTAGCAGTTTGTCAAACGAGTGAGACCAAATGCGACACCAGAAATACATCTTTAAAATCAGCAAGGGGTGGCAAACATGATATTGTATGCTGGGATAGCGGGCTTGATAAATTCAGCAAGCGAAATGGATACACTAGACAGCTACGGCTAGACAACGGACATCACATTTCATTTTGGGGTGGCAAGTCGCGGATAGGGACCCGTACTTTAGAGCAATGGATTTTAATAGGCTGTCGTCCAAAATCACCATTGAGCAGAATATACAAAAGTATTCTGTTGCGGGTTCATTATATTAATGTTAATCAACAATGTTAGAAATGGTCGCGACAAAATTAGACAAGCTGCGCATGATACACGCTTGTGGCTCCCGCAACGCATGCACCTTTTGACGGAAGTGACACATCCTCTTGTCAAATAAGTCATCTGACTGGGTTAAATTGGTCACTTACCGTGAGCGTATCGAGTAGCATGCAACACTCACGCAACGAGCAAGGCAGCGCGACAAAATCAAACTCGCATTCTGATTTCCACCATGAAGCGGTAACCTGGCGCAGCTCACTTCTGAACTTACGGCCCAACGCTCAGCTACCTCACCACTACCTCATAATGAGCATCACATCAAGAAAACGGCTAACAAACGAGTTCGTTCAATCGCATCAACAGAACGAGTACAAAAGAAATAAACTGATGCTTCAGTCGAAAGTTTCGACAAGAGTTGTACGAGAAGTACTACAAGAGCTGAAATGTAGAAGGACGACGAGGGTTTCCCCGAGGAATCAGCATGAAATCCAGTAACGCGTGGAGTAGATCGAGCGTCCCATTCCTCGAATGAATCGGTTGTAAGTAGCGATGACAAAATTTAATTAGGATGAACCTGATGACTGGTATGACCTTCCAAAGAACGGAAGCATCTTTACAAGCAAGTTAACCACAAAGAGAGTGATGGTTCTGGTTAGAGGTGTGTATTTTGTAGTCAATCTGAGTGAATTAGCAACTACTGATTGAAACTAAAGTGCAACAATTCGTATTACCAAGCTGAGCTGTTTTCTTCCATTAACCAATGAGAAAAATTCATTAAATTTCAATTTTGAAACACAACGGATGGACTACATCTAACTGTTTACTATCAAGTGAACAATTTTGTCGTGGCCATGCTTGACGTATTAATGGCAAAAATGACTACAGCAAACTTGGCAATGTTTTTCTAGATATTCTAATCAGTAACGATTTGGAACAGATGTTTACGAAGAACCATCGTACCGGATCGTTTAGTAAAGGAATCAGCTGAATAAAGAAATAATTTTGTTGCGGGATGCACAGAGACCAATCTCTCGCTGCTTAGACAAGGTGGGATCCGTTAGGTTAGCATCACCAAATTATTCATTCCCCATCAATACGATAAAAACCGAGGATTGCGGACAGCGGGAAAAATGGAGTAGATGGCAGGCCAAATCACTGGCGTAAATGAGAAGCTACTGTGACCAGCACTACATAAGGGTAAAAGAGCGAGGTGAACCATATGGTTGCAAAGTAATCGGGGTCCAACGATGAACAGATGCAGTAAAGACTTTGAAAATAATAATCAGCTTAGTAAAATGCTAGACGACGTAGATAACTGAAGCGATATTTTTCAATAGTAGTTACATCTAGCTAGTGAATGTCTAACGCAGCTACAATTGCGTGTCACGAATTGTTATGTCGTAACACGTTCGTGACTGCACTCTTTCTAATCTTGTCTAACATATGTTCAACAGCGTCGCCCACTTTCTAGCCATGGAGCCTGGTTTTGAGCCGGTGTGTTTTGCATCCCCTTGTATTTTGTCAGCATCCCCATTGCTAATGTGTCCACAATGCTATGAGAATTCGCGCCCACGTCACTGACAATGTAACCTGACAATTGTAATACTGACTGGGTGGTGAGAAATAAATAACCCTCAATTCGCCAGAGATTAACATGACCGGATAACACTGAGTAAGCCCATAAGCCGAAAGGTGTTATAGCAACCTGGAGTGACCGCGCAATTCTGCCGCGGCGTACAGAAATAGCGCGAGTCTCATACGTTCCATTGGAATTTTCACGGTCAATTTATTGAATGGACAGATAGAGCAAATCTTAATGGGAAATGCTGTGTTAACTACTGTCATTTTTTGGAACCTGGGCTCTATGTTTTGAACCGGTCGAATGTGTTCATACCCACGTGTTCGCCAACGGCTAAGGTATGTTACCGTACTCCTTGTCTAAGTATCCTTTTTATATGAAAGAAAGAAGCACAACGGAATGCGGGCTCGGAGCCACCAGCTGTTGACTTGCGTCGGAGAAAATGATACCATAAGACAAACGACAACAATAGGTCAGAGGTTGTGCAACATGCCCGAGAAGGATATCTCAGAACCTAGGAATCAACATTAAAACATGTAGAAGCACTGCAGTCGCTGGCAGGAGAAAAGCGTTGCACAGGAGATGCGGGAGGAATTTTTCTTCGGATGATTACATTCAACGGCTGTGCGATCTATTAGACTAAGATCCACAAGAAGTATTTGTATCAAATGAAAATGTGTGTGGACATGACACACACGAGATGTCCTACCAGTATATCGTTAACTGACCGTTTGTTAGATGGCCACTGAAATATACGGTAGGTGATAGTTCAATTGTTGGCAGGAAAGAAAAGGCTGGTTGCCTTGGTTACAGTACAGCAGTTCTTCGTCTACGTGCACACGAAACGAACTGCAACAGCCAGTGCAACAAAACATCCGAGAGATCAGGACTGAAACAATGTCGTGTACAGGTTGATACATCAAACAATGAATTCAACCTGAACGTACAGGCTTGCACCCTGATTCTGGGTGTGTTAAGATTCGTTTAATATTTCAAAACAAAAATGGACGGTGTTCAAATAATTCATCCAGGTTAGCTAAAGGAAGTTTCCTAAGTAGCATACGGACGTCAGTATCGATTGGCAATTTATCAGTGTGTAAAAGAGCTTAGTTGTTCACCACCCGCGTTTTAGTCAACTATGATTCATTATTGAGCCGAAATGAGCAAGCTGCTAGAGGTCAAGTAAACCAACCCCAAAAAGTACGGTTAGATAAGGTGTACTTTATGCCATTCATGAGAAAGATTAAACAATCAGTTGCATAATTATTACCGCCTGCAAGTAGCGCTCAAGGCAGCAATTTTCTATTAGTTGAGCAGCAATTTGGCTGATTCTATCAAAACAAGGGGCCGGGTAAACAGGAAAGTTATTGATGGATGATTGCCTTCGTCTACCCTCTCCAGTCGTATCGTAGCCGGTGAGCCGTGTACAAACAGTTAGGAATGAGAACATTTAGTCGGGAATATCCGAACAAAATATCGCTCCTCATCAACACAACAAAAATCATCGGCAACTTTAAACAGGTGAGTTTCATTTCAACTTACATTCACATACAACAGTTAAAAAAATTGGATTTTCGGGAGAAAGACTTTTTGTAGCAACAATTCAGGACGGACTGATTGTACGGAGTTACTGATACACACTCATGCCGGTCTTATGTGAACCAACTCTCAAACAAACAGACATGAAGTACGCGTTGTTCTATGGACATGTAGTTACGTAAGGTGAAATGACAGGAAAATACAAAAAAAGTAAATATATTGAACAGTTTTTGTACCTAAGCTCAGTTTTCCTACCTCAGGTGATGGCCTACCTGACCATGCTTATATGAGGTGAAATCAACAACGCGCAAACTTTCCCCAAAACAACCGAATTGCGAATGTCGTTAGGAGGACGGTTGAGTCTCATCTTCATCAACACCGACATAGACGAAAATACACAAGTGGTTCACACTGGTGCTTAGCTTATTTAAAACCAAGCCCTGGCCAAGAAGAAGAACAGGAAAGGAGGATCAAACCACTTAAAAAAATAGCCACGTCAATATTCAAATATTTAATATCAACGTGCCTACACTTTGCAAACAAACAACCGAGCTATAAGTGAAAGAAAGGTATCATCAGCAAGACAGCTCCTTACGACTTTCATTGCCCAGCAACATTAGATACACTCACTCCACAGACAACTCGGACAACATTTACGCCACTGAGCTAGATTAGCCGTCATCTCATCTAATCTCTCCAGTCATCGACTCTAGGAATCGCGAGGGCCCCAGCCTGGGAGACGAACCCGACCTACAGTGGTTAACCCCATCGTGAATTACTTCATTCCCCTACGCCAGGTCATCATCTATCCACCTCACACGCCAATCGGCCGCAGCGTCTGTAAACAGTGCTCAATGTGGCAGACGACTAGCTGGCATCCTCAATACATAGCTTAACGATCCAAATCTGTGCAAATGTAAGGAGTGAACAAAAGAACTCGGTTGGCAATCACTACCAAATACCCGCTTCCTAACCTCCTCCTTGCTTATTCGCTGGTGCCACTTGATGCAAGCGACCGAACGCAGACATCGATGGTCAAATTCTTGAAACGGTTTACATCTTCTCTCTCGAGCGATCATGCTTCGCTGCCGTGAAGTAAGACAGCCTTCACTGTCGCCTTACATACTACACCATCAAGCATCAGAGAAGTGCCTGTTTGTCTCCAGAGGTGTGCTAGATTACCGAATATCGCCATAGCCTTAGAGATACGCATTTCCATTTTATTTCCTGCACCGCCACCGACGCCAATGCAGCTTCCCGAGCAGAAAAAAGGTCAACAACCTCCACGATTTCATTATCTAACGATAAATCTACGTGATCACAGCAATCTTTCAGAAGCACTTTGCACTTTGAGGCTGCAAAGCGCATTCCGAAATATCTAGCAGAACGTGAAATAGCCCCTAGTGTTGTTTGTGCTGTCTGAAATAATCCTAATCAAGATAAGTCTTCCCTCAAGTGGGAGGTCCACGCCGGCATCTTGTGAGTGCTGCAGTCAGTCCCCTATTATTTCCCTTATGACAAAATTAAACAAAAATGGTGAAAGGGGACAGCCTTGACGTACGCCGCTCATGATGCTGAAACTGTCAGACGGTTTACCGTAAACCCTAACCTGAGCTGAATTATGAGAATAAAGTGCCGATAGTATGTTCACATACTTGGTCGGTACACCCCTGCGTTTAAGCGACTCCAAAAGTGTAAATCGATCCACCGAATCGAACGCATTTTTGTAGTCCAGAAATACGGCAATTGTTGGCCGGCAGTACACATGACACTGCTCCAAAATTTGAAGAAGAGTACAAATGTGACCTATACATTCCCGCCCGAGGCTAAACCCTGCCTGTTCTTCCATACTAGTTGCCTTCCGAAATGCAGTGAGTCGATGAAGTATAATGGATGTCAGAACCCTAGTAATTACTGGGGTCAAATTAATTCCCCTGTGGTTTTCGCAAGAGCCCCGGACCCCTTTCTTGAATATGGGAACTATAATTGAGTGACACTAGCATGGAGGATATATATATATATATATATATATATATATATATATATATATATAGTAGGAAATGAGCAAACAATCCAGAAGTCGTAACAGGCAACTATTATATGACGTAAAACAAGGGTAGTTCCGGGAAACCATTGAGATCGAAACGAGTCAGATGATGGCTCTCAAACGATGCCATTAGCGTGTGTCAAATGAGCTGAAAGAGAGAGGAGTTGCGCACGGAAGTAGGCTCCCGGAAAAGATAGCTAACAGAGAGGAACGACTGCTCCTTGGGACTACATCTGTTGCCGGGTCCGTTGTACGAGCTATACCAATTTCAGAGTGCTGTACAGGCACTGTGTAGATGTTTCTCCAACAGAGGTGGAAGATCCACACATTTAAGAAACACTTCACTTCTAACTGAAATCCACAGAGTAACACTGGATTGCGACATGAAGTGCTAGGCGCGGAGTAATCACACAGGTGCAGTCAGACCATTTGGACTGAGAGCATTGAGCATGAAACGCTCAGAGATTGATTAACAAGAAACGAATCATTCATTCGACGGCTCACGCATCTCGGCGATCCCTTGCAGTCACACCGAACAGGCTTAATGAGTAGGAGGAATGAACTGATAGTACTAAACGAAATGTCACTAGAAAGGAATATTACGGTGCCTTGATATATTAAACACCCACGGCAGTATCGAAAAGAAAGTAGAAACGGTCGATACTGATGCATAACTGCCACATGATCATGGTTAGGGATACCCTGATTCAAAGACAACAAAATGGAAGGATGCAACTTAGTCCCAGTAACCACTAGGTCCAAGGTCTGATAATCAAAACCAAGATGTCCACACTGCAAACAAACAACCGAGTTGCAAATGTGAGTAAGACTGTACAGGCAAAACAGCGGCCTTGTAGTTCTTACCATCGGTTTCATTAAATGAACTTTGCTGACAGATAACTTAATAAAAAGACACGTGCCACTGAAACCGATTAGCTGCTACACACCCATATTTCCCATAGGTAAGGTGCAGAACGAGCACAGCAACCCGGGAGACAAAAGCGACCCATAGTTTGCAAGCTATTAATGACTGCTTTCATTCCTTATCATCAACTCAACGGCTGACCGTCTGGTACTTTGTCAATTAGCTGGGAATCTGGCAGTGTATGGAGTGGTAAACAATGGGTTGGCATCAATAACACATGGTGTAACCATCCGAATTTATGTATTCACAGGGTCCCGATAAATGAACTAAACCCACACGCGTATAAACGCCAGAAGAAAAAACTCTGGATGCAATCTTTTTAACACACCTCAAACTACAAGTGTCCGGGTGACAGCGTGAGTTGCTTAGATACACCCAACGACTGTCAGCAGACCAGCAAACGTGGCTGCGGAAACAATGGCAGTGGCTGTTGGCACACCATGATTGGAGACACATGAGCCTAGTACGGACAAGGTAACCATGCAAACCTCCCAACACAACATCGAACGAATGTCCGGTTAGATATTTCATTCGGGGAAAATGACTTGAAGCCATACGTAGTGACAATTCTGAAGGTAAATTAATAGTTATGCACTACTCGATCATTGATAATACAGACGCTGTGG
>JTDE01000191.1:287331-299406 GCA_014338405.1 Paragonimus skrjabini miyazakii | reverse complement strand
TTTTTAACTGTTGTATGTGAATGTAAGTTGAAATGAAACTCACCTGTTTAAAGTTGCCGATGATTTTTGTTGTGTTGATGAGGAGCGATATTTTGCACGGATATCCCCGCACTTAAGAATCTGTGTGATCCACTGATGTATTGCCGTTTATGATGGTGAGTTGATGATGATGACTGACCTATGTCAAGCCAACGCCCTGTCAGCTTACAGATAACACGACAACACGGGATGACCGAATAATGTTGTCACAACTATCTATGGAATACAGGTAGGCTAATAATAATTTGTTTTTTATATATAGGCTGTTAGAACAAAAATAAGTCCGCATCTTTTTGGTAGCGCTTGTTTGTTCGTTGCGAAGGCTGACTGTTGTCGACTTGTCAATGAGGAATACACTTAGGATGATTATTAGAATAAAGTCAGCACCAGCGATGAATACAACCAAGGTTGGTCAGTTTGCAAAGTTGGACATTTTGTTGGGGCAGCCGGAGAGAGAGTTGAGACGATTCACCACACCAAAATATCATGGCGTCTCTTCGACAGGGTGGGTTCATTTTATCGTCAACGTCATGATCATCATCACGACGATCGCTACAGGCAGCAATACATCAGTAATTCTCAATGATGATTACTTATCACATAGCCATAGAGAAAAAAGCAAACCTTGGTTAGGGAGAGAAAATAGAAAAGAAGAGGGGACCTAACCCTGAAAGAAACAAAGGGAAAACCGAATGGCTAGCAGACAGGTTGTTGTGTCAACAAATTAGAAGACACTTTTGATTAGCTGGCATCCTTACTACATGGCTTATTCGTCGAAGTCTGTGCAAATGTAGGGGGTGAACAAAAGAACTCGTTTGACAGTCACTGCCAAACCTGTGACAGGTGATCCGAGATGGCTGCCGCCAGCCGTGTGTAAACCTAAACACACAAAAGCGGGAGGCACGTATCGAACTCTAGCGGTGCATACTATAATCTGACCTCATGACTACAGTAACAAGCATAGCCAAAGAGAGGTAAAACACTAAATGTTTATTATTCAGGGAGCAATATAACAGGCAGACTACACCGAACAATTGACAGGTTAAATAGTATGTGAACTTACTCAACCACAAGAGCGCCGGCGGCGGATGTCGCCGTTTCCAGCACAGTATCACAGCCGGTGTTCAGATCGATGCGCTTTAATTTCGATGGCTTTGCAGTTTTCACGGACGAGGCCCTATTAGTAGTCGTATTCCGTTGCCGTTCTACAGATAAATCCAACGGTAACAAGTGAGCATTAATATTATCTGGTTTGATCTTTTCAATCGGAGATGTGAGATCGAAGGCTGGAAGAGAATCGAACACGTACACGCTGTTTGCGAGGCAGGTACGCGGCAAATCCGCGGCAACACCATTAATTCCAAGTTGTGCCGCGGAAGGCGAGACGGAACTGTTAGTATTAGTATATTTTGAGGAACGCGTGGAATCTGCATTCAGAACACACTGGGATGGACTAAGGGAACTTGTGTTAGAAACTACAAATAAATCCGTTTTGACACTGGAGTCGGGTGAAAGGGAAGAACCCGAAGTTAGATCTGGTACGATTGATGTATGGGAACTAATGGGCACAGCCTGATCCAGTTTAGGCATGTGTGACGGGGATGTGGAATCTGGAATCGGGGAAATGATAGCGCACGCATTCAGTCGTTCATGTGGTCGAATAAGGTCCCTTTTCATGTTAATATCTGCATAGGGACAGCCAGAAATGCGTTGGTGTGTGGAGTATCTAGGCCCTTTGACATGTCCGTAGCCCTTGCACCCACTGGTCGGACAACTGCCAGTTTGAACAGTATTTACAGAACTGGTAGACGAGTTAGAATGGGCGTCACCAAGTGCACCGTTGGCATCAATTTCCAGTTCGTCTAAAATACGAGAATGCACGGTGAGATATTATCATTGTCAGAAATGAACAGGTCAAAAGAAGGGACTAAAAAACAATAATCGTTATGTCCGAATACCGCAGTCGAGACGACGGCTCAGTCCATGAATGAAGTGTTCAGGATACAGCATTGTCCTTATTTAAAGAGATGCAAGTATGCAACTCGGGACTTCGGTTAGACACGAACTAACACGCAGATAGGAACCGTCGCCAGCCTACTGCAGGTGGCTTAACAACAGCTGAGCATTGAAGTCGTTGCATCCAGTTGCTAAAACTCGAGCACATTGCAACTGTGTAGTGAAAATAAACAAAGTTGTGTTGATCTTGTAACATTTAAATTTCACGATCGTGAGCTGAGATATATACGAACTGGATATTCCATTTCACTGTTGCAGTGGGCGGCGGATTGAACTACAATACTTGCTAGTCATGCTCATAGGGGTCACCTAGAAATAAATAAGAGAAAAAACCCGCATTGAATCAAGCTGACCGGTTAGAAGTCGTAGCATAAGCAATATCACTTTTATAAGCTTTAGTTTGTGTGGCATTGCATTTATGATAGTTCCGTTGCAAATTCAGGTGGCTATGTAAGACGCATAGGTAAATTAAACAATGAATCTCAAGATGATAAACACAACACTACCTAGGATCCCACTGCGATTTGATATCCACAGCAGGATATAGTTCGTGGGTCGGAACTACACGGGCTGTCCAAAGCTCCCCCAAAAACGAAACCGGTGTCAACAGAGTTTAGTGAATAGATCTACTGTGAACCCTACCAGAGCCGCAAACAAACAGGATAAAAAATAACTCACGTCCAGGAGGAGGTTGAAGCGGATGTCCTGTCGCTTGGCAATAGCCGACAGGGAACAAGTCCAGCGAGTTCGCCTCGATGCATACGTTGTATTTGTCAGCCCAACCATCGTAAGATATGGTGAGGAATCCCGGCGGACTGTGGGACACAATTTGAGCCACACGGATCAGCTGGAGACAACGTTTGTCTACCGCTTCCAATCGCTGTCCGATTTGCAAAGCGGCCGATTTGGGAAACTGACACGAGGGTGATCAAATGCGCATCTGGTTAGACTTCCGAAACAGTGGACACGAATAAATTGAAGGTAAAACGGAAAGAACTTATCTGTCATGTATGAACACCCAATAACGTGTCGCCAAAACAGTCAAACAAATCCCAATGTCAATCGACGTTGATAAGGCAATTTGTTTTATCATCATGATCACTGCACCACGTTCACCTTTTCATCACAAACCATTTCGTTTCAACAGAAGCTGATGGATCAGGAAAAATGAAGTCGAACAATTCATGTGATCAGTTATTCATCTTTCTTAATTTCAGTATGATAGTATGGTAGCGAGCATGGTCTACAATTGCCTCAGAGCGGTTATTTACCTTTTCAAACGCTTCATTGGGAACCGGTTTGGAATTAGTCTCCTTTAAGTATTGTTTCCATGTGAACCCAGTTGGACGAGCACTCCAGTCTGAAAAAAAGAATGTGGTCGGAAAATATTGTATCTCATAGATTAAGGAACTGATACACAATGACACTAATATGCTTCGTTCCACTGTTTAACTAGAGTGTTGTTCAGAATTATTGGGAGGGTCAAATTGGTGGGAGTCAACCGTGAAATAAACGAACATGGTTAGTTAAGAAACTAATCCGCACAACAAGTGGTAATACTTCTAAGGCATGTTGTACTCATTTCTGATTATTGGACGTTTTTATGCCACAGCGTGATGCAGGTTGGCACCTCTTGATTGTGTGCGAGTATTCTTTGGTCACTAATGTAGTGAGCTCCATTTCTTCTTTTGGAAGTCATGATCGTGAGTTCTGAGCCTTTGAGTCACGTCCACTTCTTCTCGTTGTTCACGGTTGTAGTGAAATCTTCTTCAGAGTTCTTTAGTTCCTGGTGATTTTAGAGAAAGCACGTTGGAACAATAGGTTTCTAATGGGTCCTACATCCTAGGGGTGTGAGGCTATTGTGTAAATCTTTCGGTTTATTCCATGTTGACAAGCAAATTGTTGTGAACTTTTTTAACGAATGTGGATTACCGACGAAATAAGGTAATACTTTGACCAATTAAGCCATCTCGTCAGTATTCAGTAGAGAAGGTTCAGCACTGAAAACCACTGAAAACAGGGCTGGCCCCAGATACTAACCATTGATTTGAAATCAGGAGATCGAGTGCACGAGAAATAGGTAAACTATGAGAGATTACAGATTACGGCCTGTGAACATCAATCAATATCAGAGCGGTGCTAGGACGGAGGTGAGCTACAACATACAAGACCAAGAAATTGCTCCTGACTAAAAGGAGGGGGGCTGCCCTATTATTGAAAAAAGGCTAGTCCTACATTTGAGGCTCTTTCCTGCAGCAGATCATTGTCTCACATTCTCACGAACAACTTAGTAGAAAAACAGCTGGTATCAAACAGCTGTAAACCTGGCGTGACACTGAACCATACAAGCGCGCCTCAATCAAAATTTGGACACACAGGATATAGCCTCGATATTATGACTAGAACTTGTACGCCTGGCCTGACGTAGAGGATCAGAGTTCCGTCTCTAAAGAACGAAAATGCCTCTTGACGTCATGCACCGGACTGGAAACCAGCATGTTGCAACCAGGCAAACCATCCCAAGTGAACCGAGCCTAGAGGCACCACAAATGTTTACCTCTGGGTCATCGCATAGGGCAGTGTGCTAAAAGATACAATCGGCCAAGTGACAGTACACAACCCAAACCGGAAAACACTTAATAAAACGGCCACCTCGCAGCATGAGTTAGAATGTCAACAAGTGTCTAGTTATCTGAACTGAGACAGAAGCATTTGAGTCAGGCATGGGTTGAACCCACTACATAGAGCTAAGGAGGAGAGGACAGTTGTCAAGACACGACTAAACAAGGGGTCTTTTTGAGGGTAGGTTGTTCGAACCAAACTTACCGCTCGGGATAGATAGGACCAATTCTTGATCTTCACAGTAGCCAACCGGGTGCAGCAGTTCTGAGCTTACGTGAGCCCACTGGTCGAATCCGGACTGCCAGCCATCGAAATGTATCAGCACATAGTCCCCGATGGTGTCTTTCACGGTGGCCACACACGCAATACCCGGGTTGCGTTTGTCTACCGCTTCCAGTTTGTAACCAACGTGGAACATGTGGGACGGCGGATCGTTGAAGGGCTGCAAGCGCATATCAAATGAGGGGAGAGAAAAATAGAGTGATTACGAATACAGACTTCTGACAACCGTTAGTGGTGGTCATTTCGAATGGACACATACTACCCCGCCATACTCATCGAATTCTAAACTCTGTTACAGGGATACTGCTAGCAACTCGTCAGTTATATAAGAATGCTCAACGGTGTTCCTTCCCACTATGAACATATCGCCGCAAATACTAACGGCAGACCCGTTAGCTATTCGGGCTGCTGTAAATGAAATAAAGTGGGTAAAGGTTTAAACACTAGATAAGAGCTTAGTGCCACAGGGGCGCGTATGCAAACGAAATACCGGATGGGCAAGTAAAAAGCAAAACCTGTTTGATCGGTATGATGTCCAATGAACAATTAAGAGAAGTAGACTAGGGCTGACAAACAGAACCAAAAGACATTCCCGTCGTACTTTGACCTTTTCTGACCGCCTAGCGTTGGTAGCCATCGTTACTAGGTTTTCCGCATCATTTTCAGCCAGCAACTGTTCGATAGGTGAGAATTTCGCCACTGATAATGGACCAAGCTTAGATCTGGGCAAGTACAACGTGGCCCTACTGTCCAGTCAAGTGTTTCCGTTAGTGCACAGTGTCGGGCAAGCCTGCTTGATACGAAGGCATACTGGCACGTGCGTGTCCACAATCCATACAGACACATCAAAGTCTCGCGCCTGATGGACGCGCTTCAATCAGTTGCTTCAGGCCACAACACGAGCGCAGTTCATGCGTGCTGTCAGTCCATGATAAACGGCCGAACACGGTGGTTAATCCAAACGAAATATACATACCGATGAACTTTAGTAATTATTAATCAACTTTAGATTATATGCATACTACTTGATGCGTAGGTTAATTAAAAAACGGTTTCGATTTAAATGGGTAACTTTTGCCAGGGTAGATGCAGGGTTGCAAATTTGCATTGATAAAAACTACTCGCGGTACCTGAAATCTTGGAACTCAAACTACATGTGACAAAATCTCACCAGTAGTTTTTTGAACAGTTCAAACTGGTGTCACCCAAAATGGGCGGCGTGAGAATACTAAGGAGTGGGAGACAGAACAGCTTTTCATACGTCTGAACGTAAGATTTCATCTAAACGATTTGTGATGTGATTTAGATAAGCTGATATCAATACTGCATGCCCAGTCACTGCATAGACTGTTGCACGTGTATGTAGCTAGCTTCATGTTGAATTATAGTCGCACGGTTTTGGTTTTAGTGTTTACGCAGTGCGCGTCGGGGAGGGGCATGGCGGTGCTGGTAGGACGTTAGGAGGCTTAACACATTTGGAATCCGCCGATTCAACCTGTACACTACATAGCATAACATAAGTGACTACGTCCGATCAAACTTTCATTTATCGCATTTTCTTAACCTGCTCTCGGAAAAGCTGACTAGTTAAATTTTAGTCAGACTCACATCTGCACCTCGGTTAATACTATCGTCAACCCTACCCTAACGTGTGTGTGCGCGATAAGTGGAATTAGGCCATGACTGTCATTAATAGTGGATAGATTTCGTGAAACAACCGCTTGGCTTAGAGGTAGACAAGCATTTCAGCCAGCTGACCAATCTCATTCAAAGAATGAAGGAAAACTTAGTAGACTACTGGCATAATGAACCACACTGAATTATCACTATGCTAGGTAGAAATAATCAATTAATAATTCACTCAATGATATTGACGTACACAATCCCAGGGAACGCGGAATAAGTGCCGCGGTACGGCCGTCAGTTTTTCCTTGGCTAAAAATGTGTCCCACCTAAACGAAGTCTGATCCCGATCTGCGTAGCCCTTGGGCGGCTGCAATCTGCGCTTGTTACGAGCACACCAGCCAACTGGGAACAGAAATGGAGAGTCTACAGTCGTCCAAAAATCGTACTTCTCCGGATAGCCAATGAAACGGAGCCGTAGTCGACGACCAGTTACCTCAGTCACCTTGAGCGCACAAAACAGACTTTCGTGGTGAGGGTCGATGCCCTCCATGCACTGGTCCGGTTTGAAACTGCTTGGCAACATGACTTGTGAGCCCAGTCGTCCAGACGAGCAAACATTCTGTAGGGAACAAAACGGTTGAGGGACAAGGAATGTAACTTCAGTGCACGTGATTTCAGTCTAGGATTAAAACACAAATCTATGGCGTTACATCAATGTATGTAAAACGAAGAGCCGGGACAATTCGGAAGAAGAGTTGTTCTACGCAGAACGGTGATCTTGACGAATTGATCATTACGATTTTGTAGATTTACCAACCGACTTTTTTCACACGCCGGGTGGAGTATAATCTGTGAAAATCCGTGTCGCTTCAAAAAACTGATTGGATGGCGCGGCATCACACGCAAATTAAGGGCATAGCACAAGAATATACTGACTGATTTGCAGAAGTGGAAGGTAGATAAGCACATGAAGTTGACTGAGTAAGCTAGGTTTATGTGCCGAGCAGACGGCAACAT
The DNA here is from genome assembly GCA_014338405.1 of Paragonimus skrjabini miyazakii. Classification (NCBI taxonomy): domain Eukaryota; kingdom Metazoa; phylum Platyhelminthes; class Trematoda; order Plagiorchiida; family Troglotrematidae; genus Paragonimus; species Paragonimus skrjabini miyazakii. The sequence continues at coordinate 291,804 of JTDE01000191.1, read as the reverse complement.
AGCGGACGGTTGAGAGACGGCCAACGCGCAGTCTGAACCCGTCAACGGAGCCACACATGTATATGCATATATATATATATATATATATATATATATATATATATACGCTAAATAGCCAGAAGATAAACTCGAAACGAATCAGGCTAAAAACACAAGTCACACCCGCGTGATCTTATATCTCTCACTTCGTAGACCAAGCATGAAACAGGGATAAAGAACACAAATGGTATGCATATATATGTATATGTATGCATGATGATGGTCCTATGATACTACAGTCGGTGTATGCAACTCACAATGCGCACTGCCATTCCAGATGACTCAGTTGCATTCAGGCCAATGGTGAATAATTCCAATTCTTGTGACTATGTGTTGGCTGTTTTTCACGCAGCTTCTGGCAGCCCGGACCTAGATGAATACGTCCCTTGAGAGACGTTCACGCTTTAAACCGACGAACCCAAGGGTGGTGGTGGGGTCTTGAATTTACAAAACTATGGCTGACGTTGTTGTAACTGCGTATGTATTCGTCACACACGAGTGGTGCCTCGTAAGCAACGAATGTCGAAAACAAAAATCTTGCGAAGATATTCAGGTAGCAGAGGCCAGGTTCTATAACCATATAATGTGCCTGTGTATATACAGTGATGTTGTATCTACCCGTTCCTTTAGGAACACACAGCTGCTACCGGTCGGCAAATACAATTTTTTGGTTTTTGGGGTAGTTGTATCTGCAAGTGAGGCATACCAATAATTGATTGAAGTAAATGGCGAGTACATCATGGATGTCGTCAGTCCTACAAAAAACGATCAAGATTATGTATCTCAGTAGGTAGATGGACCGTTTTTAAGCGTCAGACAAACTATTCATGTACCGAGGGTGGGAGGTGCATTAACTTCGTCTCAGAGTACAAATTTGTTTCATGAAGGCACAAGGGGTATTCCACACGAACTGGTCAGACTGTTTAATTCATACAACATAACCTGGAGCTATAAACTGAAACCATGTATTCCGCTAGCACATACCAAATGGATGGAAAACGGCAGGAAAAAAAATTGCAGTTTGCACAGCTGAATTCCATCCGTTGTCAAGTGTGAGCTAATAGCAATGCACTCAACGGAACCAAGGTTCCGCTTACGCAACAATCGCGTGTCGGGAACGAGAACAAGTGAACAGATATTTGACTCACCTGTATTTCTAACGGTACGTGAATGAAATGAGAGACTGGGACGGCGGAAGCGCCAACTTCCTTCAGGTAGCTCGTCCAGTCAAATGAAACGGGTCCTTGAGTAAAATTAAAATAACATATCAGAATCACCATGTAAGCTAAATGTGTCAAAATATGCCGGAAATCTATCAAACAACAGCCTACTTAGTTACGAAAAGCGAATGAGCGATTTGGATACAGATCCTATCCTAAACTAGACTCAAGAAGAACCTTTATGGTGTGAAATAAATCTACGGCTTCAAGGTCAGGCGCCCGTAGTTATGGTTGTAGTGAGCCGAGTGTGCCGACGTTTCAGAGATCAGCTATAAGGTGAATGTTGGACCGAACTGGTAAACTGTTGACAACATTTTGAGAGACGAGTCAAGATTGTTAATGGGTCAAGCTCAAGAGTAAGACAATGGATACCATCTCACACCGACATGTGGACAATGAAAGAACCGTTTCAATTTGAACAAGTAACATATCAGCAATGCATAATTGTCACTCTGAAAAACGTCTACCTAGGGTAGCACAGGTGCTGACTGCTTGTCAGAGGACATTTTAAAGCGCAATATCCTACCGCCAAGTACAAATTGGATAGGTGCACAATAAGAAAACCACTAACGGACATCAGTCTAACAAGCACACGAAGATAGCCAACTACTAAGCAGCTACCAGGCTCTGTGGTCATTGAGTGTAACTAATTCTTTAATGGGTAAGATCAATGGAACGTGTCAATTAATTCTAATGAGAACCGGCTTGACGTGTGTACATGTCACATTAACAGATGTATGTCACAGGCTACTATCATCGCTTAGGAAGCCTAAGTATGGGACTGAACGGTTTTACTCAGCTCTGTTCAGACAGCGAAAAGTGAACTAGGTTGAAAGAAGAGAAATAAGCAAGGGGCGGTAGTCCAGCACAAACCAGGTGGTAGGCAGTTCGTCCAGCTGATGAGAATTGCAACTTATATCAATGAGTCTCCTGGATTATCGTTATGGAATTCAACATGTATGCCAACTTGACAGACAGTTTTGGGCCATTCCAAAAGTTTAAACTTGTCGGTATAGAAAGTCGATGAAACGCCTGGGCTATTTAACAGCTCAAGAAGTGACTTTCGGGTTAGAAGCTATAGTTCACATTAACTGGGATTTATCAACCCAGTAGCAAATTTACGACAGTGAAGTAGACTTAGCTGCATTTTGGTCCCGGCTATCAGTCAACGGAATATCTTTAGGATGGAACACCGAGAGACCAGGTTGAGAAGGAATTGAAAGATGAACAATACAGGATGAATGGTTAGAAGCAAACTTATCTGGGCTCGTCTTATTGTGCTTATTACATTGAATAATGTCATCAGCACGATCAGTGAGGATTAGCTAGTTTGCAATCATCCTGAGCGAAAATGGAGCCCAGTGCTTCTTTTTGAAACAAGCCGACCAAAAGTCTACGATCAGCAGGGTGATGTTCAAGTCACATTAACTAAAAATCCCCTACTACTAACCACTAATCGAAAAACTGCAAGACAAATTCAATGACTTCTGTGAGTTTAGCATAGAGTGAAGTCCAGTCATGAGGCCACTATTTCAAGTTAACAAGACTGTTATTGTGTTTTCTCTCAAGGCGATCAGGCAATCTGAGCACTACTCACAAGCGATGTGGCTGGGTGGTTGCACCTGACAGTTTGATCGCGTTTACTGTGAGACAAACGGGGTACTGGTCAACGTGGTTGCATCAGGAAAGCATCACCGGATCTCAAATCTCAGCACTACTGACGAGCTCTATCAATAGTGAAACTTGAGCATGGTGATTCTTATTTCAAAATAGCTGGCTGTATAGTCTACGAGAATGCGACATCTGCAGGCAATTGTAAGTGATGTTCAAATCAATAATAAAATGTTAAGAAAAAGCTATTGGTGATATGCACTGTACATCGAAAATTTGAAAATGTCTCTATACGCCTGAGCACATTTACAGCAAAGGTTTCTGTAATAGATCAATAAGCTAGCGGCAGCTCAGCGATAACGATTCTCGGACATTAGCCATCAGTGGCGGTTTCGAACCCAAATGTTCTGGGTGTCTATGTTTAGGTTTGAGCAACCTGTCAGTATTCAGCTCAAATGTGACAACGAAAATCGTTTAGGTTAAATGCCGAAAACTGACCTTAACTTTAACGTATTGGCAAATAGAAGCAAAGCAACAACATTTAATTGGTTAGTCACGGAATTCTTGACATCATATCATCTGATGTTCCTTAATTGTTCATTAAAACTCGTTTGAAAAATTCTAAAATTTAGCTTTTAATCAATAGTTTTTTCTGTGTTAGAAAATGATCTATGTACGACAATTTTGCGACAACCAGCAGCAACAGCTCCATTAAAAGGCGATGGTGATTTCAACGCCATTTGATTAGTTACTGACTTAGTAAAAACGTCCGTTTGTCACTTCCTGACGTATTTTTCTTTAGATACATTACCCATAGAACCGCTAGTAATTAAGACAGTTGCTGGTTATGAATTGATATCACAATGGTCACGAGGTTATTTTAAAACATGACCTTCCGTATCACGTGATTCACAGTGCACATAACATACAAAGTGCATCAGCGAAATCTTTGGAAGAGAAGTTGGTCATAAAATATTTGAAAAACATTTCATGCAAGGACCTATGAGAAATACGTGGAGTTTATTTCATTTTTTCTAAGATATCTGAATAGAAGTAGGATTCTGGGATGTTTCTACCTAGAAGGAAACGGAGAAAAACCGAACGTAATGACTTTGTAAATAAAACAATATATAGTTTTATTTATAGTCATAAATATTACTTACTATATATATATATATATAAATATATAGTAAGTAGCCCCATTCCCTGTAGGATTATTGCCAAACGCTGGTATGAATGAGGAGGAACAATAATGTTGTCATGAGAATGACAAGGTTGACCCGTTTGTAAAAAATGAAGGGCTAGTTAATGACCCTAAAAAATAATTCAGTCCTGTACTCGTTATTAAAGTACGAATGATATGAGGAAAGAGATGGATCAGAAGGTCGAGTTCATAAAAACAGTGAACCGGCCAGTGGTTAGTGCATCGGATAAGTATTGAATAGTTTCACATTAGAACGCCAACTAGTGACTCGGAACAAGTTACGCTATACAGGTTAATTGTAGCAGGAATGTTCAGTGGATTGCACAAAGTTATTGCTGGTATAGAAAGATTGACTATATATATGTATATATATATATATATATATATATATATATATAT
>JTDE01000191.1:259444-286625 GCA_014338405.1 Paragonimus skrjabini miyazakii | reverse complement strand
CAACAGAAGCAAGCGCGAAACGCCGAGTTCTCCGAAGTAAAATAATTAACGACTACAGTTCAGAGAACCAACGTTGCATCGTAGTTTACTATCATGACAAATACCTATAAATCAGAATTATTAAAGAATTACAAGGTATTACTGGTTATCGTGCAAAGGCAATGTGTGGTTATTCTGGATTTAACTGTGAACAATGTCCACGATCCAGGTAGATCTGCACATTTTCCTCTCTATTTAAGTACGGTCGTTTCTGTCATCACTTAAGCAATGGAATCACAACTGATACGTGAAATGGATTTGTATCGTAACTCGTACCTTTTGATCACAGCGGAAAATTGAACCGCACTTTTAACAGCAATAACAAAACATAATAATAATGACATTATTATTATTATTATTATTATTATTATTAATAATAATAAAGCACACTTACGGGGTACAAGGGAAGCACCGGCGGAGGGTAAACGTTCTTTTGGTTGAATTGGAATGTGATTAGCGAGGTCGGATTCGGTCACAGCACGCTGTTTACGAGGTCGACCGTAAGTGGGGTGTTTTCCATTAAGTAACGGCGGTCCAACTGACTGTCCACCACCAAGAGCAGCCGTCAATCGAGCAGCGGCAGCAACACTGCCGTCCATCTGTGTGTCAGATACACGTTTTTTATTCCCTTCGCCGTTGGCTAGCAGCGGCCGAAATCTGGAACTGGCCAATGGCGAATTGCGTTCTGCCAACAAAGAAAAACACACTACTTAAATAAGTAATACAAATTATACGACAAAAATTAACAGTTAATTGAACGGTAAAATAAAATACAGAATTAAGCAGTAAAAAATATTTCAAGATAAACTGAACAAATGCACATGTTAGAAAAATCATTTCAAACAACCTAGAGGTCGACTTACGCCCGACAGCAGCAATAGTTTTCACAGGTTTGCGCATTTACGAAACAAAGAATTTAACGAATTTACGAGTGAATGTCCACGTCGCGGGAAATCAATTAAACAACATAAAAGGTACTCGGGATGAAGGTGAACACAACGTATTTAACGTTAGTGATTCAGCAGATAGCGGGCGATGAATAACTTCTCAGGAGCACAGAACCTGCGCATCGATAGCGAATTTAATTCAAATTTGCAGCTCAACGTGATTGCCATCGTACTGGGATTTAATTCATGGACCACAGTTCAAATAATGTATCTCAGACGAAACAATCGATAACACGAATCGGATGTATAAATGAGAGTTGTAAGTTATCGGCAGGAGGGCCACCACAGCCACAGCCACCATAAAGCAAGTGCGCGTGTGACATGTGCCTATCAGTCCAATCAACGTTCACGTATGCACTCACGACCGCACACATGTACCACTGCGTTGTTCTGGAGCAGGGGAACGATCGATGATGGAGTGGTGGCGATTAGCTTGCATAAAAATGCGTCACCTAATTTGTACGTCTGTGTGCTTTGTAGTATGAGCCACGGTAGTGTGTGCATACACACTAGCACACAAGTGTCAACACGCGTAGAACTAGTTTGTTTGATAATAATGGTGATGATGTGTCTGTGCAGATCCAAATAAAGCGTACAGTGAATGACCGCTTAGACGATTTCAAAGCGGAACATAACCAATCAGCGTGAATGAAGCGTGTGTGCGCGCGTGTGGTTACACGAGCCCAAAAGTTGAAGCAACACACAGACACGAGAGGCGTATGAAGCAAACCACAACAAAATAATTTGACAATGAGAAAATTTCCATTTGTATCATAAAGTGAAATTGTTTCAGAACAGAAAAGTAGGACTTACCGGGAATGTCAGTCACGCTCAGTGCAGACCTGTTGAGAGCCATGACAACTGGGTTCTGGGAATAGGAAAAACGGAACAATAAAAATCTGCTTGTCAAATATGTAGCATAAATCCCAAATATCTCTCAAAACGATATGAATGAATAGAAAATTATGTATGGAATCAGTTTTCGATAAATGTAAAAAAAACTTATTGAACAATACTGAACAGCAGTCAATAAAATATTTGAAGTAAATAAATTTCGGCAGTTTTTAATTACACGAAAATTGGAGTTGGGTGAGGATGAGTAATTTTAAAAAGCAGTGATACAAACAACATTGAATTATTTAGCGTGATGCCTATAGTACAAACCACATGCATTCGCGTGATTTACAGTAAAACCATACTGATTTAATCCGTTATTTCGAAAATAATACTAAATATAACGACCAGATATTACAGTGTTGATATTGATAAGTAATAACGAATGTAAATAAAACGAATGCTTGTATAACTTCCTGCAGTACATTACTTTTATTCTAATATCAATACCATTAATTTTAAAAAAATAATTTGGCTAAATAGCACTTCATACTTTTATATATATATACCGAAAAATTATTCGAGATACGTATCTCAGATTATTGAAATATTTTTTAAAAAACTTTTTTGAGTAATTACCGGAGAAAAGTGTTAAACGGAATTAAGCGTTGTGTTTCTGGACTATGGAAGCAAATTTCTATGCAGAGCACAAAAACTCACGTTCACTCGATTGCGCAAATGCGGACCCAATACACCAGTTGTTTTCCACAGAAAACAGCCAGTCAACCAAGGAAGGAAGGAATGAATGAAATATTAGTTTGTTGTTAGTTTTGTTAATAATAAATCCATAATGTGAACGATGAAAATAAGGCTTAATTTTCACTGGCTGCGCGCGCGCGAGCGTGTGTGCGTCCGTGCATTCAAAGATTGAGGCGGCCAAGGCAGCAGTAGCGCCGTCTACGTCGCGCGATGCGGTGCGTTGCCTTGCGCTGGTGGATCCGTCGGTCTATACACGTATACGTGCGTACGTGCAACCGCTACTCGTTTACGCGCACTCACATGCGTGCACGCGCGCACACGGGCCTGGGGCAGACAGGCAGAACGTGCATGTACGCGTGCGTTCTGTGCTGTGGTGTGGTTTGATAGACAGGCCAGGCGGGCATTGGCAAGAGCCTTCTCTATACACGCAAACATAGAAAAATAAGCAACGTCAGCTCCGTGGCCAGACAGCCTAAGAACGGTGACGCACGCACACAGTCATTGAAGTTTAGATATCGTACGCCTTGGCGTGCGTGAGCTGCTGTGGCAGTTCCCTCCACCACCTAGCCATTAATGCATCAAGTTAACGGCTCGTGTGCAAAAGTGCAACCATCCGACTGCATGACCAGCGCTGGGAGTAATTATTCAGGGGTCGTTGGACCGAGTGTGTGAACACTCAAAGCCCACTGCTAGTTGGCAGTTGTGAAGCGTGTGGAAGCATTGGAATCTTGCCTACGAAGTGGACGGTCATCGTAGCGACATCAAAGGTCCGCGACCCAGGAAGCAGTGAAATGATCCGGCCATGCTGGCGCGAGCAGGGCAAACACAAATACAGTGGTAAAACATATGCAAACCGGAGTAGCATTCTGAGTGCGACTGTTAAAAAGCCGCAATGGACTGAATGAAAAACCAAACAACACTTCGTTGAGCAGAGAGCTAAAATGTCAACGAAAACATCCCACGTTTGTTTACATAAATATTAGTCTGTGGGTTCGGAAACCGGATAGTCCCCAAACGATGGAGTTGTGATCCTTCATTTGAAAAATGATTCGCTAGCCTATTGAGAAACCGATGATGGCGTCCTTCTCTCTTATCTTTATTTTTCGGTTTGGTTGGCGCATTGTATGTAGAATTCTGTTTGGTTCCCAGTCCCAGTTTAAAATGTGTCCTCTTTCCTAAGCACTAATGCGTACTCGTATACTTAAATACGTTTTACCTTATATTCTCAATATCCTTCTTCCAAGTTTTGATCTCAACATGAGGGTTTCACTGTCATAGTAACCTACCATCCGGCTAAACAACATTGTCCCGCTGGATTACTAGGGCCTCTACTCGCGCATCATTTCTTTGGGTTCATGGGACACGTGGTGTGTAGATGAAACCGCAAGTGAGGCGGCGCAAATCACTGATGGTGATGGCTGTACGCGGACATTCTTTGATTTCAGTCATTGCCACAGGCAAATATGTAAATGGATGTTGCCAACCGTGTGTGTGGGCGACCTCAGCAAAAGGCAGGGAACAGGGAAGCACGGGAATTGGCAGACCTCGTGCCAATCATTGATGCAGTTGAGTTTGTGAATTCGAACTGTTCCAAGTCGGGGCAACTTCGTCCATGTCACGTGACAAGACGTCAATCGGCCGCAGCATCCGATATGATACATCAAGTGAAAAATTTCATTCTGCTAGATAGTTGATAAACGAATTGCCATAATAATAATAACAATAATAATAATAATAATAATAATAATAATAATAATAATAATAATAATAATAAAGTTCAACCTAATTGACTTCCACCAGTCGCAATACTGAAAAGATCCGCTACCAAAACCCGAGATGACTTCGCAGTGATGTGGAGAAACCCGTTTCTGGCGCGATCAGCTCTCACTTACCATCACCATCACGTAAGACCGGAGGCATTTCGAAGCGTCTACAAAGTTCGCCAGTTCCATTCATGAACTGTCAGGGAGCTATAGTTAATAAAAGCGGCGGCTATTGCCATCAGACTCTAAAGTCCATGTAGCAAAAACAGTTCGTGCTCACCTCTTCATTTCTCTTGGCTAACTATCCATACACCACAATCACTTCAACTTATCCCCGAGGCTAACTAACAAAAAAGCCACTGAGGATGAAAGCGTAATTACAACCATATATGCTGTTCTTCAATTATTAAAGATAGCCACCTCAATCACAATGCTTAGAGCCCCCATCCGATGCGCATTAGAAAATGCTGGGCAAATTCCCCATACAGCACAGTACAACAGTTTGCCATAAGTCGACCAAAATTACACGCGACGCTCGTTGTCCTATGGCTGATAGTGTATGTCGATAGGCGATATGTGCTGACAACCACTACTCGGGTAGGCACTGAGGTAACAAGCTGTCGATATGATTAGAGCGGTTATTGACCCTCCCACATTTCGTATCTTTTAAAAAACATACTGAGGCGATGGACATCACGCGGTCGTAGCAATGAAAGTGTGAAACGCAAAGGTAGGAAGCGAGGGACGAAGAGGCATTACTGAAAAAAACAACTCACGCCGACGGTGACAACTTAACAATAGAATAGTGTTATGACCCGCTTGTCAACGATAACGATAAATGGCCAGCACACAACCATACGAATCACGGACACGTAGCACAGAGCGTAACGATACCCGAAAACCCCAGAAGACCTTGATCTTTAATCGAGAATGTATTTGCTTTCAAACCAAAGGCAACAGCGGACCAGCGTCTGCGTATATGTATATATGTGAACAGCCTTGAAGAATCCCACCTGAACTGATGCATTAAAAGTGGGATGGGCCAATCAGAGACGGAGGAGAAACGTGCGTCAAAATTATGTTTTGGCACCTTATAGCGCGAAGAGATAAAATTCAATATCACAAATTATTTATCGAAGTTATCTTGGAAAAAGCCATTTTGGGGGAAAGTAGACTGTCCTCAACAAATAGTCAGGAAATACACCACTTAGAGAAGCCAGACAACCATTTTGTCTGCATATTTGAATCGTAAGTCACTGGTCGCAACAACACCGTCTCAGACAAGTGTCCACAAGATATGCTTTTATAAACTCCGATAATCTGCCAGAAGAATCACTAGCAATGCACCGGCTTCGCGTAGAACGCGAGCTGTAGGGAAAACAATAGTTCCACGACGACGACCGAAGGTACAAAATTAGTTGCTTTCCGATTATATAAACGGCACGGATAAATGTAAGACGATTGCTTACCTATAACTGCGTCGAAGTATTAATCCATACATCAAAATTGTGTGACGCATGGTGTTCACCAAATGGTCCGTGAACCAATCTGCCACAGTTGCAGGTAAAGGACGATAGCATGACATTTAACAACCACATGAACGCAAATCAGGACACGTCCTCTTTCTTGAAAGTGGAGTTGGAATTTATTAAAAACAGACTGCCATCTTTGGCACATCGAACTCTCTTTGACATATTTTTGCGTTATACATCAAGGAAACAGCACTAGCCATATACTGGCATTGATTGCCAGATGAACACCAGCTTATGCACAGAGCAAACCAAATTACTGTTTATTTAGGGCTAACTGCCCTCATGTATAATGGGATCTCACACTGCTGAAATTGTGCGACGTGTGTCTACTTTATCAGCTGCGAGCAAGGAATTACACGCCGGTCACGTTACGTCAGTGACATTTTCCTTTCTGCTGAAAACCCCGACTGATGTTGTGCTACTATATATTAGAAATCTAACTGCCTATCAATGTTATTCCATCATTTCATTCACGGGAGTCATGATCAACTCATTCTGAACCGGTCATTTACCCAAATCATTCCTATAACATCATACCCAAACGTTCAAAATAGTCACATCGATCTGCTTTCCGAAAAGCACGACTGCCCATCGCTTGGAGGCATATTTTGTACCCAACACTCTCAACACCGTACTTATTTCCATTATGAAGTGGAACCATACAAGATTTTTTCCACGTGAGTTTCTTTTTATGCAGCAGCTCTAATTCAAAGTAGATAGAAGGGTCACTGGTTTATGTCTTTTGGTTTGGTAATGCATAAATTGACCTTCTAAGAGATCAGCAAAACGGCAAAATGGACATTATAGGATGTTGGTATCTTGATTTATCTTGTCAGCTGCATACCAGAAACAGATAATCTACGACAAATTCACACTACACAACTATTGTTGCTGAATGTCTTTGTTGTATATTCTATTTGTTTTAGTGTGCAGCTGACGAGAAGAGTCCAGCAACGTTTGTATTCTTACTGTTTTGAGTAATTGAATCAAGGGCTCACACTGCTTTAAATCTGCAACTAACACCAATAGTGCACACTATCGTGTCATCCCAGCTACCATTCTTTCCCTTCTTTTGCCGGTCCTGTATAATTCGGCAGTGCAGATGCGACACTTGTCGTGTTTCGATTGTGGAAAGTTTGACAGACTTAGACTTTTAGAAAAGTTAGCAATCATGGTGTGTGCAAAGTGCTGCGTTGTCACCTAAAGTCCGTCTATTCGTCAGCTCCCGCTCATGAATGCCCACGTAAAGTAGCATGATGTACACATATTCCCCTGTCAACAACTAGCATCCAAAACGTCATACCGCACTTATCTGGTTCAGCAGGCACGCACATGGTTAACTATTTTCCGTTCCGCTTGGCTATTGTTGCAATTTTGCTTTGGAGTTCCTTTTCTATGGTCTGTGCAGCATAGGCACACTTTGGCCAACCGCCCAGGTCACTGCTGCGCCACCGAAAATAAAGAGTGGGCGACAGGGTGATTAAATCTCGTGACTCATTCGTATGCCCAGGTCGATCACGTTACGAATCACGTCAAATGCGTAGTGGAAGCGAGGATCAGGGGTGAGCCACACGGTTGTCTCTTTCGTTAAAACCTTGCCTCGCCCAGTCGCTGTTATAAACTAAACCTATTGAACACGTACGCGAATAGGTGGTAGGAACAACGGTGGACGAATAACGTGAATAGAAACCCCTTCCGATTGGCCTCGAACTCCGAAATACAACATCCAATGAAAATGTCAAAAAGTAGACCCCAGACAAGTAATGTACCTTAGCTACCAAACAGTCTACGAATTTATTTGAACTACTTGTCCGTATTTACGGAAATAAATGATCTTGCAGCTGCGTAAATGCGCGAAGACATTCAAATTTCACGCTGATCCATAACTGAGCAAGAAACATCAGAATTCTGGCAACGAAATCGTGTTCTTTAGGTCAAGTTCACCCTAATCTTAACACCTCTTCCTTCAGGATTTTGATCGTATGAAGGGAGTCGGGGATTACCTTGAGGTATTTTCTATGGCAGTCGTAAACGAACAATCTGCCTTCTGAAAAGCGGCTCACGTGGCGGATTGTGCGTCTTCGTGATTGTCCCCACAGATTCTGAATGAGGAGGGCCGAACGCATCCATTGTGATTTCTAAAAGTACCACTTGTTCACCTGGTGATCGTCCGGTGGTACCCATGACACGGTTGGCATGGCGTAACCAAACGTTCGTTCCGACTGGGACTTAAAAAATGATGCTGTCCAACTTTTTCTGAATTCGACCAAGGGACCATTTGGCAAAATTACCGCAGTAATTCAGGGCTAAAACAGTTTGGTCAATATCAAAGTGTCGACACTTGGCTGCGTGCTGCGGTTGTATGGTTGGATCCTGGAACAGTGTCAGTCGAACGGATGGAGTCTAATGGCAAGCGGGTTTTCCGTCCAATACGAATCTCTGCTCTGGACCGTTCACATGGTACCCTGACCATGGGGCTGTAGCTATCGGTCAAGATCGAAGCAAAGTTTTTGGAGGTGTTTTGGACGCGGAAGCGCAACCATGACTGGGTCTAGCTGGTTGTCCCAGTCACTCGTTCATGTTGGCTCAGTAGACATAGCTGCGAGCCAATGCCTTTTTTCGATTAGTGCACTGGCAACCGACGTGAAGCTGGTGAATCAGCCAGATTGACAACATATTTTTCGAACAGTGTGCAACCAGACAGAGTTGATGTCGCAGAACGTTTATGAATGAGCTGTGCAAAGTCGCTTGATAATCGTTTATCCGATCAGCGGTTCTAGTTACATATCACCGGTTGTAATGTCCGGTCTCGGTGGACTGTTCCGGCAACCATCTCGGCTGTGACCAGGGATGTTTTGATGATATCCGAGAACACTTCAGCTTCGAGCCAGTCAGGCGGGAGAGAGCATCTTCCCGTCCAAAGCTCGTTGGTGATATATCTGAGGTCGTAATCGTAGTTCAGCAGTCTCGTCGCCAATCGTTGAAGACGGTTAACTGTGTAGATCAGGACACCTTTTCGACTTGAACAACAGTCTGTGATCCGTCAGCAGAATGAATCGGTGGCAGAAGAGTACTTTGTGAGGATGCTTTACTGGGAAACTAGGGCGAATGCTTATTTTTTAATTTGGCCTTAGTTCTTTGCTGTCGAAAGTGGGCAAACTGTGTGAGTGACTGCTTTTTAGAAATCACCAGGGGGAGATACGCGATAACCGTTCCTACTTCATGGATTGAGGGGCCGGACACGACCAAGATTCGGGGGGTGGAACCAAAATGTGGCAGCAAGTTATCAGATTTGGGCACTGTCTTCACCTCGTCGAATGAATTCTGGCATTCGATGGACGAATTTCAGAAGATGTTTTTCGTCAACAGTTTGTTCAAGGGTGCTCAAACGCGATGTGTGCGAACAAAACCTCGTTGTAATGAATGAGGAGATCCAACAATGAACGTAGGGTTGATACGTTCGATGATGGTGACAAATCAACAACAGCCTGGATATTGCTGGAATCTGGACACGGCCATTAAAATCGATGATGAAGCCCAGGTACTTGATTGAGTGCATGAAGAAGTTGCACTTCTCCAGACTAATGCGGAACCCGCAAGCGACAATGCGTTCAAAAAGCTGGTCCAAGTGTTTCGACAGCTTTGCCTTGTCGGCTACCGTCACAACCATGTCGTCGAAATAGGTGACTGCTCCTGAAACATCGGTCAGCATCTTATCCATAATCTGCTGGAAGACTGGCGGAACAGTCTTCATCCCAAATGCTGGTACTGCAGGAGACTAAAATGAGTGCTGATTGTTAACAGGCTGCTGGAACATTCCACAACTCCTACCTGCAGGTCGGAGTCTGTTAGGTCCAGCCTCGCGAAACATTTGCCGCCGTTCAACTGTGCAAATAGACCACCGGGCGGAGGGATAGGATACTGGTGCGGAGTTAGGGCCGCATTGAAATCTGTATGAACGCCAGTACAACTGCTCATGACTCCATTGGAAGCTCAATCCTAAAGCTTTATTTTCATCAATCCGCCGAGGTTCGTTTTGGCATTTAGTATTGAAAGCATGAGACGCGTTCAAAATGCAGCTAGCCGGTGTCGATGATGTTCGGATGACCACCTATGCAGGGGCAGGGAAATGCGGGCCACAAACCCGAGCAAAATGCAAGTGGGTCAGTTTGACTGCTTGGTCATTCCAGAAGGAAAGTAGACAACGAATTTCAATGTTCAAACTGAATGACCTTATTCAGTCAATAAGTCACTAAGATTCGGTACTCAGACAGCTAACGAAAAGTGGTTTAATAGATTCGAACAAATGGAAATATAAAAACTGACTGCCTCGCCGTTCTAATTTATATTAACTGAACATGATTAAAATCGGTGTTTACGATTGATGCATAGTCCGAAAATCGCTTGCTCCTTCTAGTGCCGTGCTCCACATCTTCATGATTTAGACAATGCGATGTCTATTACCTTACCGTGAGCCATGGAAGCCGAGCGTCTCCATAGGGCCTTGTCTTGAGTCACCTGCTCGAAACAAACCGACAGATGGTAATTTATGTTTTCCCCTTCATGTGTTGTGCGCCAAGAGCCACTAGCCACTGGAACAGTGACCAAATCAGTTCATGGCATCGAACTAACAGTAAACGATAAATTTAGCAAATTGGAGTGCCAAATGTAGTGGCCAAAATGGCTGTATGATAGGAACAGATAAAACAGTGTCGGCTACCTGTGTTGTTAAAATGGGACTCGGTCGATTAGCCTGAAGTGGCAGTTCCTCAGGTAGGTGATTCTGGGACCGATTTACCGGGTTGGTAAGTACGTTGGTAACCAACATGGTGAGATGACGTTCGGTAGCTTTAGTTATAGAAAGCCAATAACGATTAGCAGGACAGGAACACTTAGGTATTCATGTACACACTGCGTTTCTACCGCTGTTGCATGATGGCATCGTAAAATGCACAGGTCCGCTTTAAACAAAAAGATATTTAAGGCATAAACTGAAACAAGACGCTTGTGATTATGAATGTCTTGGACGGCATATGAAAATTTTCGAAAGACCATCGGAAAATCAAAACTATAAGGTCTACAAGAACGGGATTTTTTGTCAGTGCCAACGTAAAATTAAAAAATGGGGGCCATATATATATCTGGGCCGAGCGTATTCACGGAACTACAGTCGGCCGTCAGGTGGACTATTATGAGAAAACGATGACTGACCGTATCAGCGTTCTTCAAAAGGTATGTGGGTCATAAGTTCAAACAAATTCAGTGAGGATCAATTAACCTGAATCGATCACGGAAATGGATGTATTTACCTTTCTCGCGAATCTAAACATCCTTGTGAGTATCAGGTATAGTCTTACAATTCGTTACATAGACATTTTCTGAGACGGTTTGGCGGCGTCCGTTTGGGATTAGCCTGTTACAATGATCGATGCCAAAGGAAGCCCGCATATAACAATAATGGGAATCGGCTTGCGGTGCACCTCCTGTGGTTCCACTCATACACCACGTATTCAGTGTACAACCAAGGGAATAAGACCAAGAGGAGAACGGGTGAGGTCTTTGTGTCCAGCCGGCCAATACTGGTTAGCCAAATAAGTGACTAGCACGAAACTGGAACCCCTATCTTTCAGAAAGTAAACAGAGAAACTCCAGTGATGAGATGTAAACTGGGAAGAAAAATATTGAAGAGATACTGCAGGCAGTTCAGTATAGGAGTTTGACACAAGATTCGCAGTAAAAATCCCTCTTATCATAGTCGGAAAACACGACTCACGGCAATGAAATAAGAACATACAGCACCATTCAAGGTTTTGGGGACGTATACAGAACTGTGAGTCACTCAGCCAACTCTGTAGGCGTTCACACTTCTGTATAAACAAACGGTTAAATAAGACTGAAATGAACGCGAGCTAGGTGAAACAGATTGCTTGAAAAGGGGACCATTCAAATCAATACTTTCAAGAATGCATACGGCATGGTCGCCTAACACCCGTTGTAATATAATTATAATTACTTTTATCGGTAGTACTGTCACTGATAACCCTTCTGGGTGTTGATAATGGTTCACAACAGGAAGTAAATTGTGCTGATAACTCATCGATTTGATTAAACCAGGGTAACTATTTTTGCTACAGGCCAGTCTGGGGTAACAATTATGCAGGTGGGTCACGTTGCGCGACAAGTCTTCAGATCCTTCAAAAAATAAGCTCGTATATTAGGCGGGCGGCGCACACGAATACAATACAGGAATCGGTTTCTGTAATATTTGCAGGATTAACTAAACCCGTTAGTACTAGCTGGTTTAAAGGGCGGGATAATGATCTAGTGGTAGCGTTGATCAAACGCTCGTAAACAGACGCCTCCGTGCTTAATGAACGCAAGTTTGTGACATCGTGCCCTCTCATGCCGAACAAGTTCAATCCTTCCAAAGGCACACACATCACGTTTGGTGAGCACCCCATGGATAGATGGCTGACGGGCTAACGAACGTAACAGTCATAACCAGCGTGACGCTTATGTCCTGAACTGTTTGATCAAGATATCATATGACCAACTCTCATGTAGCTGGTCCCCCGATAGCACGGTATTGTTCATATAAAATGCCGCAGGCAATTAAGAGACATAAATGAGCGATCCTAGATCCTAGCTCGATCGAGAAGAGTGTGGAATGTTCAAATGAACTGAACAACTGAACGAGACTCATCGATTATATCGGGAAGCTTCCGGAATTATATTCTCTAACCAAGAGCAGGACAGGAAAGAGATTAAAAATCGGGTGTAATCAGTTACGTTGCATGGTGGCCTAAAATGCAGCCTACTTCGGTAACCGGTTAACACAGTTTGACAAAGTGTGTTTGCCAAAGCGAAGGTTTGTAACAGACATCACAGAAAGGAATCAGGTCGGTCTATTACGAATCGGGAGAGATTAATTTCACGGTGACTAGGACGATGCAATAGCTAACTGGGACTTTCATATGGCATCTACAAAACATCTGCGATCGCTGATTCTATCACTATAGTTAACAACTAATTATCGGACCCAGGCAAGAGAAATCATCATCAACATCATCATTATCATCATCATAGACAGCAATACATCAGTGATTCACACTGACGTTTAACTGCTACACAACCACGAAGAAGAAAAGGCAAACCATATACAGGAAGAGAGAAGGAAGAGAAAGAGAAGGGGAGGGGACCTAACCACTAAAAAATAGCTACGTCTACATTCAAACATACAACATCAAGGCGCTTACACCTTGCAAACAAACAACCAAGCTGTAAGTGAATGTAAGGCGTCATCAGCAGGACAGCTTCCTTGCGGCTTTCACTGTCCCGCGTCATTAAGTGCACTCACTTCACAGACAACTCGACCAAACAACGATTACATTCACGCCACTGAGCTCGGTTAGCCGCCATCTCACCTAACGTCTCAAATTACCGACTCTGTGAGTCCCGAGGGCTTCAACCCGGGAGACAAACCCCAATCTACAGTGCCCAACCCCTTCGTGAACGGTTTCATTTGTCTACGCCAGGTCATCATCTGTCCATCTCGCATCTTACGCCAATCGGCCGAAGCGTCGGCAAACAGTGCTCGGTGTGGCAGACGACTAGTTGGCATCCTAAGTACATGACCTAACCATCTAAGTCTGTGCAAGTGTAAGGACTGAACGAAAGAACTCGTTTGACAATAAGTGCCAAACACCCGCTTCCTAACCTCCTCGTTACTCACTCGTTGGTGTCACCCGATACGAGCGATTGACCGCAGGCATCGGTGGTCAAACAACTGAAGACGGTTCAAGTCTCCTACCCTGATTGGCCAGGTTTCGCTACCGTAAAGTAATACAGCCCTCACTGTCGTCTGATATAGGCGACCCTTAAGCTTCAGAGAGATACCTTTCTGTCGCCATAAGTGCCTCAGATTAATGAACACCGCTCTAGCCTTGGAAATACGCGCCTCTATTTCATTCCCTACACCTCCGCCACCGCCGCTGATGCAGCTTCCCAGGTATACAAACCGGTCAACAACCTCCATAACTTCATTGTCTAACATTAAATTTACATAATCACAACCTTGCAGAAGCACTTTGCATTTCGAGGCTGCAAAGCGCATTCCGAAATACTTAGCAGAATGTGAAATTGCATTTAGCATTGCTTGTGCCGCTTGAAAGTTGTCAAACAGCAACACCTTATCGTCAGTATAATCAAGATCAGTTAGCCTTCCACCAGGTAGGAGGTCCACATCGGCAACTTGTGACTGCCGGAGACAATCCACACATTAAACTGGAACTCGACCAGTTTCTTCGGGATAAGGTGTGAATTTTGTTCAATGCACAAGCTGAAGAAACACAACGTAGTTTGCTGAATCTTTGTCTATTGACCTGTCTTGTATGAGTGAATCTGTTAATGTAACTATCGCTCAGCCCACAAGTTTTTCGGTATGCACAATCCACCACATCATGTCAAGGCACAATTCCTCTGTAACTAGAAGTGATTGTCAGCGGGTTTTGATATAACGCTTAATAAATTTACTCGTCCGACTTAAACGTTGAAGTGACTAAGTCATTTAGCACTAGGGGCGTTGTCAGACTTTTCAGTCCCTTGGAGTGGGCTGTCCACAATACATAAATTACGATATAAATTAATTTTACAAATTCTCATCAGTTTTAAACGTAAATATTGAAAAAACGTAGACATCAGCTTTCTACATTAAAATGTACGAATCTATATGGGCAGTGACTAATAACCATAATTAAACCCACAGCAAGCACAGATTGACAATCGCTTGTCTTTGACCGCTAATCGGTAGTCTTGCAAAATTTGTGAGTTGTGTTCGTTCGCCCGGACAGTCAGTCACGAAGGAATGCTGCCCTCGTGACGCCTGGACCATAGATGAAAAACGCAGTGTTTCAACCCCGGTGAGTGTTACTCACCAACGGGTTCAGTAATGTCTTGGCCACTTCGGCTTACGCTCCTCTGTTCTGGTCTCGAGCATACTTTCTATCTTGTAGACGTTAATGTTTCTGTGATTGTAGAAGTTAAATGCGGCCTGGAGATTTAAGAGAGGAGGCCGCGATGTATAGATAGGTTTTCTCTTCCTTCTGTCTCGCCTAATCATCATCATCATCATCATCAAAGACAGCAATACACCAGTATTTCGCATTTACTGAAATATAGCTTTCAAAGGAATGTACGAGATAGGCAGCTTTCATAGGCGCTACTACAGTTGGTTACAGAAGTTAGTCTGCTCCATTTTCTCATGAAAGGTTCTAGAGAAAAGTTAGGTACAACAAGCATCGCACCGCCTGTAGTCTATAACTAGAGTATATTCTTAACGCCTGCAATACGACGTATCAGCTAGTGACTTCTTATGGGCGGGGGGAACGAAGCTTAAAAATTCCATATATTCTTCGGCTCACATTGGTTTACGGTACACAGAATGATAATATGAACATAATCATAATTGTTTTCGTGCTCAAGACTGAGTTAGACAGGGTCCACTGTCTGAATTATTGCTCAATTTGTTTCTTAATCCGTGCAATTAAGGATGTGTCTTGGCCGTACCGCCTGAAAAGCTTCAACTTGTGTGCGATTAATAGATGGTTTGCTCAATTTAGCCATGAACACATCAGCTCATGCGGAGCCCGTGGACTCCAGCGGGTTGTGACGTCTACTTGTAGTTTTTTAGGCATGAAATCTGCCCCAACATTTGCTATGCAGATAAAAGTAAGCATTTTCACCGGCATATAGGGACTAGAAGACATATGGATTTAGATACACCTAGACAGCATCTACGACCTCGTGCTGTCTATTTCTGTGAACAAACAATGGACATCAATGGACGCTTCGTGTCAGTTGCAATGTTTAGACGCTTAATGAATTGGAACATTTAAAATATGCCTTTCCAAGCACTGGCAAGTATTTTTGGATGAGCAGAACGTCAACCACACATTTATCTAGTTACTGATAGAGAGAGATAGGTATTGCTAAAGTGGTCTACATAGGATGTCTGATTTAGGCAAACCGCAATGTTGCAACATCCTGGCACCTACATGTTTCGTGCTGCGGTACTGGTTCCCCAATTCCATACAACCAAAGTACTTGCAACTCAAGGTGCACCTATTCTTCCACCAAAGATACATTGCCCGAACTACTGGTAAGTCTGAGTCTGTCTGAACCCGCGAGAATTTATTCTATCGCGTATAGTTATAGCGACTGATAGTGATTGATGCGTCAGTTTTTATATCAATTGCAAATTTACTAGTTTTAATAACGGGGTAAAGACACATTTGTTGCAATTTGTTTTCTGGCCCGTTGATTCTCTAATCGTTCGACTACCCATATTTAGAAAAAGAGTTCATTTAAATAAACTAAAAATAACGAGCTGAAACAGAACAAACGCTTAATGCCATTTTGAAACCATCAAGAAACTAGCGAAAACATGCTTTATTGTATACGTTTATCGCAAATATAAAAAAAATCCTATATAAATAATTTATTCATCCTAATGCATACAGATTACAGGGTGAACCTAATGACGACATGATATCATAAGAGGCACCGGTATTTATTTTCATTTGAAGTTTATTTCCAGCGTTATAATAAATAACGAACCATGAACAAACCTGGTGATGAAAATAATGGAATGAAATCAAAATGCTGTTATATCAATCTTTACGACTGCAACAAAAAATAAGCTCTCAACCTACCCATACACACACGCTTGGTTCACGGAAGCGCCGTTTAAACACTGAATTTACGACCGCACGCGCACCGAACGTGTCGTTATTGACCCGCTATTTGAACAGTCATCGCGGGCTTGCGCACACGCGATAAACGTTCACAAACCGATTAACCAATTAGCAATCAGTTTTAAGACCTCGTTTGGTCCTGTCAGATGACCTTTAAAGCCCAAGGACCTTTGGCCTCAACCGTGATTGGCACAGTTCCGGAGAGCAGTTTTTAGTCGATTTTGTAGCGGGCAACGTAAGCATGTCTCGACGGCTAAACCAGGACTGTCAATCGCTGGATGCTTAACCGCACCGGACGCAAGTGATCAGTTTTCTGGTGCGAGCTAGTGTTAACATATAACAAACACAGCGGATCGACAACATTAAAACCGAGAGGAGATGCTGTGCGTTCTGCCATAAGTTCATAAATTAGGTCGGGAAGCTTGCAAGCATGTAAATAAAAAGAAAACACTGGATGTCGCAATTTTTTTTTACAAGATCCACGTATGAAATCCTATGGTCACTACGTTAATATTATTCTGTGGTACTGAGATTCGAAACGCGCAGTGTTTCAAGATGGCGCAACCAGTTACTAAAAATTATCTTAGGGAAAACCTCAAAAGTGACACATTATTCAGTTGATGGAATAGGTTGTTTTGTCCCCAGCGGCAACAAAACGGTTATCATAACTAAATGATTGAGTATACCTATGTATGTATACGTATATATTGCCGACAGAGATGGTGATATATATATATATATATATATATATATATATATTCTAGTGTGTGGATAAATTACGCGATTTTGTGAGTGGCTTGTCTAGAATGTGGGACGCAGCTGTTGACAAAAACGGCGACTTCATCCTTAAAGAGTAATAGTCAAAATAACGGACGGATACTGATAAGTAACTGCTTAGCAATGCCAGAAAACAGTGGCGACAATAATAAGGCACCAAAACTAGGCATAAATAAACTAAAATGCATGAAGAGCAACTAGATCAGCTCAGCGAAAAATGAGATTCAAAGGAATAGCTAGTTTACCGGCAGCGTTGGGGAATTTGAACGAACGACATTGATTAGAAGTTTCTAGACCTGATGTAGAAGCATTGAAATAGTGGGGGTTACTAGTACGTGAGTGGTTACCTTCAAACTAATTTTCAACCAGATATTGACGATATGACGTTGCAAAGTCCGTCAACTTTTTGGTCTCTCATTGTACACTACTTTAATATCTGTTACCTTTGTTGTATATATAGTGCTGTGATTGAAGAACGCGGATGGCTTAACGGTTGTTTATTCGGAAAACCAATATATGGGTTATGCATTTCAACACGACAACAAATAAATCCAGTCACTTGCATACAACACTGGTCCCAGAACGTCCTGACTGCCACGGTTGCCAATGCTCAGTTCCTGTATGTACCGCAAACCACTTCCGGCCAAGCTGCACTCCCGCTTTTCATCTTGTGTCTTTCCCACGGTTACTTCAATGTCGAAATCCATGCTCCTGTTTCACTGCTGAATAGTAGTGGGTGAGTAGTATAGTGCGGTTGCACGTCTTCACTACAATAGACTACTTGTTAATAATTTAAATCACTTCATCCTCGCGGGCCTCGTCTTCTGCTTTCACTTGATCGTTGTTAATGTTATCTAGCCGTGGCAGCATCCGTTTCAGCACACTGATGGAACCAGGTTCACTGGAGTTTCATTGCCTTCAATAAGAAACTCCTTCCGACCTACATTTGATCCCATTGTGGTGGAATCTGTTGTGAGCAAATACTGGAAATAACTGTATATAACTTTGTAGCGTTGTTCGCTCATTTCGTTTGCTCCACTGTAGGATACTAAGGAAAACAAACATTTCAAAGCAATTCAGGGGACGTATATAAGCTTGCGAAAGAAGTAGGGTGGGATAAAGGTAGCAGTGAATTATGGCTTCCACAGAAGCAATAGACAATAGCACCCTTGCCTATTCCACTAGTGATATGTTAGGAAATAGTAAAACCGATGTATACCACAACTCTTGCAACTTGGACAACAACCACAGTCGATCGCAGCTCTGGCAATCTTACAGACTTTTCACTCAGCCCATTTTGAAATGGTGCAATGGGCCAGAGTTTCGCCACCCTTAGATATCGTCAGTAGTGTGTTTCCTTGTTACGATCGAAATTTAAACTGTAATCCACGTTCATACGAGGAAATCATGTCAACCACTGCACTAATTACCTCATATAAGGTACAATCGAACGACCATGTTGAAATGTTTAGCCATGTTCGCTTGCAATTAATACTTAGGTTTCCTGTTCATCTCCAGAACAGACACAGCAAGTTCCTTGCCAACCCAAGTCGATGACCATACCACGAAGACCTCATCAATTTATTATCAAAGATATCAACCAATTCTTCACTACTTTTCAGATAACAAATAGTTTCATACTTTCCCTCAGAAGCTGATCTTTTCGTGAGCGCAGCCGGCCTCATTGAGAAGGTAGGATTGACTATTTAGTCAGCTGCTTCTAAACCGGAAGTAATTGCTACTCAGAATCGGTGACAAACGCCCAAATTATTCAAGGTTTATATAATGGTGACCAATAGCATGTATTTTTCACTTGGGTCAGTCAATCGCGTGTGTCCTTCTTAAAAGTGTAGGGTAGAATGCAGGGCCAACAAAATTCACTTCATTGTATGGTTAACTTAACTAGTTGACCAAACCGAGAGAAAGAAATTAAAAGGAGTCTGAAAGGATCTAAAAACATGTTAAGTTAGTCGATACCAGTGAAAAACTTGACACTACAGATGCGGATATTTACAGTTAAACTGACATGAAAGCAGTTTCGACTATGGAAAACTGACAGTGTTAAGGGTAAACGAAACAGTTGTGAAGGTCGTTTTTTTTTGTAAACTCATTTTTCACCAGTTAAGTGCAAGAAAGTCTAGAATTGAAGGAAAGACATTGAAATGGGTTTGTGTGTACTGATTAACTGAGACAACACGGTAGCCGAGAAAAGTAAAACAGCTTGTGAATTTATCAAACATAACATGGGTTTCAGTTGATTGCCATGGTTAATATACTTAAAACGTGATAAGGGATTACGGTTGACTAGAGGGATCCAGATAATATGTGGATAGGGTATTGACAAGATGGCCACAAGCCTAGTGTGGTGAAAATCTACTCGATTCACCGCTTATCCAAACCCCGACACAATAGGAGTTCTAACAAGAGTCCAATCCAAACGTCGCGTTGAAGATACTACATCAGGATTGGGCGAACAATCTCAATGTTACGCCTTCTGTTATTCGCTTATTTCTTTGTTCTGTATTGCAGCAATTAACGTTCAGTTTGTGATGTTGTGTGTGTCCATATGATCAACCAATGATTGACTATGAGGTCTTTAATACTGTTGTACATCCATAAATTCGGCTTCTTGACTTACGAATATGAACTGCCTACTGCAACCAGTACGAGGTCTTCTTATTATTTGCGTGGGAAGTTTCAATCCGAGTACGATTTCTAGGGCTATTCAAAGTCCCTAATTCCGAGCATTACACCTAGGTTATTGGTAAGACCAAAGAAGAGTAATTAGCAAGCCTTCCACCAGTGACTGCCACCTCGCGGTTTGCAGGAGATAAACGTCTGAAACACTTACTCACAATGCCTGGGTCTGAGTTCTGTCGTTCGTAGTGGATATAAGATTTAATCGCATCGAAACGATGAGATTAGGAACAACTACCTTTCAGCGATAACCCGGGAGTCCAGTTTTTGGAATGGTTTAAAATAGCACTCTGATGTTGTTTATTGTACTAGTGATAATAGCTGTCTGGGGACAAGAACTGATAGTTCCTGATGCACAGTTGGTTACGGCATTGAATGCTTATGTGTAGAATTGTTACTTAACATTCGATCCTATTGGGTTTTTTGAATTTTTGAATAAAAACCTAACAGACCCTTTTATTTTTGAACTTTTCTGCCCTTCATGGCATGAATTCAGTTCACACAATCACCACAGAATTGCTACATTTAAACCAGCTCAGGACATGCAAATATAGTAGAAGGCGGCTTACTTTAAATGTGCTCGAGTCAAGTAAGTCCGAAGAAAATGGCTAGTATGTCGAGAGGTTTACTGGACTCATCCACCGGTGGACTTCGTTATTACCAATTTGGCGCCCTCAACACGCTCTTCTCATGCACTGTGACACCAGTAGTCAAAAATAAGCATTCTGTGATTGTATTCTGCACGGGATGAACAGTTTTTGCAACCCAATGAGATAGGCACTTGTATGGTTGCTTACTATGCGGGTTCTAACGGTCTGTTTCCGACGCCTTTTCGAGAATAGACATTGAAACAATAAGAAACCAGAAGAAGCCCGTTTTCATTGCACAATTTCCACTGCTCACGGGTGGACCGAGCCATTCTGCATACAGAAACAAAGTTGAGTTGATTTTCAAGCGGACCTTAAAAAGTATGCCCTTTTAATTTTTGCGGTCCATCCCCTGCATCACAATAAAAAACTGTTTGTATATAGGCGTTGATTTACATATATTTTGAAATTTTATCTCTGTCGGTGCTGACCGGTGTGCTTCATCCCAAACCTAGTCTTCATGTGAGGTAGTTTTTAGAGTTGAAGGGCTTTCTAATGTATACACCTTCTGATTCACTCATTAGGTTGTTCAGTCGTATGTTGTCAGCCGGCCAGTCAACTGAGTTCAACAGAGTCTGCTTAGAAGTACCAGACGTGTTGTCTGAAACCAAAATTTTACCCAGGTCACTTCTCGTTGGTGGAAGATTCGTGGTTAAGGCTTAGCGACCTTTGAACAGCTTGATTTTTATCACTGCTCACTGTTTTTCTAAACAGTATATTCCCTCACTCAAACGTAGCATCTAGTCGTCACCGAGGTTATTGAACTTTTCATGTCTAGAGAGTCATTTCAAAAACGACATTGTAGGCACATCGAGTAGTATAATATCAGACCACTGTGCCCCTCAGCCCGGATGGTTCGGTGTGTAGTTATAAAACAACTGGTCTTCACGCACTGCACATATTGACCCAAGATCAGTCACTGATAGTTGTGGATTTGATAAATTGAACACGCAACTGTATTACGGTTGTCGGCTGTAAGTAAACATCATGTCTATCGGAAAACTGAAATGACATGCTAGCTCTATGTTTCGAAAGAACAAGTCAAGATAAGGAATCGTCGAACTTCCATTGAATATAGTTGAAATCCGAATAATTTCACATAGTGCTACTGTACATGTCGAGAGTAAACGAGGGATCAGTGATGAATAGTCAGCTCTAAGTAAAGCTGTTGGCGTTATATAATTGGTTAAAACAAACCATGACCTCAAACAAATATGCGACAAACGATTCGTTTGAATGCGGTACATTACGATTATGACTATGTCAGTAATTGTTTGCTTATGCTGGTTTTAACTAAATTTAGTCAATATGTATGGTCTGCCAAAGAATTTTGTTTGCTAATCGGATATGCAAAAGTACATTCCCTGTATGCTAAACATTTTACTGTGCACTCACACTAGCGTCCTCAATGTAACTGAGGACTGATTGCATTTGAAGATTTTAGGCAGTGATAATCTACAAATAGTGCACATATGGGATTAGGAAAATGCCTTCCCCCAATTCACGAAAAATATGGGAATATGGAGAAAAAATTCAGTTTGCAAGAGTTGTGAGTTTGCAAAACAGTTCGCCGGGTTGGACACCACTCACACATAAAGTATCTCGTCGTATAAACAATCACATTATGAGGGACCTTCGTGGTCTGTGTTTATTCAGGTCAAGGTGGGACAACGTCACGGTATGCGCTTTTCACTTGTTCCAATGATGTGGATGACCCAGGTTGGCCAACTGTGAGTGGCGTTCCAACAGAGCGTAATCAGCTTAACAGAACCGATGTTAATTTTATTGAAGAAACACTAAGGTACTGACAATTCACTCCCCAACCCTTCCAGCTATTCCCTTCAAATTCTTTGTCGTTTAGGAGTTCGTCCCATTTTGTGAAAACAAAAGGTCATGAAAATTATCAGGAGTTTAAAGGTTTCAATTTAAATATGCAAGTTCCAGCATCTTTATAAACGTTGTATATCAGTGCGCAATCGTACAGAAAAATCCTCTTATTTAACACCCATCTTTTCAAGCCCGTCCTCTCGTTTGGTCATATAACCATATGCTTTGGGGGCACTAAGAATTCGCCTGATGAATAATTTGGAGGAAGGCTCTCAGATAGCGTCTGCCGTTGTTTACTCATTCGATGCAACACTTAGAAGTTTCAGTGTTTTTCAAGTATTACAAGTAGTTTTTGCGCCAAAAACATTATTTTGTTGAAAGAAGCTGATGAATGTCAAGTTCAAGTGAGTGATTTTCGCGGGAACGGTTCATATTTCGTGTATTTTATCGTTTATATAAACAGTAAAAAAATTAAACTCTCGAGTAAAACTTGAATTGTGCCTGTTAAAAACGGTCATCAGACATGACAGAACAATAACCAGAGAGTTGAGCCATTACTACACCATCTACAATCGTTTTTAAACAATATGTTTGTTGATAGTAGAGTTTTAAGATAACATTCAAGGTAGCCTTTTGTTTATTATGGTCACAACTTTTGCATTAATGCCAAAAGACTGGCGGAAAACGGGATGTTAAACGTTTATCGTATGTTTATATGTCATACCATTATATCCTAGACACTAAAGTGCTATTCGAATGGTCCGACTACCTTATTAATTTCTTGTCCTATTCCGTCGAAATATTTGAACACAAACTTTGTGTTCCTAATTGTCATGCTTATAAACTAGTTAACTGCTAACTAGTGTTCGTTTTTTTCGCTGTGGGATCATGCACCTTTTAGTTACCACTGCTCTTTATGGCTAAAGTCTATTTTTGTTCTTATGTCATTTTTTAAGGATTCAATGATGTACCAATAATGTTTCTAAGAACTGGTCCAGAAGTCAGAAGAGAACTAAAGATGGATTAAACATTGTGCAAATAAGGAAAAAGATGAACCATTCAGAGGAACTAACTTGTATTTGATGATATTCGATTATTTCCAAGTTATGTTAATGATAAATTTCTCGCAACTCTGTTTGTCAGTAATTCGAAATTCAACGAAAATTTGGACCTGTAGAGAGAGTTCGAGTAATGTTGGTATGCGATGTCTGATCATGGCCCTGAAAGGGTAGGAAGTTGGAGATATGTATGCCAAAACTATATGGGTTAACATTTTAAGGACAGTAAGGAAGAAAAACAGTGATATTATTGAATAAAATCTACCATGTACTGTGCACATTTCTGAGGTTGCATTCACCATCAGAGCTGAATTCAGCATCTGCTGAGCTAGTTTACTGAATAATGGAACATCATCACTTGCCGTGATTGTAGACGGTTGAGATCGCCATTCCAATCAGAGCAACTTTAAAGTGGTATATACGATAGCCGGTGACAACCACCAATTAAATGGATTACGTGAACACACATGTTCTCACTTTTTCCACTATTATTTTTAGTTGAAAACTACACCCAACTTAACAATCATGTCACGACACAGTAGTTCTCTGCTTTTTTCCTCTCTCTTTACTGGACAGAATTTTGGCCAGTTTCGGCAACATATTTATCTGATTGCTTACTGGTTAACACGCTAACATCCTAGCTACAAACAACCAATCAAATTACGGTAAAACCTGTCAACCTTTTATGTTTACAACGAATCCAACGATATTTTTTCCCGTTAATCTCCTGATAGTTCCTTTTCACAGAGTACAGCCGCTATCGAACGGCTCGATATGAGTTCCCTTGTGAGTGTCCAATGGACTCATCACATCACTTTGACTGAACGTTGGTAGCAGCCTCGTCCCCTATCCCGCTTTTCACATTTTTACTTGTTGTGAATCCATGAATCGAAGCGCGGCAAACACTGGTTCACTGATTGTTTCCCAGTGGCGCGTTTGTCAGCATATTTCGTTCCACTAGTTTTTCACACGAGGTCTCGTTTGTCTTCCCACAGTAATTTGAGACCACAATAATGAAATGAACCAGATCCCCGTCTTTTCAACGGACGATCTCAAAAATACATCGCGTGATCTGACCACATATGTCTTTCTTTCAGATGTGTACTCTTCAACAACGGGGCTACCTATCGCTGGAAGTTACAGCTAGATCACAAAAGCCACCAGAGGTTCGTATGATACAATATTTGTCGTTGCCCAACGATAAGTTCGAAGTCCAGTTAGTCATAACTCTTACAAGTGGAGTTTTGAATTCTGAAATCAGACCGTCCATATGGGGCAGCACAGAAGTCAGCAGAAATGGGTATAATGTGAAGATAGTGAACTTCCTGCAAGAATGAGAGATACAGAGGCTCTGTTTAAATGCCACAATTATTCCCCACGATACTACTGACCATTTCATTTTCATATATATATTCTCTCTTTCTGTCAACATCTCACCGTATCAAAACTATACACAGGTAGTGTTGCCAGTTTGTGCCGTAAACCTTATTTGCAGCCAGCTTGCTTTGTTAATCTTCAACACTGCCTGTGCATCATTTTTTCTCCTTTCATCGCTGGCAACGATCCAGCGCGTCAGTGACAAGATGGGCTTTGAAGATAGGGATGTGTTACTTCTGATAGATTACTCGGTTTGATTAACAGGCAGTAGTGTCTGCCGGATTACGAGGTTATGGTATCATCAACCACTGGTGTTCTCCAACACAGCCTACCTAATGTAGTGAGTAGAAGCGATCGCACTATATTATTCAGACCACTGGTGTTCAGTAGTGGGGCAAGAGCATGGATTTTGACGTTGAGGTAGCCGCAGGAAAAATACGAGAAGAAACACCGGAGTGCAGTATCGCATGAAATAGTTCTCGGTACACGCAGGAAGTGAACATTAGCGTCTATGGCAGTCGTAACGTTCTGGGACCAGTACCGTCAGTAGATGTGCTTTTGTTTGCTGTCCTGTTAAAACGCATAATAAATAACCCTTGCTCCATCCCTGTTCTTGGCACACGACACTACTACACTTACATACGTTTGCCTAGTCAAGTACCAATCAGTTCAAAGTTGACTGGAATAGTCGACAGTCATTTTGATCACCTTTTTTTCCTCTCATCTTACTTATTCTCTGCAGGTGGTTAAGTCACCGATTATAGTGAATTTTTCTGACCAAAGAAAGTCAAGGTTGTTTCCAAATTTAGTTAGCATCAGTTGGGAGTACCGTATCTGTTTACTCTCTGGAAACGTCAAATACTCAACATACCCAGCTTTCATCCCCCCTTCATAGTTATAGGTGACTGGGCGGATCGTTGCTTGGACTGGAGAACTAGAATCGTTTGTCTCAGCCCTAACATTTACACTGTAGGCTGATATGCACTTGGCGTACAAGGGCACGTGATCGCGGCGAACAATAACGTGAACCACGTAACTCGACGTAGCAGATGCTCAGCCGTTCCCTTGTGGTCCGCTGTCCGCGCTGTGTATTGTGACAGCAATTTCAGTGTCAAAGCATATCAACAAGCTTCATGACAAGAAAAAACGATCTAGAGCGGAAGATGTCAGTAACTGTTCAACGATATGCAAAACCAAGTAACTACCACCTTTATATTGGTATCTCAATTATCAACTGGAATTAAACGTGTGTAGAGGGTCAAGTGTATGCGCTGGACAAACTGAGGCCTTCAACTTCATCGATTCTTCAGGTTTAATAAGGAAAAAGCTTAAAAAATCCGTTGTACACGTGATGCCTTCTTGCTTTCAGAACCAATTCTGCATATCATTAAATATCAGTTTGACCACTTCGGATTCAAAACTTCTTCAAAGGAAGGACAGCCTAAATTTAACTGCGTCACACCGTGGATGCAATGAGCGCAGTCCATCAGCGGACTACCTACATGGTGACAAATTTGAAATTTGTTAACCCCACAGCGCAATAAGCCAAATTTGTTTCAAACAGATAGACTAGTGTTTCCTTTTAGATGACTAAGGCAACCAAAATGACGGAGAGAACTAATTCGTCAGAGAAAATGTCATGCGTAGCTAGGGTTTTCCCTGAGTGCAGCACAGAATCCTTCCTACCTACTAAAAGGGATGAAACAAAGTTAGCCAAAACAACGTGATAATGCTGGTTTTCACTGGAAGTTCAACTTATCGCGCGTTACCAAACCAAATTGCGTAAATCGATGGCTCCATTCGACATCAGAACCAAAAAGGAGACTAGCGTTGTTTCATTTTACGATGTATAAAGTTCACCGTCGAGTTAGAACATCACAACAAACTCTCATTCCTTCGTCGATCAGAAACAACAATTCAAGGATCAATCCATAGTAGAAACATGTGGACGGGTCAGTACACACATTTTCACAGTTTTGTCCCGCTGAAGTACAAAAGAAATTTGGTACGTCATTTGTTGAACACGGCGCAAAAGATCTGTACACCGGACACTCTCTATGAGGAAGTAAGACATATTCGAGAAACTCTCATTGGAAAGATTCATAGACAAAAATCTGCATTCCGGTACGAGACGTGGACTCGTCCAGACAGTGGAGAAAAAGCCGGTTTTCAT
>JTDE01000191.1:220402-259344 GCA_014338405.1 Paragonimus skrjabini miyazakii | reverse complement strand
GAGGTTAACGGTGAAATAATTAGCCGTAAACTTTCAAACGTGGTCGAGAGTGTCTACCCTGCAGCGACACTCATCACGTCGTTCGACACCTGCCCGGTAATGGTGCCACACCTTAAGGAGAGTTTGCCCAAGTTCTCTTCATCTTTCTGTATCTACTCTCTCACCTGTTGTTGTCAAGCAGGTTACGTTGGGAGGACCACAAGGCGGCTATCGGAGAGAATTCGTGAACACCTACCGAAACGGCTCATGATAGGCACGTGTAACACTTCAACATATTCACCAACACTCTCACCCTCCTCCAGTAGATTGGGATTCGTACCACTTCTGTGATATTTTGATGACCTATTTGACATGTTATAATTTTCACATATAACTCACATTTACCCAATATAATTGTAATAGCCTGATGAGAATGACCGAAAACAGCCGTTTGCAAAACTGACTTCTTAGGAATTCTACGGGAATCTGGACAGGACAGAAACAAATGTGTCGGCAGTGTCGGCAACAATCTCAGGAGGTACGGTATAAGATACGCCACTGGACGTTTGATAAGAGACGGTTAGGAAAACTTGCTTCATTTGGCATTCTTAAATGGTTGGTTGTGTTGCAGAGTAGCCTTTGGCAGATGGATGAAAAGAAGAACTTCGCAGTGTGTATTATGAACTGATTGAGTAACGTTACCAGCTGACAGATGGGTTTCCAGTATGTAATAATCGGTTTAGAGGGAGAACGAGAAGTATGTCAAGCGCAATGGCATTATATCAGAGTTGTCGTATTAAGGTGGTTCCACTGTGAAATAGGGACTCGTTTTACGGTGTCGGTGAGGGAAGCCTCAGTTATAAATTAAAATACTTGGCTGTAGTTGAAACACCGTTTTCTGCGATTATTTGCTTATCGGCACGACCCGTCCTCCGTCAGTTGGTGTTAAGGTAGAAGTCAATGACCTGTCAAATGACACAAAACTTTAGGTTGCAATGAGCTTGGTCAGCTTTACTGGCTACAGTTTAAAATCCTGTATGTACGACAGACAATCTGTTTTGGTTAATGTGCGTATGGCTATCTAACATGCAACTCCCGAAGTAGTCATAAATTCAAACTTTTTCATTATGCCATTTATCATTGCGGAAGAAGTAAACTAGTGCGTGCCGCCTGATTTGTGGAATCATATCACGATTTAGCCATCTGAAGGTTATCAGCTCATAGTTACCCGTACCGATTACATCCTCAAACTTCCCATTTGTCCAGATGTAGTGGTTATCGTGTTTTCCTTAAATATCTTTTGTGCGGAGCAGACATACCGTTACCATTTTTTGTGATAGATAAACTGTGAGGGAACACTACTTGATAGACACCTATCTGAGATTTTCTTGCCATAAACATTGGCTGACGAATTAGAAATATAGTGAAAATTACCACTTGACTAGTCTAGGTGGAGGGACAGATTCACTGAGAAATACAGCATTAAACCCCCCGCAGCATTTCGGACTCAAAAAGAATCATCGACAATTATAGTTGCTAAATGGGGCGATCACTTATCTTGACAAACTTAGTGACCTTTTGCGCTTATTTGTTCTCTGCGATAAGCACGATACTTTCTACGACTGACGTACAACTATTTTTATCGCTCTCTGGGTCGTGCCACTACGTTGGGCGTTATAACCTGCGACCGCATCTCGATCGATCCCACCGTGGCAAGACGACTGTTTGTGGTTAGTCCAAACTACCCACATCAGTAACCTGAAACAGGTTTGTACAAAGATAAACCCGGTCAATCAGTCCCTTTGTCTGGTTACTGCCTCACCGTAATCCTACCGCAGTAGGAGGCTGTGTGACCGTTGTCTCGGCAGCACATTTCGTGTATCATTTAGCTCGTGGTTTTCACTGTTTGTTAGGAATGACTATGATCGCATCCAACCACTGATGTACGCGAATACAGATATTCAAATACCATAGTTCACATCCACTTCACGTTTATACATTCGATCCCGTGTATATGCTGCGACGAAATTAGACGGCCAGCGCATCTGATGTCGATATCTGCCGTGGTGACAAGCGGAGATAACCAGGTTTATCCACGAAAAAATAACCGTTAAATGAAAATTTGGGATGAATTTAACCTGATTAACATTTGCAACTGATGAACTATGCACAAGGTGAAAAATAACCATGGCAAAATCAAACGACCAACCCAGTCTGATTCAATACCTTCAAGCTGGTGCAGTGTCTAACGTAGCTTGGTTACGAAGTACCAGGCGTTTTGAGAATTGCATACATAGAGCCAATTAACCAAAATTGCAGTTACCTGGCTTCATTGCCACAAATATGGTTGTGACCTAATTGTCCTGTTGGTAAGTCCCTCGTAACTGATATTTCATTTCACGCCATAGTGACAGATTTTAAAAAAGCATTCCTACAGATAGAGCTAAACTTCCACAGATGAAGTGACCATGTCCTCAAGTTATACGACATTTGGATTGAGACGGTATCTTACTGAAGAGCTTCATTCGATTTGTTAATTTAAAGGAAGGATTGACAACAGATAATGTACCACAGTCCGATTATTTGGTGATGACCATTCAAATGATGAATGTTTGTCGCTAGATCGTCGATGGAACCACAGTTCCTAAATCCGAAGATCACATCAATATTATCTTCATGTATCAGGTCTATTCGAATCAAATTTCTCCTTATCGTTGAAACAAACCAAAAGCTAAGAAACACAAATTTTAGCCCATAATGATAGATAATTTAACCGTTGCTAATTTTGCAAAATGGCATTACTCATCGTCATTTAACTGACTTAGGAATACTTGTTCAACATCCGTTACACACTCCTTATGGATACGTTAGTTTTCACTGTTGGTCTGAAGTCGAAAGTTTTCAGCACATAGGAAAACAAACGAGATATTCATTCTTCGTCTCCAATGTTAGTTAAACTGCCCCTCATTCTCCTGGTTTCCACCGTACTATATCACCCGACATTCTCATACCGTGTGTAGCAACACCCCTAGACCTCTGGAAACCCGGGACACTTTCTGGTATACGTTGTCGCATCTGTTGGACTGTCAAAATCTTTACCCTCTGCAAAAACTCAGATTGCATCTTCGTGGCATGATGTGAACAGAGCGGATAAAAAACTGAGGTGATGGTCACGTGAGACTTAGTCACACGTTACTTAACTCGCTGATAAAGTGACCCCAAAATCCGCCAGGACGATTAATTGATGATACATATCCAGTTATCACAGCACTGACGTTTACGGGATCAGTTACCTTTGAACCATCACATCAATCTGAAGAACTCATAGAGACCCGGGGTAGCTGACCGATTTTGTCGTAGCAAATTTTCGGGCTTTTTTGCGTACGTCACTTTCCATAATGGTTATCTTGACAAAATTGACTGAACAGCTTTCTGATGTTATTTGCACGTTTGTTACAAAAATGGTTGCTAACTGTTTGTTACCAAGGCAGATACTATTGTAACGACTGTGTAACTTTGTCACAGGGTATTTTTCCAGACGGTCACATCTAAGCAATCAGCCCGTAGTATCCTGTAGCCTGGACTGTTTTCCATGTTACGATCCAATATGACCCTGTCCCACACATTTAAACGAAACATGATCGAAGAAGACATTATTCGGACTCAGGTATCAACGGCATTGAGTGACAATTTTATACTCTGCCCTTATTACCAGCTGACACAAGTCAATACAAATCACCCAAACATATTGATATTACTACTGCACGTATAGCAGATGTCTAAAATCAATCACACGAAAACACTTCGGATTGCTTTACGTCTTAACATTCATGGATAGAAATTTCTTGCCGGTCATACTGCATACTAATATCAATCTCTATTTGTCTTTGGAATTCTTCGACCCTATGACTTCACATGGGTCGATTCCAACGGGTTAACCGGTAAACTGTGATAGGGCAGAATGGCAGGTGTGTAATAAGGATGTCTTATTTGTCGTACTCGGGAAGGAGGTTGGGCAAATTGGATGAGAACTTGCGAACATCACCCTGGAGGCGTTAGTTTTTCTGTTATAAACCGCATAAAACCGAATTAGGCAATCTTATTTACCTCGCACAGGCTGAACCCACGTCGAGTACTTTTACAAATTAGGAAAAATTCAATACCTCTAACACAAATGCAAATATTCTACTATGTGCTTCAAGCATTCGCTTGGACTACGGAAACAGATTACTAAGCCTCAGTAATTTTTTCTTTATCTACTTTGAGATATCTCATTTTCAACGTATTGTAAGATGGTATATCGGTTTAGTGTGACGAGCGTGACTGTTACGTGACACTCACAATTGACACTTTCCCCCAAAATGGCGATTTTCGGTGCATTGTCCAGAGGATTGATGCACTAGTATCTAAGGATGGATCGCGAATAACACTGATCGGTATCGTTCCACTATATAGGTATCTTTTGACCTGGGTATATTTAGAATTAAGCTATATCCTTCAAATTAGCGCCAGGTAAATCTCAACGGTGTAAACTCAACCAATTGCGTGAATAAACTGTTTGCCTTATATCCTATGTTGTTTTAAAAATTTCGCCCAGATAATAGTTCGTTCAGACACAATGAACTCAAGCAATGGGATACTGCATGATTGAACTCACAGAAACTCCTCAAGTGTCTAAATAAGCGACACAAGTTTGTGAATTATTTGACGTAAAAAGGACTGACCTATTAGCAGTGCGTTCATTCAGTAATCAATAAATGGGCGAAAAAGAGAGATAGATAGTAGTGCTTAGTCTGAGAAAAAAAACCTATTATAGTTCAAGTCCTTAAACCAACTGGTTAAATGCATATATATTGGTTCACATATACAGCCTTATGGTAACCTGCTAAAATGACTACTGAATCGTTTGCTATCAAATAACATGACTCAGTGTTTTGATCACATAATCTTTCTTCTTATCCACACTCATGGAGCGAGCCTATCAGGTGTCTTAACACTTTCACTAACTTTTTGAGATATGCCACTGTTCTTTAAAGCACTGCAAGTTTAAACCAAAGGAATTTGTAGAATTGGCTGGGGAAGCGGTAATGTCAAGTACTTGGTAAGAAGCACCACCTTATGGGGACGTTATGCACGACTAGATTTAGTGTGTCATGATAAAGTGCTGTCCATCGTCTATTCTTTTTCAGTTAAACCTAATACACCACGTCACTTCTATGTCCTGAGTTGTGTTTTGCTAACATGTGCACAGGTTTCCACCTTGCTTTTACTGTTCATATAACATGTACTTAACACTAACGCCTAAAATGCTGACTGTTTAACGCGTTGAAGTGATATCCACACGTGGTTAACCTTGGTACATCATATATGTCTCACACGTTCAAGTTCTGCAGCTCTGAGCCGGGTGATTGGACTAAGAGTCATGATGACATGATCCCACATGACATGATGGGTGGGAAACAGCATAACTTTGTCAGCCGAACATTGTTATCAAGATGGCTGACCCTAGGGAAGGAAGTGAGCAACAGTAGTAGAGGACTTTCCAGCCGACAATAAAATGTCTGCTGGGAGTAACACCCCCAACAAACATTGTGCATACTATAACCACTTTATAATGTCTACGTTATTCTCTATAAAAATGGCCCATGAGCTGCCACAGATTAATGTTTTTATTGACCCACAAGTCGCATTTGTTCCCATATCCTGAGCTTCCTGGCATCCGTGTGAAAATTTCACAGTATATTGGCTTAGCTATAGTGTACACTAGGGCTCACCGACACTAAAATTTTTGACTCAGGAATAAACTGTCAGGTATGACAGACAAAACCGAAAACAGAAGAAATCAAACACTCTTGACATCAAGGAGGAAAACAAGAACTGAACGTCTCTTAAAACCAAGTTATTTCGGTTATTTCAGTTGAAACCACAGTTTCAACTTTCGCGGACTTTTCCTACAAATAGTTTGCCAGATTTGCTAATTTAAACAAGACCTAATCATGAGACAGCTACTTTACGGCAGGATTCAAACTGGGTTCAAACAGGCTCAGTTGAATATCCTAACCCGGCCACAAGTTATGGTATGAGCCGAGGGCGAATGGAACGCGGACAACACGACAGGTCGAACTAATCACAGCTGAGCGAAATTAGAGTAACAGGCGAGAAGTAACAGGCAAAAACCGACAACAGTAAGCGTCAGTCAAACGCACGAAACCAGACAGAAGTGTGCAAAACGTTTAAGTACAAAGCCTAGCTGCATTGTAGACTGAAATTCTGGTTGGTTAACGTGGGCACACAGGTGGTATGAGAAAGTACGAAATAGACAATAAAGACCATTACCGCTGACTAACAGACAATTTAGCTCAGCTGTAAGAACGTTTGTTAGGTTCGCGCATTGTGTTCCTGTCGTCGATTTGAATCCAGCTAAAGCCCAAACGTTTTGCAGTCAGGTCTTTCCTAAATTCTTTCTCCATGTCGTCTCCTATGGTTCTTCCAACTATGGTCAAAAGCGGATTGGTCGTTTTCACATACTTTCACCTCTAACCTAAATACCGCCAGAACAACCACTCAGTCAATTTGGCGTCAATTCTGTCATCCGTTTGGTGAGTCACACGGCTAACACTACTCTAGCTTTGGTGTGCGTGAAGGTGTAGTGAGCTGAGCTGTTTTTTCACATCAAGATCGTGTCTATCAACAGATGCTACCTGTGTTTTGCCTGTTGTCTCTCAAAATCATCATCAACCTTTATAGTTGCGGAATACAAGGCCTATGTTGAAAGCAAGCTAAAGTTTGACTTGATGACAAGGTTGACGGAATTAAATAATTAGATGGAGATAACGGCATCTAATCGGCGGACTATTCACGGGTTGGTTTTCTTGGCTCTAGCTGGACTGTTGAAATCACGCAAAAATATACCCGGCAACGGACCTGCTAGCACACTGCGTTACATTTTGGCTGGTCGTTGACAATAGGTCAAAATATGTTGATGACATGCTGCTTTGTTTCGGTTCGGTCGAACGAATATGACGTTCAGTGTCGGATGGGGCAATCCCTCGTGTTATGTACAGTTTATCACATCTAGCGTAATACTTTGCTACGAAAAACTGCTTCAGCTGCTGGTTGTTATCATCCGCCTAGTCTTAGCGCTGAGTCTCAAATAAACTTAGACCGGTACATCTTAAACTGTATGATGGTCAATTTCTTTTTGAACGAAGCTGAAAAACAAACTTTAGCGAAATGTCAGATGAAAGAGGGGATTAGAGTAGCGTCAAAACCATAAATTACCCATAAGAAAAATAAAACTTTTTGCTCCAACGAGAATCAAAACATTGCGTAGGTTTATTCCATGGGTTGCTGGAAGTACGCAGTTGTCACTCTGCCCGCATAATATTGAGCAGTAACAGTGCTGAAAAGTTGAGGTTTTGAACTTCCGAATTAGTTACAAATTGTGCTTGTTACATTCACTCGAAGTTTTGGGAATAATCTATAATTTGAAAGTATTCTTATATTCCACATTAACGTACAGTGAACATTCCTCTGTAACAGTGGTGTAGAACCTGGGGTAGACTCATGGTTTGAAATATAACATGCAGTGCAGAAGTTACTACTTACTGTTGTTTTCAGTTATGCTCCGTCGGTTACTCAGAAAGACTTAGTTGATGCGGGATTACGTTAAATGGGGATCATACAACTACATGTAAGAGCATATTATTCAGTCTTACTCTTTGTGACGTGTTAGAAGCAAGCTTCGATACTCATGGGTTTCTAAATGCA
The DNA here is from genome assembly GCA_014338405.1 of Paragonimus skrjabini miyazakii. Lineage (NCBI taxonomy): Eukaryota > Metazoa > Platyhelminthes > Trematoda > Plagiorchiida > Troglotrematidae > Paragonimus > Paragonimus skrjabini miyazakii. Next base: position 251,595 of record JTDE01000191.1, on the reverse strand, counting down.
TTACTGTCAAATCATATGAGCTGTTGAAAAAGTCTGTTTGGAGGTTGTTGAAATTTACATTCCTTGATTGTTCGTGTGATAAAGCGGTTACTAGGAGACCGAGAAATTAAAATCAGTCTTCATGAGATCTCACAATTAATCTTGAGCGCGCCTCTGTGAAAACAGTGTAGGCGTGTTTACTGTGACATTCATGTATATTGAGAAATTATGCTTGTCCTTCCAGAAGGAGATGCTGTTGGACGGGTATTATTCTATATAAATGTATGCCATAACTATGACACCGTCGCACATAACAGACAACTTCCAACTGTTAAACTATCCCTTGTATTTGCCGATCACTAATCATGAACCATTCCTACTGTGAGCAATACTAGTACAAACGATTTAGAAAAAGCGTTAGTTTCACAAACTTTCCAGTATATTTGATCAGATCATGTTATACTGTATATACAATTGGTTCCCAGTCGTCGGTTTGGATTGTATTACTTGTAATACATTTGTTGGTACTGTCACAATTCGACGACAGATTTTATTCTACACATAGATAGCCAGATGTAGCACCCCTCATTAGAACTGGCATTGCTCATTCTTCCAACACATGAGGCAGTTTATATCATGATATTTCATCATGAAAAGATATACACTACTAGATAAAAGTGAACTTTTAGGGAGAAACGAAAGTAGTTGCACTATCGGCTTGTATTTGTTTGAGGAAATTCCTCTCCAGCCTTTATCGATTATCCCTTCAAAACTACAAACAATTATATCTCACATGTGATATTTTGATGTATATTATACACCGGTATTTTGATTCCGAAACGATTATGTTGGATTCAAAATGAATATAAATTTTACTAAAAACCAGAATGGAATTATAGTTTTATCGAGGATGTGCATTTGAAAATACGACCTGGTTTTTGCCTTTGTACGTGTGTGTGTGTGTGGTCCTCTCTCCAAAATATTTTATTGGGTACATGCTAACGATCGTGCCATATATGAGGACGGAAGGCATGCGTCTCTGTAATCAAACTTGAAAAACCAAAAGCGACCAGAATGTCCTAAAAATATGAATAGTTGTTTCAAACGTAATACTGTATAATGTTTTTGTCATTTGTTTTCGTACAATTTCCTAAGCACACTTTTTTTCGTTAGCTGCCCATCGAAAAAAAACCAGTGATTGATGTTAGCATAATACTTTGGATGCGTAAATCGCTCCTAGTTAGGTTGCCACATAACTAACGACAGTCCACGTGCTTTAAACACTGTTCACTTACGTATATCCAGTTGCATGTATCAATAATTATAATAAGCTGTTTATTACGATTTCTTACGATGTCTACGGATGTAGAGAGACCGGATGGTTTATGAAAAAATCCATCATGTGACACAAGCCGGCACTCAAAGATCAATCGCGCGCGACAATGGCTGCGCAGGTCCAAATAAGCTATTGCTTTAAGGGTGACAGTAAGTGCACATATCGATTGTGTGACTTAAACAACAAGCAAAAAGTAGAGATACGGGATCACTAATCTTCTTACACTATTACAAACAGTTGTCAGGGTGTAGATATTAAAACATCGCGATGCAGTAGATATAGAAAATAAAAGAGGGAGCTAACGAAGAAAAACGACAACTGGATGGAACGATTGACAAAACGGTTATGGTAGACTCAGACAAGCCATCAATCATTCTTTTGATAGTGTAGATTGTTTCACAGAGGCTATTTCATCCGGTCGTACTATTCGAGACTGTTACAAGTTGTCTTGATAAATTAGTTCTGAATGATTATTCAAAACTGGTTTTCCTTAATGTTTAACATATTCCGTAACGTCACAGCTTTATACTTAAACATACTATAGTTTGTAAAGCACCGAGAACTTCGAAAATGACATTATGCTAGTTTCAGAATTGATAGCCTGTGAACATGTGGCCAAACTTTGAAATCATGTCACGTTCAGCCCAACATGTTTGACCCTGGACACCTAGCGTGTTACGTGATAATTTTGTTTTTTACGTTCACGCTGAAAGATCGGCACGACCAATGTAGAAATGTCGACAACTACGGATACAACTTTTGGTCAAAATAACTACTTGCACAGAACTGTGGAAGGCATAGCAGTAGCGGCTCTGGACCATGTTGCAATGTGATATAGTTTAGCGGCTAATGCGACTGGAGCTGAAGGCATCCATGCAACAGATTTGAGAAGTTACCCCTTCTTGGTCATATTGTAGGGTACCTCATTGAACTAGCAATTTACAGGTTTTGGTGTCCAAAGTAGTTAAAAAATGGGAAATCGTTCTGTTGAACCATTTTATTGATGAGAATCAAATGGAAAATTCTGACACTTCTACTTACCTTTTTGATAACGGATTTCATGGATACATGAAACCGTTCGCTCACGGAAGTGGAGCGTTCTGCTCCTCTCCAGATGTAGAGGCGTTAGCTTTCGTTTACTGGTTATAGAGAAGTGCCTAAACAGGGTGTAGTGGAGCCTATGTACAATGCAGATGTAATGTTAGATTAAGGAGTGTAGATAAAAATTTGTTGCATGCAATAAGTGGTTCTTTTTACTAGAACCGAAAATTAACGAAGTGAGGTTTGAGAAATGAACACTGTAGCGTACAGTCAACTGACCGTCGGAAAACCACGAATTCATACAACTACACACAGACTGTCGATCAACCGCTGCGGACGTTAATTACTTGACCGACCAAGCAGTAATTTCGATATGACCTACCACAATCGTGCTTGAACTAATTGCGTTTAGTCAACTGAGTCTATTGCATAAATAATTGATGAGAACCAGTATAAGTCACTGAATACAATACACGAAAGACAACCGTTTCAGTATTCCATCATCTGGTCAATACAAGAATCATTATACAAAAACCTACTCATTCCGAAGAAGTGTATAAGACAACTATTACAAATTCAGGATGGAGCTCACACAGACTGATGTTACACAAACAGTAGCTTGTCGCGTGTTAGTCTGTGGTAACATTAAGTGTATCTGAGTCTAGTTTCGTAAGGCCTACGGATTGGAAAATGCATGGCAACAGCATTTTCATATTCTCCTAAACAGTCAAGCATTTCACACACATTCATCATGAGATTTTAACGACCAGTTGGAAGTTCTGACCGGAACTGTGCGAATCTATCATATTTGCTAAGAGTTATTTTCCCAACTCCATCAATTAGAAGCGGCTGGGGATTTTGTGACAAAGTAACTACAGTCGAAGCAACAATTCAAGACAAATACATCCGCTTAGAATAGTCCTACTTAAGGCAAGAGAAAAAGATACAGTGTGCTGTTTTGGAAATCTCCGATGTGTGCAGACAAGTATTGTTTATTCTGGGTCAAAGGAAGTCCTTGACGTTACCTGCTGACCTCTGTGGCTTAATCATTAACACCGTGCCTCCTCTCTATTGATCAGCAATCCAAATTTAACAGCGCACATTGATTATCATGAATAACTTTTCAATACAACGTCACAGGACAACGGAGGGTGGTTCCGCGCGAAGTTGGTCGATATTTCGCACCATTTCCTGACTTCACCGGTGCGTCAACAATGCTGTCTGACATCGGAACATTATCAAGCTCTGAAAAAACTACGTGAGATGAAAGATGTGGTTTTTCTTCAACCCGACAAAGGTTCCGGTACAGTTATCATGAACAAGGTTGACTATGAGTCTAAAGTGAAAGGTATCCTAGCGGACACAAAAATTTCACACAGACAGTACGACTGACAACAACATTTTGATAGAGAAATATATCTCAAGAAAGCTTCAAATCTTACTACTACCTGGATACATCTCGGAACTGCAATATAGACAGATGAAACCAATTGGAACGCGCATACCACAGTTAAGAGGTGCTACAAAACGCACAAATGTGGTGTCCCGTTAAGACCAATCCTATGCATGGACAACTCACCGTACCACAAGCTTGCCAGATGGCTTGTTGACATTCTACACCCCATCCGTCAGAATTTTATCCCCCAATGTGTAAAAGATTCTTTCGAACTGGTACAAACCTTACAGAACGTATCGGTGAGTTCACATAAGATGTTTTCTATTGATGTTGACTCACTATTTATGAACGTTCACCCTCGAGAAACAGTTGACTTTTTGTGTGATTTTATTTCGCATCAAAGTTTACCTTTTTGTCTCCCAGTTGATTATCTCAAGTAACTTATACTTTTATGTACAGGGAATATCCGTTTTGATTTTACAGGATCATCTTATAAGCAAGTAGATGGTGTAGCAATGGGCAGTCCATTGGGTTCAACACTTGCAGGTATATTTTTATGAATGTGTGAACTAAAACTAGTTGATGCTATAGGTGATGCCAGCCTCTATAAGCGATAGGTAGATGATAGTTTGATTTTTACCACTAATATTAATTTTGATTCACTTTTAAACCTTTTTAATTCTGCCCATCCTTATCTTTCAGTATCTCACGAAGAGGAAGCAAGCAATAGTTTATCTTTTCTAGACATTTCACTCACCAGACGACAGGATGGCTCACTACAATGCTCAGTGCACCGCAAGGCCACTTGGAGCGGTCAGTATTTGCAGTTTTCTTCATTTGCACCAATCACTTATAAACGAGGTCTCGTGAGAACCCTGTTTCATAGAGCCCGGGAGATATGCACCGATGACTGCTTGCAAGGAGAGGAGGAAAGATTAAAGAAAGTGTTGCTTGCGAACGGCTATCATGAGAAGTTCATTGATGTTCACAGCCAGAAAAGACTGATCAAGACTGTCGTAAGTACGGACCCTAAGAAGCAGGTCTTTTTGAACCTTCCTTTCAAAGGCGATCATATCACAACTGATGTAAGTCAAAAATTACAGTCTGCTCTAACTCGTACATACACGGCGGCTGAATTGCGGCTGCTACTCACAATTAAGAGTTTCGCTCAGGTTACTCATAATCGTGTCCTACCAAATTGTTCTGTCTCACATGTAATCTATCAGTTCACTTGCAGTTGCGGTGACGTCTATATCGGCAGAACAGGTCGGTGCCTACGACAAAGAATGGCTGAACATATGCCCAAGTGGTTGGTGCGCGCCATGACGCAACAGGCAGTGGCAACAGAACGAGTGAGACGAAATCCGACCTCATCCATAGCAAAACACATCATGGAAACAGGTCACGTTGTCGACCCCACCAATTCGTTTCATGTGTTGTTGCGTAATCGGAATTCGAAGTTGCTTGCTCTCTCAGAAGCTATGCTAATCAATACTCGCCGTTCGGTCCTGTGTGTGCATAAACTGTTGACTCATGCAGTTTGTCTGCCCTGGAACTGATAACAGTCCTTGTTTTGTGTAAACCCAATCGTTGATTGTTTCTATTGTTGTTGCTATCCGCATGTCCTATATATTCCAATGTTTTACGTTCATGACTGAAGAGAGTAAACGAAATGTTAACATTTCGCGACGTATATCTTCTATCGTTACTGGTAAACTCGATCAAGGGAACGCAATGCCTTAAATAACCTTCCTAACAAAAAAAATAGAAGGAAATGTGGTCACAATCAATACTGCCGCCTTGCTCTCAACTGTCTGTGATGATCAGGCACGATTCTACAGACCTCGGAATATCACGGGATATACCCATGTACCACCGTAAAGCCGCGCGAACTAGTAACTAGAAATCACCGGCTTCACCCAAGCAGAAACTGTATTTAACTTAGAGTTGGAAAATCCCCGTCTCATCCTCGTTCCCATAGAGGATAGCGGTATCAAAACCTGCTTCATGTCCACTCAGACGTTCCAGTTCAATACTTCTCTTATACTTAATATGAACAGTAAAACTGAGACCTATCTACTCTTGTCGCTAGACTCATCAACAAAGTTGCCAAATTGCACACAATCGGCGTTAGGCGCACTTGTGTATCATGGGCATCGCAGAATCGTAGTGTATAGATTACCCAAGCAGGATGACGATTTGTCCACCTCTGGTCTGACTGTATTACTCAAAGATAGAGAGATCATAGTGGCAGTGCAAATTTAGTCATACATTCCAATTTAATGACGTTGTTTGTGGGACACAACACTTTTAGCTTTTCCTGAATCAATTTTCTAAATAGTCCAAGTGATTTAAACCAACATTTGCTTGGTCGAAGTGATCCACACATCACCTTGTTTGTGTGGAATCATTGACAGGGCGTTACAGAACGCCAGGCACAGACTGCCATACTTAGGTTGCTAGCAAAATTGATAAGGACCTGTTCTGGCATGTCCTGGATTACACTAACTGGTGTGTGGGTCAAGAACTCCCTTGTTTTGACCACTGGTTTACTGACAAGACAGACATGCTTGTCAGCATAGAACTCTTAATCTTCTTCTGTCACTTCTTGACAGAAGTGTACCTCTCAGCTAGAAACGAGCGATTAGGAAGACTTTCTCTCAAACTTAAGGTTTGTATGAGCAAACTACTTATCAGTTAGGACACACCCATTCTGTGAGGCAGTGGCTATTTCTATACTGATGGTTGGTTCGGTTTAGACTTTCAAAACTTTACAAGATGGGTATTTACGAGAGGATCAACCGGAGCTCTTCAGGCCACCTCTCTAACGTAGTCCCACAGGTTATCAAATGAGTGTCAGTCTGCATTCACACGTTGGTGCATCTACTTGGCTCTCTGCCTGTTTTAGTTGGTGTTTATCGATGTGTCAGTATTCTGCATCACACTAACGTTCGTCTTCTCAGCAAATCTATTCTCTTCATCTAACATCCAGCAAAGTAACGAACAAGTCAGGGATAGGAACATTTCTGTCTCTTTCTTTCTACCTACTAAATTACGAACCTATCCTGTATGTCCTTGCAGCAAATTGAACAAGAATGCATCGTTGCTGTAGGCTCGGTTCTGTTAACTCTAATCACCAGATCGTCATTAAGAATGCCGTTCACATTGGTTACAATTTCCTATCACGCTATCCCCATTTGATAAACACACGGCGCTGCAGTCAGGGCTGGTTGGCTCTTCACTCACAGTTACTTAATATTATTGTTCTGCTTGAAGAAATTTGTGTTTGCGGTTTCCATGGTGTCGATGTGATTACGGCTATGGTCAGGTATCCTTCACCGATCCCAATGTGATATAGTTCTACGTGTGCTCATCGCAAAGCAGTCGAATGCTCTGCTTCGGCCATCTGTGCCCAACCAAACCGTTCTCTTCGCACTCTATCTATCGCAGATATGTATATGTTAATTTTCGTAACTACATTGACGTGATAGTACTAACCTACAAGATGGCCCGATCATCCTTTAGACTGTGCACTGGTTGACTGGTAGGCACAGTGCATTTGTGGTCCAAAAAGGTGAATTGAAAGTTAACTTACTCTAAAATGTTCCAACACTTAGATTCAAAATATGAAGCCTTCCAAAACAGTATTCCAAACATGCCTCTCTAAGAGCCAGTTTCCACGGGAGTTCACGAAAAAGCTTGGATCATGTAAGCTGCAGCCTAATATTTCCAACCTCAAACGAAAAACTAAATCCCACGTTGAACTTTGTCAACAAAAGCTGGAGTCGCTCGAGGAGATTCACGAAAACTTGTGGCCTATTGTGAATGATTTCCCGATTGTTTGTCGAATTAAATATACGAATTTTTGTAGTATCTTTCTACAACGTATGAAAGCGAACGTGGTAAAGTCGCTCGAAGATTCCTTTCGTCCAGTCTCAAATAGGACGTCATTTCCTGAAGAACTGGGTAGATATGTTACCAACCTGTCGTCAGAATCGCTAACACAGACGCAAATGGAAGTTCTCTCTTTAGGATTGAAGTTTGCCATATCATCAAAGAAAATTGAAGAACTTGGGTTGTATGCCCAATTCGAAAGTTTTTGTGATCAAATTCAACAACATTCGCTAACGTATGAGGAAAACAAAACTTGGCTGAAGGCAAAGTTAGTGGATGTCGCCTATCAAAATCGCAACTACAAACAATAGCGCCACGGTCTATTAACATCGGCACATTTCCAAAGCTTGAAGGAAATGAGACAAAATGGGAAATTAATGATGTTATATCCGGACAAAGGCTCAGGAGTTGTGTTGATGAATAAAACGGAGTATACGAAGATAATGTTTGAAATTCTGGGTGACACTCAGAAGTTCTTGCCGGATTACACTCCGGACAACGTCCAAGAATTGGAAAAGGAAATTAACTGCAGGTCGGAAAACTGAGGATAAATGGCGTAATTTCTGCAGACCAGTGCAAGCTGTTGAAGCCAATGGGTACAAGAACGCCGCATACGTATGGATTGCCCAAAACCCACGAGCCCAATGTCCCACTTCGGCCCATTATGTCAATGTGCAACGCACCGCAGCACAAGTTAGCTAGTTGGCTTGCTGATCTGCTTGAACCGGTCAGAAAACGTTTCAGTAAGTACAGTCTGAGAGACAGTTTTGAAGTTGTGAATTGAGCAGACAGTTTAGATGTTCGGAACTAACTAATGTGTTCATTCGATGTGCCGTCTCTGTTCATTAACATTCCGTTGGATGAAACGGTCGATAACATTTGCGGTTTTATTCTAAGCAGCAATGCTCCTTTTCCTATTCCAGTACCCGAACTGAAATCATTGTTACTCCTGTGTACACATAATGGGAAATTCAACTTCCAGACGTTTACTTTCAGGCAAGTGGACGGGGTTGCAATGGACAATCCACTTGGTTCACTCCTAGTTGATTTCCTTATGACTAAGGCAGAATCTGCATTAGGTGAAAGTTTGTCAACGCCAATATTGTACAAGCGTTACGTAGACGACATCTTGGCTATTTTTGATAATTCAAGTGATTTGAACGCATTATTTTCGAAGATGAATCCTGCATATCCCAACCTCAATCTAACTGGAGAGAACGAAGTAAACAACGGCCTTCCATTCTTGGACATTCTAGTTATCCGAAGATCAGATGGCACGATAGGAAGACCTTCCTGGACAGGACAGTATATACATTTTGAAAACTTCTATCCAGTGCAGTGTAAGAGAAGCCTGTTGGAACGCTTTTTCACAGAGCACAGAAGCTATGCACAGATGATAATCTACCACAAAAATCAAGCAAACTCAGATACGCTGCTGACCAACGGGCACCCCTTGCAATTTATCAAGAAATATAGCAATGTCATTACCCTAAGCATACAAGAAACAACAGTACCAAAGAAGACGGTATAGTTAGAACTCCCGATTTTAGGGAACGGCTGGTCAATAGTGACATAAAGACGTCTAACAGCTGCCGTATCCAGATCTTATAACGTTATAAAACTATGTATAACACAGCGAACCAAGGCCTTACCAGTCTCCTTGGCTACGAACAAACAGCTTACATCTGTCACATCCCATTGATTATACAGATATTCATGTAGTTGCAGTATGAGCTACATAGGGAAGAAAAACCGACAGCTAGCTTCTCATGTCAAGAGCATGTTCTCAAGTGGCTGGAACCACGACTAGAAACGCCAGCCGCGTGCATAGAGGCCGACGGACGGCACCCAGCATCATCAATAGCGAAACACATAATCCAAACAGGACACAGAGTCAAGGTTTGTGACGCATTCTCTCTGATTTTTTGAAGTCACCGGAGACGTATCCTCCAGTTTGCTAAGGCTTTGGCTATCAGACGTCATAATCCCCCCTGTGTGTTCAAAAACAATTTGTGTTGACGCTGCGGCTGCCATGACAGTCAGCATCCCCGTGTTTAATCTTCATTTCCGTGTCTGTATGTTTAATTCCGTAAGCCATTAGTTCCGCCCTACGGAACCTTATCTTAGTGTTTAAAATTAGTCACATGTCCATGTGTGATCAGAATGTACGAAATATTACTCTGGAGAACATCACATGATTTACCTCTTCTCATTGCTTTATTCAAGAAAATGTACGGAAGAAAAATGTACGATGCTGTGTGTTTTAATAGTTGCTTGTATTTCTGAAAAAGTGTGAACTACGAACTCGGCAGAAGCGCACGCCCTCATCTGACACACACGCCCCTTACACAATGTCCTGAATTTCGGACAGATCTGGTTGAGGTTCCTATCGTGTCACAGACGGTTGATTAATCGACCAACGCACACGATTTGTGTGCGCGAGTACATGACCGTGTTACGCTCCGAGCCCAGGTTCTTCCATGAATGCAAAAGACTCGAAACGCACGGCATATATTTGGGGATGGGACGTTGGAACGAGCCATTTGCAATCATGCACATCCCACAAACCGGTGGATTCAACGCATTAGTGTTGGCCAATCGCTCAGTGGGCTATAGCTCATTGGAGTGACTGCACCTATTCAATCTGTCTATATTGACCACTTCGCCCTGCCTGTCTGACGTGATCAGTTCTTGATACGTCAATTAGGCCTTGTTTAATCTGACTTAATTCATCAAGATTTAGCCTAGGAGAAGCGCGTTTGGAAACTAACTGACATCCCTAGTGGAAAGCTTAATGAACAGGTTCCTCAGAGGAATGAAAAAGCATGGAGAAAGTAAAGGGAGCTCTGTCACCGTAGAGCAGTTGCAAAGTAACATTGGAGTTATTTGGTCCACTGGGTGTATACAGGTTAGATGAGGCCAGAAATGTATACCTGCCTGAATCTGTCCTGTACTGTTAAGAGAAAAATAGAACAAAACAAAACGTTCAGCACAAGATAATTGAGCAAAGTCAGCAACAGCAAAGGAACAACATTGAAAATATAGGATTCAAAATGCGGACTGAAACACACATACTGCAACCACACCTCGACGTACAACAGTTAAACAAACGGCTGATTGGGGATGACAGTGAGAGTTAAAAATAGCTTTAATCTACCGGAAATATTCCGTTGGTCAAGCCACCTGAAACGTCGGCTGATTATCTTGACTGTTGCCGACGATACAACAGACTTAGACAAGGTGTTCTGGATTGGCTGCTTTCAGATGTCGAATAAGTGATATCTGCAAGTCGAATGTATCGTTTGATGCTGTGGCCACAGCGAACTGTGACAAAGGTGATGATTTGTGTTAAGCACATGCGGTTCTCGCTTTAGGTGGTTTGACTTGTGAAGGATCCCATACACACAAGTCTAGGTCACTTCTGATACGTTGATGAAACTTGAAAAATTGACCCGGTTCAGACAACTTATCCGGTTAAGATAACGAACCTGGTATACTAACCCGCTTTGCTGTCCCCTACCACTCACTACATAGTTGAATATTATCTGGGTGGTATGACTTCAGTTCTGCTATTCACAGAAGGAAACATGAAGGTTGGATGGATGACACGTGTATGAGTAATACAGAGGATGATAGTTCAGCCAATGCAACAACCACTGAGTTGAGAGAGATTTTTCTTGACCACACGTATCTGTTTTAACTAAAAAAATACATACAACAAAAAAGTTAATTACGGCATTGCTAACACATTCAAATTTGGGTAAACGGATCAAGGTGACATGAAGAAACAAGTGAAAACCATTGATTGAATGGACAGCCGACATACATCTAAGGTCGTGTGACTTGTTTACTGAAACGGCCATCCTGACGGTAAACGGTTACCCAGCTAGTGTGCATCTGCAAAATGACAGCAAGGTTGAGTGGAGACATTACAGATTACATAGGGTACGCTTATGGGCTCGGCTCAGGTTGTGCGGTGCACACCATTCTATCAATTTGTGTTCATGAGTGCGTTTGAAAAGGCGTTTTATTTGCACACACCGATAGTCGACTTTTATTCAAACACCAAGCAAAAGGTGTAGCGCTTTTTTCGCGAGGGAATAAAATCTTCATGCATGTTCCATTGGGGAAAGAATGTATCGATTTTTGTCTATTCTCTCAGTGAGTGTGAGATAGAGATAACAGAAATACCGATAGCTGACTGTTTCAAGCTCATCTCAGAATGTTGGCCAGTGGCTGTTTGGAACAGTATGTTTGACGTCGCTGTAAAAGGTCCCTTAGATATACTGCACAAGGAATTCACGTGTCGGGCTGAACAAAACAGATTTCATAATGATATTCACAATGGAATTACATCACTACCGTTCAACAGCAGGTTACCAGTATATCTGTGGTAATTTGGCAAGTCTGGATGTTCTGAATAACAAGTAAAAAAAAATGCATCGAACTTCAGGATGCTACAAGTTCAGCGTGATTTTCTGTTAATCTGAAGGCAATTTCAGTGGTCAGCTGAACAGATAACATGCGTGTTCCCTAGGCCTAATTTCTCAAAGAAAGTACAGAACATGTGTGAGCCCCAAATACTTTTCTTTTGCTTTCATGATTGAGGGCACTAATAATCAGTTAACACTTATTAAGTAGAGTATCGCTGATGGGAAAAACAGTTGTTAGAAAGCGTGCGAAGAACAGAAAATAAGCACTGTAGTGGCCACCTATACGATCGATAGCATGCAGCAATGAGAAAAAAAGCGTAGCAAACTAGTTTGTTTTCGATGTTCCATCATCAGGTTAAATACAGCACATTTATGTGGGTTCACTGAGGGTAGTGCGTACGATATCACTGGAGCAAGAGATGTCAGTCATTAATAACCTTCGTCAGTGGGTGCGGAGCATATTAGTTTGAAGCACTGAGTTCCATTGATCCAGTTCATCAATAATGATAGAAGATATACGTCGCGACATGTTAACATTTCGTTTACTCTCTTCAGTCACGAACGTAAAACATTGGAATATATAGGACATGCGGATAGCAACAACAATAGAAACAATCAACGATTGGGTTTACACAAAACAAGGACTGTTATCAGTTCCAGGGCAGACACACTGCATGAGTCAACAGTTTATGCACACACAGGACCGAACGGCGAGTATTGATTAGCATAGCTTCTGAGAGAGCAAGCAACTTCGAATTCCGATTACGCAACAACACATGAAACGAATTGGTGGGGTCGACAACGTGACCTGTTTCCATGATGTGTTTTGCTATGGATGAGGTCGGATTTCGTCTCACTCGTTCTGTTGCCATTGCCTGTTGCGTCATGGTGCGCACCAACCACTTGGGCATATGTTCAGCCATTCTTTGTCGTAGGCACCGACCTGTTCTGCCGATATAGACGTCACCGCAACTGCAAGTGAACTGATAGATTACATGTGAGACAGAACAATTTGGTAGGACACGATTATGAGTAACCTGAGCGAAACTCTTAATTGTGAGTAGCAGCCGCAATTCAGCCGCCGTGTATGTACGAGTTAGAGCAGACTGTAATTTTTGACTTACATCAGTTGTGATATGATCGCCTTTGAAAGGAAGGTTCAAAAAGACCTGCTTCTTAGGGTCCGTACTTACGACAGTCTTGATCAGTCTTTTCTGGCTGTGAACATCAATGAACTTCTCATGATAGCCGTTCGCAAGCAACACTTTCTTTAATCTTTCCTCCTCTCCTTGCAAGCAGTCATCGGTGCATATCTCCCGGGCTCTATGAAACAGGGTTCTCACGAGACCTCGCTGTTGGCGTTCTCCGAGGCATTGTTGATCAAGCGTCATGCGCCGGCACTTTGTTGGCAAAGGGTGCTGACGCAATCGATTTCGTTACCGTGGCTGTGAACCCTGATTACTCCCATGTGGATGTTCGTTCATTTCATTGTTTTGTCGCCATGCGTTCAACCTATATAACTGAATGTTTTATGTAATCGACTGATGAGAATAAACGAAATGCTTGCATCTCACAGTGTATGTCTTCTTGCCGTCCTAATACTCCTATTTGCCGACTGGGCATATCATTCTCGTCTGAGAATATCGTGAAGCCGCTACATGAATGCGTAATCTCATGTGTTTTGGTTACATGATATTGTGTTCACATTCAAAGCGTTTTAGCAACTACAGTTCTGACTGGGGCGTGACGCAATTTCGATTCTCAATACACCTGGGGTGGACGTGATTGACTGATACCACTAAGGCACTTCAATCTGACAGTAACCCGAGCAGACTGCTATTGTGTTCTCTGTCTGTGAGTGTAATTCATTTTCTGTAAATGTAATTTAAATGGTACCAGGGGTACCATATTTTAACAAATAAATTATCTTTTTAAGATAACGACTGCTGCTATCGTGATATTAATGAAGATATCGACAGATGATAGGGGCTGTCGTATAATTTGATCTCGAGGTTTTCTTGAAGTAACAAGAATATTTAAGAGTCATTTCTTGGTATCAGGTTAGGTTTTGAACAAAACGTCAACACCGAATTTCAGTGGTTCTCGGTTCGAAATTCTGCACACTTTGTGCGCTGATAATAACGTATCACTCTAGGTATCCTTCATTTGTTATAAATAAAGTCTACAAAAAGGGGAATGTATTGATCTTTTTCACCTGTCTTCGATCCATGGTTCGGTTCTTCAAGAAATATGTATCGGAGAGTGGTATTATTGAGACGCTGAAAGCCCGATACATGCATATACGGTTATAATGTATTTTTCAGAGATTCGTTTGCCTCAAGTTATTTTGTCATTGACCGAGTAACAATTGTCTATCATTCCGACCGTATTACATCACTTACGGTGACTTTTTGTTTAGAACGTTTGGAAAATGCAGGGGTGGTTGAGATGCCCCGAATTACTAACAAATTGGACTTGGTCACTTTAACGAATATTTCCGCAGTGAGGTCAGGTGGGGGAACACATTTCTCGAGCTATTGTTCAGTTTGTGTTTGTTGTGAACGGTCTTTGAAGGGTTAATATGACACGAATACAAAGGTTAGGTCTGCAAGAAGCTGTTTTATCGTCTTTTTATAGTGCATTAAGATGCTTTCCATAACCTTGTATGTATGCATTCAATCGGGCGTTTTATTCGAGCTGTAAACACTTTCTACTATTCGACGATCGTCAACAATGGAAACGCTTTATTTTGACGAACAAATCAGTGCTCTTGTAAAACTGAACAAAATATAAAAATCAATGATTATCAGAACCGGTTCAAGGCTGGCTTCTTTCACTGGTCTGTCTAGAGATAATAGACGCAACTATGAATAACATATCCAGTTATCGAGGGACCAGTGTGTGAGTTTCTGTTATTCAACAGTCAACATGTGCAGCAAGCTGCACAGTTTATTATTCATGTAGTCACACGATACAGATTGTATATAGTGAGTAAGTACTTAGGGACTGATGGCGTTTGTTATGTTGGAAAAACCAGTAGATCGTTTTCACTGACTCAACTTTTGATCCAGCTTGGGTTAAACTGAAACATTCTTGTTTTCTGGCCGAAAGAAATTTCTGGTTTTACCTTTTATTTGTAATCGTTTTCATGTCTTCCCTCATTTCAACTCAAATCAAGTCAGGAACACATTTATTTCAGCTGATAAATGAATATTCAGCCATGTACCGGATTTGTTTTATTGAAAGTAGCACATTTTAAATGACGCTTTGACGAGCCGGTGCGCAACCCTCACCTTGGGATAGGTATGTTCCGGTGACCTTCATCTTTAAACTGGAAATATTTTTCCTACAATATGTCAAGTGATCATGGAGTCAAATAGGCTGGAATGATTGTTGCTGATGCGTTTGGCTTTGATGACAGGTGACGGACAAAGTGTTTGAATGGAATCTTCCTCCGAAATGGGAGAAAATTTTACGGAGGCTTTATTCACTCGATGCATCTAACTTACAGAGATGATTGTTGGAACCGGGCGCATCGTTACAAGTAGTAACACTGCTTCAAGTGGGGAGTGCAATTCACCGGGGATAATGAACGGGTGAATGGGTTGCGGTCAGATTAGGAAAGTGTGTTCTGCGAGTAGCAGAAACAGTTGTCTGCCTGCCCGTGACGTTGTTGAACAAGTGCGTAGCAGTGAAAATTCGTATCATAAAATTTTAAGAGAAAAACCGGGCATTGCTACAAACTGACTTTGAAAAAGAGTCCGTCTATGTTAATTGAACAAATGAGACCACAAAATGTGTGATACCAAGGTCGATGTCTGTGGATCAGCTTGACTTGGGCGAAGAATCACCAAACACAGACAACATCCATTAAGTGTAATAATAACATACTGAGTTCTTGTCACTGAACGGGTTATATGTTAGCCTCTAGTGGATTTCAAGCTTAAGTTGCAAGTTCATTGAAGTAGAGCTAGGACATCTTGAAAGGTATTGAGGCTGTCGTTAGCTGCTTAGGTACAACCCAAAATGATGTCAGGAATAAACTTGAACAGGAACGTCTTCATATAGACGTACCAGTCTTGAACATACAGAGCCCAAAATCCCATTGGACATTCCAACTAGCATATCGACCAGAAAGTCAAGAAGAAACCTGGCGTGTTTGGTGTTGATGTTTTCGTCCCGTTGCCAACGTATATGGTAAAAATAAATCGATCGCTCTCGGTGAAATGAAAGCGTATAAGAAGGCATAAGCTGTTTTGTTCAGGATCGTAAAAAGCCACATTTTTGTTCGAAAACACCCAGTGGAGTCACGAGAACAACAAAGTAGCTAACTAGGCTTGCTTTCTGTGTTTGACCACGAGGCTAACTACAACACAATAAATATGAAAATGATTATCAGGGTGGGTTACAAAATCGATCAACAGAAAGATTGCAGACTATGGCGAGATATCTACAGATGACCGATTGCTCAACCCCGACCTGTGTGCTCAGCAGAAATTCTTGTGGACAATTAAACTTCTCTGGCTAACAATCAGTCAAACTCACGATTGGAGCAGTGACTGAGTGACGGTTAACCAACCTGCAGACCGCAATTTCTCCGGCGATTGATTCCATAATTAAGTGACAAATATTTTGATACTTACATTGTTTTACTTAGCTTGATGTTCAACCACAGAGAAAAGCCATAATCAGTGCTTTGTTGCAATGCTTGAATTTCGGATGACAGATGGCCAACCTCTGTTTCGTGTTTATCGCTGACTAAACCACAGCTTATATGGACGTTTCAGAGTGAACTCCATCCTGATTCTTTATGGTTAGTAAGTGATAAGAAACTAGAGAAAACTTCACACTTCGTTTACACTAATCTGTGTCATGACAATTTGTATCATATCAGTCAACAACAAAAAATGGACAGCATCACGAAGTTATTTTTAGTAACCTTTCATCTGAATATAGAATATTTTAGTGGGTTATACTATTGAAGATTCTTTGAATAACCATGAGAAATGCCTGTAAATTTCTAGAACCTGAAGTCAGTTGTGAATTCCTCGGAGTGTTTGTGAATTTACAATTGAGTTTTATTTGATAATTCCATATTCGTCAACAGTACCGTTAAATTTTCAAGAATGATTATCGAAGTAGTACTTCCTTGGCATTTCTTTGGATGGTCTCATTTATAAGTGATTATCCATTTATCGATTTTTACGCTAACACAATCTATAAGGACACAAAACTGTGCTATTTACTTTTTAGAGATAAGTTTTAATTCTAGAATCATTGAAATGTGATAAAATTCTTTCTCAAAACATAGAGATTTAGGCCAAAACCTACATTTTTTTTATATTTGTGTGAGAGGAAACAAATGTGGAACATCTCTTGAGAAAGGAAATTGAGAGTAATTAAAACATACGACTCATTAAAAAAACTTTAAAACAGACGTCATTCATTAAATACTGATGTACACAGAAAACAGAGAAATTTTCCATGTTCTTCATACCAATGATAATACAAGGAGTATGGTTACCTTTATAATAATAGAATTAAGAAATAATGACTCAAATAATGAAATAAAAATGGTTTGCAGTCTACTAATACAAGTAAACCTTCCTTCGTCACTTTAGAGATTTGTATCCTTTTTTGTCGATATGAAAATTACACACGAAAGAAAAAGATTATATGACGGAGTCCGTTTTGAATGTTATGTAGGAACGTTTTACACTGTTATGTCAAAATGTCCCCTAATGACTTGTAATGTACACATTTGTTTAGGTGACTTGTGTAACCCAATATGCACGGCATACGGTTTGTAAAAAAATGTTTCCATTGAATTTATCTAGGTTAAATGCTAAGCATTTTTATTACAAACTTCGTTTTGTGCTTGAAGGCAATGAGGAACAAGTGAACTACATACAGTTAGAAGAGTGTGTAAGAAATATCGATCGGTGATGAAACTATAACTATATTTTCTGACAGAAGATTATCCATGTCTGACACAAGTCATCTTGAGACAGATAAATTCCGTAGCATTGCAAATTATAGGGTTGAGGGGTTGGTGAAGTTAAGACTATTAGTAAATATCCTCGAATAAAAGAATGAAGCCAGCGCGCACACATGTCCCCACAACATTCGATACTACTTCATTTCACGGGACCTTCTTTCTTGTACAGTGGCGTAGCAGTACAGTCATGTGATTAGTGTCCAACTTCTGTTTGTTTACCAATGCACAAACTGGTTGCGAATAATCAGTCGTGATCGAACTGTTAACTTGGTGAGAAAGATGAAAAACCTGGATTCACAAAGTGTGGGCGGTAACACGCGGCCACCAATCTAATGACGCAATCCGCCTTCTGACTATCGATGAAACAAAGTAATCCGTCCCCTAACTGTTAACTATTGTTTTAATAGAGTGAAACACAGAAACATTAGTTTAACATATATGACTTGTTAGACATTTAGCTTAGTTTTATACTTATGACTATTAAGCAATCGGTGAGTTGAAATTCACTCTTCCGAAATTTATAAGTAATCACATCTACACCTGGAAAAATGATAGCTACCAATTATCTAGTGAAAAGATGTAGGCATACTTTCGAATTCCTTCTGTATATTTAGGACGATTTATTTACGGAAGGTACTTCGGAAAACCACATTGTAGTGCTTGCCATAACTGTTGTCACCATACAATGCCAACGCAACAATTCGTAGGGTTAGAAACTAATTCCTAGCCAGTTTCATACTTACCGTTCCATCTGGCACATATAGGTGGTTTCCACCAGGTTTAGCTTGTCCACTACAAATAGAAATAATAGGACAATGTTTCACGTTTCTGCGACTTGTCAAGTAACAAACAACTCTGTCCGGACAAATAGTTGGATTCGGACGTTCGTGACCACAAGGCGAGTGTAATTTCTACTGTTCAGTCGATATCACAAAAGCCTAGTCGCCTCATCACGATGTTTGGTCTCAATCACTAGTTCACAATGTGTCGAATGTAGACACACGACGCGTAGAGAATTTATAATTGCCAGTCAGAATAAGAACATACACTACTGTTGAACTCTAATCGGCATATGATTTGCATTAACTGGGTCACTCTTCAATGTAGGGTAAATAATTTTTGTCACGCGAATGCCACAAGCTTTCGCAACCTATGCATCAACGCAACTGGAAACCACACTGAGGCACACAGAACAAAACTGATCAATGAAGAATCCGCAGAACATTGACTTACCCCCAATGAAGTGAATGCACCGGTTTTTAACTATTCTGAGTAGAACAAACATTTATCGTCGTAGTACCTCTGGTAATGTCAGGTGGCGAATCAAGGGAAATCTCAAGGAAAGAATGCTGCTCTTTTATGCTTGCCACGTTGGATGAGTACAAAAGTGTGCCAACATCGTGCGTGACTAACAGGATCAATTATTCAAAGGTCGATTGCTTCGCTTATTGATGAGTGGATTCGGAGGACGTCGACAAAGCTGAATTGGTTAACCCCACCTCAGGAAAAGCTTGCATGGTAATCTTGCGTGCCACTGGTTCACAGCGTGAAGGATTGAGTTCTTGAGAGACGAGTCGTCATGGAAAGAAGTCGACAATCTTCTAGCAAGCATGTTACCACGGATGGAAATGTTGTTGCGCTTTTAAAAAAATCCACAGGGTAATTAATGCCAACAACTCACGACCAGTTGATGCTGAGTCTAGGAAGTGCTCAGGAGCTTTGGTTTCCACCCGTATACGTCTTAACTTGAAGTGACGCTTCGGGAACATGATTAGGGGAAGAGATTAACAAAATGCGACTGACTTGCAACATAGTTTTACGAGAAAACAAAAGTGGCTGAGGTAACCACTTTCTTGAACAATATCATGATCTATCTTTATGACGGCGTTACTGCAAAAATTGAGCTGTATTGGGCGTAAAAGTGTGTGTGAAACAGACGCATCTTGGGTTCATCCACAGTGTTTTCGTACGGTTTGGAATGCACAGTTCCACACTGTTAGGTCCACACTTTCTCCAGGATACAGTCATTAGTTCCACCTAATTCTAGCTATCCTCTGGATTTTCACTGTAATAGTTTCTAAAAACACGTATCTCTTGCAGGGTTGTCGTCCGTACGTCTTTCAGAATGAAACGTCTGTGTACTTCTCAAAGCATGTAAGCTCCTGGTTGGACAACGTATTTCCAAACAGTTTGTTTAGAAGTGGCCGACCTAGTTCTCATAATTGAAACTCGTCTGGTCGTATCTTTTGAAACAGAGTGAAAATTGTCGCGTACACGAATTTCGACAATAAGATCAATGTAGGCCTGTGTAAGGCTGTCACATTTTCATGAAATCTAGTGGACAGTTGCAATAAATATACGAAGTTGTGTACGTCTTCATTCAGTCCTACAGGATGTCCAACATGACAATTTTTGTTCGTTCTAAAAGGATATGTTGTCAAGCAATCATCATGTTACTATTTGTTTTTTGAGGCTAATGCGGCTGTGATGTTCATTCGGCAGTTCACAATCGCTTCCAAAGGAAACAATCAGAGATTCAACTTGAGATTGCAAGTCAAAGAATGATATACATAACCTTGAAAATGTGTAAACACAAGACTGAGATTGTGAATGCGAAACTAAATCAAAATCTTGGGACTGAGGCTGTGGCACTCCTCTTTCATCACGCAAAGAATCTTCTGTACATGAACACCATTGTGAAGATAGAACGTAGCTTTATCCAAAGAGATAATAGTCTCAGTCAACGTTAGCTGATCGATGTGTAAGCAGACATTTTTATAACTAGATGGTATAGGATTGTGTATTTGGCTCCTATGTTAAAAAAGTTGGAATCAAATGCGCACAGTCACGCTTATTTAGATTCTTATTTGGTTGCCTATTGAATAGACTTATCTGATTAGCAGTATGAGGAACTGGACAGAGATCAGTGGTAATACTTCGATGTCTACAAATCATTTTTAAACTTCAGTGCATTCGACGGTAGTTCAATTGGTGACGCAGTATTAGCACGACATACACTTTTATAAGTTATTATCATTGCTTGGACTACTCAAACCGCCTTGCATTCCTTTGTTGGCTCAATGAACTGCATGATTTGCTCACCTCCTGTCTTTGGTGGTGTGTAATCTGTAAGACGAAAGTAAACTCATATCAGGTCAAGTGTGCGTGTAAGGACACTACAAAAGCGTGGTTCACGTTATGTCAGTACTGAAAGGCACACAGAAGAATAATGTGAGCCGTTGAGTTTGTTTTCTGAAAATTAATGTGGTGTGTTGTTGGTAAGAAACCTACGTGAACAAGAGTTGAGGTAGATCCACAGTTTAGTTGGATCTGTAATACACAATAACACCTATTTGCATAAGGTATACCGTCGTAACACTTAACGTTTTATAGCACACTTCAAAAACCAATTCGTAAAAGTTTTTCATACTCAAAAATGTTGCATGGTGGCTGTTGGATATAACTTGATTTAGTTGGACGAAATATACGCACTTGGAATATGCGTTAGATGAAAATGTTGAAACACAGTTTCAATTCAACTTATGGACAAGTGGGGTGCAGTACTAAACATCAGTGCAAGATGCCGTGAACTCTAAGGGATATTCGTGGGCCTTGCTGGGCAGTATCAATGAGTGGATAATTTGAAACCTCTAGCCGTGATTGGCAGCTAGATAAGGAGACAGACATTGCTTACTCCAAACCCCAGGAAGATGGATGTGCTATAGAGATACGTGACTCAAAATTCCTAGGTCTGTGGATGTTCGACCATTCATTAATCTTACCCAAGTCGTGAATAAATAACTCCACATCCTGTTGGTCGTTTTGTGAGGATTAAAAATGAGTCAGAATCAGGTATAGAAACGGAGTGGAATCAGTGAGGCAACCTCGTTTCGATCCGCTGTGATGGCTCGTGCAGTCAGACTGATTCTGTGCATCCCAAATGAACCGGGCAACGGTTCTTTTGGGCGAGGCCATATAGGACAGGTGATTGTCTTGCAAAAGTTAATGCCTGTCTAATTCAGTTTAGATCCAAATTTGGGCCTACCCTAGTAAGAAAGTGAGGTAGTAAGCTGAACTGGATAGAGACTCCACTATTGGACTGCCTAGTTGACGAGTAGTCCTGAAACCGTACACATTTATTCTGTATATTTGCGTGTATTTTATTGTTTCATGGATTGCTAACCTATAAGCAAAGAACGACGGATTGCTAAATTATCTTCTCTATGCCTTATTTGTTCGAGCCTAAAAGTGTCTCACAAATATTTATGTGACAAGAGTATCCGCACTGAATTTAACGGATCCATGAACTGGTTGACTAGACTGCGGTATGATTAGTTAATCACGGTGGGGACCTGACATACATTAGTGTAGTGTAGCATAAGATACAAGAGTAATAGGATTCGTCGAATGTCATGGCGTCCGTGTTGTTTCATTTTGTCTAGGTGTTTGGGTCTTTCTCAGTGAACTCAATTTTGTCTTTAACGTTTGGAGATTTGTTGATAGTTTTTACTCTCTGATAATAGTATTGTATAATACACAGCTTTGCCAATGTGCAGTATAGCGCACCTTGAAAAAAAGGATCACGGGTGTCTGGCAACAAACAATTTAGCAAGTCAGACATTACAACCGCGTTTGGTACTTATTTCAGATACATGTTTTACGACTTTTACGCTTTTTTCCACTTCAATTAACAGTATATCTGACCTTTTCGAACCAATAGTTTAGCGACTTCTAAATTTTGTACTGTCAGTGTGGTGTTTTATTTTCTATGCAATTCATCTATTGAGAGAAGAACATACCAGGAGTGTATTTCAGTTGCCTTATATACACGCTAGATATGTTAGTGAGAGGTTGTTACACAGATCACACTTTGTTTGAAATATATCATTAAATCGCATACCAATTGTAATAAGACAAGTAGTCGGTATTGACCTTGTTCACTATTCACTATTACGTTAGTAGCGTAATATCTGATCAGCTGTACTACCCTGAATAAAATCTTCATTAATGATACATGATATCGTTAGCTTCAGCACAGCTTTTAGACATGGAGTTTAATATTAATGATGTATATCAGCTTTATATGATCTGTTCTGAAATATCAATTAATGACTATATACTTTATGAATCGCTTTCTAAGGTTTTTAAACGATACTAATGTTGATAAACATTCCTATCAATTTTTGTATCAAAATTGTAAGCGATCTTAAGAAAATTGTGAATAGCTTCATACTACCAAAATCTGTGAAACAATTTAATAACTTAGACTTAAGTAGACTTTGAATTTGTTGAAAATAAGAAAGCATTTTTTAAAATCATAAAAACACTTTTAAAAAGTATGAAAGTATTTGATAAGCTTTGTCAGAGTACACTAATATATTTCCTTCTCATCTGATAACATCTGTCAATGACACGGAGTCCATTAAGTGATCGATAAATGTTATGTTGATAGTATTATCCAAGAACTAATCGCATTTGTTATTAAATTTGTATAAGTGCTTCAGTTTCGATATTATTTTACTAAGAAATTTAGGAATAACTATTTAGAGACGTTTAAAATCGGGTTGTTAATTCGTTTGCACAAAATTTCGCCTCCTGTCAGGGAAGAGTTTGACAAGTAAGAGCGGGAATGTAAACATTAGAGTTCACAGTACACTGAAACAGCTTATCTTTGAAGAAACGTTTTTTGACTTACAATACAAGGAAAAAAACGGTCATGTTCTGCAACAGTTCGAGATCTTAAGCTGTCGGTGATTGGTTGAATGAACTTGATCGTGATAGACGCTGATTGTGGACAGTTTTTCGAGTTGACCATAATAACTGGCCAAACAGCGTATGTCCTACAGTAGGTGATTTTGTTTTCTTACTGGCAATTGGTCTCGCTTATCAGAACGAGACGTCTGAGTGATCTCGTTTGACATCAGCCGATAGCTCTCCACTCACTTGAACTGTGGAGTTAGAACAATCAGCAAATTTTCAATGTGTTTGTCCGTTTATTAACCTGTCGAAATTTTTATTTATATTTCTAGATCACTTGCCTCTGGTTCGTTGTATTCGATACTCCAACTTGAGTTGATGTTGAGAACCTTTTTCTCAAATTTCAGGTGATAACGCAGACTATGAAGCTAGCTTCATCGTCACCGTCTGACATGGCCAATGATACCACACAATCATCAACCCATCGTTTGTTTGGTACGTTTTTAGTCACGAGCAGTGTCATAGTTCGGAAGCATACCTTAACGTATATAAAAGAGTCCGCACAATTCTAGGCGGCAACAGCACAACAATGATGGTGTTATACATTCAATAACAAGTCCGATCAAATCACACCTTTTCCACTGACTTATTCATGAATCACCCAGCTGGTTGTAAATGTGCTCACAGGATCTCTGATAAGTTGACCAATTATTGAATGATTTTATCTTATAGGCAAGTTCCATATATAGCTATTGGTACATCACATATATATATATATAGGTTTGTTAGTGTTATAATCCCCTGATTACTTCAAATCATAATTCGACTACACTTAGTCATTACTTGACATCAATACCAATATGTCACCACCTTGGCGATTGTCTGATGATCATTAAACGTCATTATACCTTAAAAGTGATTGCCAGCTGAAAGGAACCCTGATACGCTTTAAATACTACAATTGAAGTTATCTTGCATCTCAATTCACCCTGGAGTTCGTAAACACCCCCTCCCCCGAAATATGAACTTACATTTGCACAACACTCCTATTGTGTTTCGTCTGAATGTTTTGGTAATACACAGAAAATGCACCGAAATTTCCGTTTCTTGTTCTTACATTATTCAGCCTTGTTCATTTGCAAAATGATACATTCTGTGAACTCGATGCACAAAGTATCGTTCTTCATTGTAGTCTGTAACCATTCAGTTTTTCCCATTAATAATAACAATTGCTCAATTGTTGCTGTTTGAAAATTGTATTTTTTGTTGCTAACCTACGTGATATATAACTTGAAGTCTTACGTGTGAGCCTGAAATACGCAAATGATGCATCATTGTCGGGATCTTAGTTTTGCAAGCTGACAACTTTCAGTTTGGAGATATGTTAATACAGTGGCTTTATTGCCAAGCTGGATAAAGTTCAATTATGTGAATCAATTTGTTGAAAATGATTTCATAATGTTGCATCGAAGTGTTGATTCTCCATATGAGATGAATTAAGTCTTGAGGTCTCGTGGCGTAACGGTTAACGAGTTGACTGCGAGAAAAGCTATTAAATGCTAGGATGATCATCAGGATTACGTGATTTATTCGGTCAGTTTGTGAATGTAAATTTACACAAAAGTCAAAATTTGACGAAACGACTTTTGGCGCATAGTAGAGGTGAGCGATGGAAAATGACGATGGTTGGTTAGATGTTTAAGAACTGACCTTTGACCTGCAGAAGATATGTGTCCTGAGTTCAGTAAGTTGGAAGAAACGATTCTATGGGATTGGGTCATCGGTTTGACACTATTAAGGACCCGGCGACCAATGATCCGCGAACGCTGTGTGAGGCTCGATTTAGTCATACCGGTCGGTGCTCGCGATTCCGTGCAGCTAATCGACATGTCGCGGCACCCATGTTGTTTGTCTTAAATGAACAAAAGCATTAAAACGCACATTAGAAGACCGCACTAACATTGAGTGTATCTTTCACTCGGGAGTGAAAACTTAGACTGGACACCTAACCGAGTTGCAAAGGAAGACCCGGTGTGTCCTAAACTAAGTTCGTTTTCCATATTTCTAGAGACGCTAGAGTCGATAACAAGCAATGACATTTAAGACACACTTGTGGGTTATGGCATGAGGTTAGTCTAATTTGTGTTATTCACCACTAGCTTGTCGATAAACTGCTTTGGATTAGCATTTACAACGTGTACTGGGTGAAGGGGTTGTCACAGAAACAGGAAAATTCATTGCTTATACTGTGTCCTTTTTGAGTTGATCTGAGAAAATTTTGATGAACGGTTAAGAAATGTGAAGAAAAAATGCCTGTCAGTAAATCGAACATTACTTGGATAAAGCTGTTGATTTACAGTTATGTTTGCAGTGAACATTGAAACACATTGGAACTGCATTCTCTCAAACATTGGCGTTTACTGACTAGTGATACTGAGCCAAGAAGGGGGCTCGGAAGCTTATATAACAGGCTATAACCCACACATGAATGATCAGGTAGTTTGAAGACTAGCGATCGACTCAGCCGTAATCGATGTGTATGGCAATGTGTTCTGACGTGAGTAAGTTCTGTGTACACAGTAACTCGTCCAAGGTATAATCCGGTGTCGGTGAATAATTGCTTAAGTGTTTTTCCTCGTCTATGAGAGGGGAATTTGTCAGTGGGGGTGTAGCTCATCTCATGCGTGAGTACTAGATTTCCTCCGTGATTTCGTTAGCCTCTCTGAGTGGGGGACTTTCCTGAACCACATTACTCCTCCACTGGACTATTTCTAAACACTTTCAATAGGTGTCAAATCGTTTGACGGGCACAGTATTCAGATGAACATGTTTGGACAGAATTCCAGACAAAATTGTTCACAAGTTTCTTTTAAGAAGTGTGATGCCATTTACACTCTCTGACTACGTACTTTGTGAGCAAGCGCAAGTTGTTTATCACAAAGATCCCTAATTCGCGTTCGTATGTGACATGGCTAGTCTAATGTCCTCATGACAATGGTTGAAGCATTTCTGATGGTGGATACATGTGGCTTTGTATATATCGAATTTGAGTAACAGGTTATTTTCTGGGGATACATTAATTGAGACAGCTCAATTCGTTCTTGTGTCGAATGTACATACACCGGACACCCTACAACTCGTTAGACGACAGCAGCATCGGCGATTTGCTGATGATGGATAGTTCAAAAACCGCTTTGACGACTAATTTTTTATTTTAGACTTGACTCTACACTTTGTTGATTAATTCTCAACCACAACTTGTCTCCTTTTTATAGAGTATTAAAAGAATATATTTCCGAGGATCTGTCGACCACACATCGAATGATATGACTACCTATGGGAGCACTAAACTATTTTAAATACACACATCACATCGTCTGATATGGATTTCGTTAAAAATGTGCACTCCGTGACTTTGATATGTAGTTTCTTGTTTCCGATTTGTGCTTAAGCTTAATGGTCACAAGGTAGGACAACTTTGATGTGCTAATACTATTATTTTCTAATAGTATGCTGATTAGTTTGAAACAATACGAGCTGATACAATACATATAATGTGGTTTGCTGGTAACCTGCAATCTTTCTACTCTATAGGAATAAGTTTAGCCTTTGATGTCTTAACAAGTTTATTGTTTATGAATTTATTGTGCGCTACAAATCCTGACTGAGAGAATGGTGCGTAAAAATACTCACTTTCGTGCGACAGACTATAGTTGAACTTCTTGTATTATCCAGTGCAGTTTTCGCAGGAGCTGAAAGATTTACATACCACAATAGATCAGAGTTTAGTGATAAAATCACTACTAACTGATACATACGAAACTGACGGCAAGCGTTGCTAAGTTAAACTCCTGAGACACTATGTGGAGTACAACCTGTTAATAAAGCTGTGAGCATATAGAGTTAGATTCAATTGTCGCATTTAACACTACGGGGCAGTTTTTGAACTGCAGCACTTCATCTGTTTTTCACAGGAAGAGAGATCATTCTAGTAAAAGATTTTACTGAACGACAACAGGGAAGTTACGGGTTCCTATCTGGGGATCACTGGGAAGGCACAATTTTCAACCCTAGATCAACGGTGATGCTGTGACACCCTATGTGATAAACCGTGGTTCTGTTAGAGTTGGTTGTGCTTATGTATTGTAGAACTAATCAATAAACCCACCCTGAACCCCCTACAGGATAGCAAAATTGTTCTTTGGTTGGAGCGAGACTGAGAGGTCACCAGCGGTTTTTAGCCACGGTTACTCCGCAGGACCTTTAATTTCAAGAAGTCCAGGATGCTAAATGCTTAGTTTACACAAGGTCGGTTTGTCAGTTCATCCACTGGACTGGAGCTTCTTAACAGCGGCGAAATTTTTGCACTTATCCTGATGTAAATACAACCGCAGTTTATACGATTGTTCTTTTTCAACCATAGACGTGTAATACTCATTTTCATAATACAGGGAACAATTTTAAAGTTTGCCGAATCTACCTGATTAACAAAGTTTCAGCGAACAGACAGTTTTCGATAAATTCTCCTCTTTGGCTGATACAATTATACAAAATTAAGTGACGAATTACAATGGTAGTGATCAAAGATTACTGAAGGGGCAATGTAATTGGATAAAAGATTAACACTACTTTGCTGTGGTTAGGAACACAAGCGAAGTTGGTTCTAGTTAGTCAGTGTTAATCAGGCTAGGACAAGGGGACGGGGACAAATTGTTTCACGGGTTGGGCGGCCGTGTTCGGCCAAGGGAGCCTCAGGGTTTGAACGAATTGTTTATGCACACACAGATCCGGGTGACGTAGTCGGATTGCGACCGCCTCGGCTATCGACAGGATGTGGCATTTGACCTTTCGTGACAAGGTGGCTGGGACCCGATAGACGGTACGAAATGCTGTCTTCGTGTCCGTTTGTTGATTACAATCGACCAAATGGGCCAGAATGGATGAACTGATACGTTTTGTTGTCCAAGAGTATTGCCAAGCAGGGCAGTGTTCACGGATTCTTTCAGATAAACACCTACACTACATCGGTTGTAGAAGTAAATGAAATTATTCGCCGATAGTTGTTTGACCAGGTGCACATATGAAAATTAGTCCTTCCTCAACAGTTCGAGTCTTATGTGCAATTTAAGTTAAAAAGGACAATGGCAAATGTGTGTTCCCCAATGAGTTATTTTATTTGACTGTTCACTTAAAGATACAGTAAAACAGTTATTTGCAGGGACAATGGAATATTAAACTCGGTTATATGAACACTCACTTACGTGACCTACGCTGATCGTCACACACGGATTCGAAACAGGCTACATCTTCGAGATGAACCTATCATTCTCCGCGGTAGAAAGGACTGGAGTCTGACAAAGTGATGCTGCCAACGTCATGTGAGGAGAGCGCTGTTGAACAAATCTAATTCACTCGCTATGAGAATATTACATATTTTGGAATATAGATGACATCACGCTAACGAAAGGCAAGATAATCCATTGGAAATCTAATTTCAATTTGAACAGTTTTTTCAAGGAAGACTAAGTCATTTTCTGTATCACCTCTCTGTATGTTTCGGCAACGGTTTCTCGTGTACGTAAATATCTGTGTAAGACACGTGAGATAACAACGCATAAAACAACCAGACCATAAAAATCAACGAGCAGTTCGCTGTCAAGACGACTAATCGATACTTGTTTGGACAGATGAACTATCACGATACACCCATGTCAACAGTGGTTGAAGAAAGTGTTAACAGAGTATATACTACACACATCCGGTCACAGCACCATCAGACTGAATCCTCTCTCAATTGACTCACTTCTAACAGAAACACGTCCTTCGGATTTCTCTCTCCTTAACTCAACATCAAAGCGTTTTAAATCCGATTCTCCATTTATTTGCCAGAACCATGTGTGATTAACGGTCCGTTGACTCGTCATTAGAGGTATGACTGAATTGCATCCTCTGATCGCTAAATCGCATGAATTTGCCATGAATCATTTCAATTCACATAACACTGTTGTAGCAGACAAGCGCGTGTCAAGCTAAATATATTTATCTAATCACCTTGAGACAGTTGAATGCATGTGTGGACGATAACGTTATATTACAAAATTGTGGAAGTATAAACGAATTTGATGGTGTAATTCACAAAAGTAGTCAGATGTTGTGTATAATTATTAGTTTAGATAGAACTCAGTTTGAGCTGTTACTCTTACACTCGATAGATGATAGAGCAGCACGTTTTCTCCCGAGTAAATACTATGAAACTAGGCAGAATTGAAGCCGAGCTGACAGGAACGAGTTTTGAGACAATGTGGTCATGCAAATGCAAAATACTTTTCCCCATGGAATACGCAAGATGAACAACTTATAGTCCAAATGATGTACCGATTGACGTGTGCATCTGTTTTAATACAGAGAAACATCTTTGCGTAACATACTTTTGGTTATAGGATTTTTGGGGTCACATCCCACAAATGTCCATCACTGCATGATTTTAGCTGAGTTGTCTGCAGTGAAAAATAGTTTCACCGAAGTTTGAAACTTCGGTTACATTTTGTTGATACGTTTTTTTAAGGTGTATCCTTGTTATCCAAGTTCTGACATCGAGCTTTAATTCACTATTTTAGATTGACAATATCTTGGCTAATTGAAAATTGAATATTTTTATTATCTGGTCAAATGTCATCACTTTATCAGTCAGAAACGTAGGTGAGTTTTGGAAAACAGGGATGTGAGACAAAATTATAATTGCGATGAAAATAGAGTTGAAGATGAACCCTTTCAGTCTTAAGCTCCGAATAACTGTAATGAGCTAATGAGGCTGTAGCTTGAAAATGTTATAATCACATTTAACTCGTGTTGTCATAATAGGTTGGAATACGGACTACCGATTGAAAATATTAAAGATTAAATCTACAAATAAACTTTTCTTATTTGTATTGTTTAACAAAAATGTCAATTGAGTAAATGTTTGTATGCACGACATTTAACAGATAATTCCTCCGTCCCCGTGCCTTCGGAAGAGCGTGATTATGAAGTTCGATAAAAAGAGTCAAAATCCTATGCAATCTTTACGATACTACGGTACATCTACGACATGTTGAAGGCATGTTGACAAATTGATTATGTTGCTAAGTGTATCCTATCCGTGTGGATCTGACGTAGCATTTCATCTAACTGGCTGAAAATTGTCTGGGACATGCAGAAGTTCAATATTTTTTGGCTTTTTTGCATCCCTAATATTGCCGACTCTCCCTTATGT
The DNA here is from genome assembly GCA_014338405.1 of Paragonimus skrjabini miyazakii. Taxonomy (NCBI): domain Eukaryota; kingdom Metazoa; phylum Platyhelminthes; class Trematoda; order Plagiorchiida; family Troglotrematidae; genus Paragonimus; species Paragonimus skrjabini miyazakii. The sequence continues at coordinate 220,569 of JTDE01000191.1, read as the reverse complement.
ATTTTTTAAATGTTTCTTCTCCCTGTTTTCTCCTTGTCGTTTATCACTTAGCTATTTAGTGTACGACCGTTAAGATCAATGTCAGTCTGAATCCTGTTATTCGTAGTTACAGTCCACAGCTATAATGTGCAGTATAAGTGTGAGTTGTCGGGTAGCTTTTGTAGGCA